>CM022952.1:19950513-19995378 GCA_012931725.1 Litsea cubeba | reverse complement strand
CTCTTATCCTGTGCAGTTCTATTGAGCAATGAATTTCATTCACTATTGTCAAAAAAAAAAAAAAAAAAAAGCCATCATCTCGTGATCTAAAGATTTTATGTTTAAATGCTGTGGCCAACTGGCCAACTTGTTGCACTTTGGCTTAGAATTTTATGACATAATGTGATTTATCTTTGCCAACATGGTCTGTCTTACAGATGGGGTTATGGTGATGGTTCATGGATATGATAAAGGTTTGGTGTGCCACCTAAAGTAGCGTCTGTCCAAAATTATTGTGATTCCTGTCCCTTTCAAGGATGCCTGATACAACAGGTATCTTTGATGCCTGCTCTGCAACTGCAAAAAACATTAGAGTGAAGCTGGTTTCCATGTTGAAGAGGATTTAAAGAGAAACTATT
This sequence comes from Litsea cubeba, assembly GCA_012931725.1. Classification (NCBI taxonomy): domain Eukaryota; kingdom Viridiplantae; phylum Streptophyta; class Magnoliopsida; order Laurales; family Lauraceae; genus Litsea; species Litsea cubeba. The sequence continues at coordinate 19,994,980 of CM022952.1, read as the reverse complement.
TCACCTGGTTGGAAGTACTCTCTTGGGAATGAAAAGGCGTCCCTTTGAGGATTGAAATCGGCCAAAAGACTTAGCTAATAAGCAGGTCAGCAGCGCACGTTAAAGATTTTAATTAGGTGATATATAGCCAATGTGCCTGTGTCATCATTTTCTCTCTTTTTTCCCACATTGGATGGCATTTTTTTATCACTGTTTATTGTTTCTTCTTTTGATTTATAGTGACATGAATGATATCTCTTTCAATCCACGATTTTGCTGAAAAGAAATCTATGAAAACATATTATTCCTGCAGGCTACAACCTGCATTTCGGAGGATGGGAGGTGGTGCATGTTGTATAAATGTTTTAATTGATTATTTAATTGTAGTTAATACAAAAATACTAAGTAGTTTTATACACCCGAATAGGGCCAAGGAATGGTGAATCTTGTGACTTGCGAGCCAGATATCATTTAATGAAATTTTATTTTCTCTCTCTCTCTCTCTCTCTCTCTCTGGTTTATTTTTTTTTGGTGTGCATGTTCATGTGGGAAAGCTTCACTGTAACAGAAATAAAATATGAGGATAAGTACAAATTATGACCCTTCTGTGTAGAGGATTAGAGCTAGAGCAATGGTAGAATGTCCAATGCTGGCAAGAGCAGCCTGATTCTTTTCAAGTATAGAATGGGGAAGGATGTCTGGGGGAGCTGAAATGTCCAAACCAAGCTCTTGTGGATGTTCAACTTAGCCAGCTGTAACATTGACGTAACAAGAGCAGTGTCTTGGCTCCCAAGTGAATATCTAGATCAATCCTTTCTATAGCTCCTTTCACCATTGGATTGAGCCCACAAAGTGGACATCTGAGTGCTGAAGTTTTGCATCTCCTTTAGAGAGTCCTGCCCTATGATGTCTTTGGGCCTATAATGGAACACATAAACACCTGCAAGAAAGGCCATTAACATGGCTGTTAAAAATGTGATGTTTTTTACTGATAGATGGTAGCTTGTAAAATGTGAATTTATGTAATAAACATATTCTTAGATTTAAATGGGCTATGTTTATATATTAAAATTCCATGACATGGATTTAAATGGGCTATATAATGAAGAATGAGAAAAAACTGAATCTTGATACAGGTACGTGTTGTTCGTCGTGACAATTCAGCTAAAAACAGATATACCTGTGAGCAACTTGGTCGAGCAGGTTAAGGATATATTGTCCAGCATCCAAGAGAGCTTGTTTGATGCAGCAAAGCAAAAAAGAGATGCTTGCATTAAAGTTGTAAAGACATGGGATGAGTTTGTTACAGCTCTAAACGAGAAAAAGATGATCCTTGCACCATGGTGTGATGAGGAGGTATGATGCACATTCTTGCCATTTGCATGATTTGGTGTTTGGGATTCTACATTAAAATGGATAAAGTAAGATGACAGAAGTAAACATGAAGCAAAATGCAGGGTTTCCTTTCCTTTTTATTCCGTTATTCTGAAGTCTGGACCTGAAAATGTTAAAATTGCATGCAATCTCACTGGATTAATTTTCTGTTAATACTTTCTCTCTAAAATCTTGAATCTATGTTTCCTTCCTTGCATATGAAAGTGTATTAATTTATATATATATATATATATGGCGATGCGCCTATGAGAGATATCTCTCACCTTATATCAGAGATAGGGGTGGGGGCACTCACATTTAAGTTGTTGGCATTGGATATGGATGTGAGGGCCCCCACCCAATCTCGGAGATGCTCTTATGAGAGATATCTCTCACCTTATATGAGAGATAGGGGTGGGGCCCCTCACATTTAAGTTGTTGACATTGGATATGGATGTGAGGGCCAAGGTGAGAGATCTCTCTCATAAGAGCATCTCCCATATATATATATATTTGAATAATTTGTGCCTTTGTAGTAGGTCTTAGTATTATTTTATTTTCATGAAGCTTTATGTAGTTAGTAATTGAATATTATGGAATATGTTTGACTTGAATCTATATAGATCTTTTGTTTTTAATAAATTGAATGTCTGTCATAAACTTAGGTTCTTTTTCGTGAAATGTGAGCCAAAAGGCCATTTTGATCCTCAATGTCCCCTGATTTTGGTAGATAAATCATTATAGGGGTAAAAAATATTGTCTATTGTTGCTGGTTTTCTCCTGCAAAACCTATAATAACATGCAATAGGGGAAGCCTGCAAAAGAGACAATTTATCCACCATAGTTGTGTAAAAGGAGGGATTTTCAGAAAAACAAAAAAGAAGAAGAAAAAAAGAGAAGAGTACTCCCAGCCTTCCAGAACAGAGCCTCTGGAAAAGAAAGTGCATTCTTTCAATCTCACAGATTTTAGCAGTTCAATTTTTGCATCTTTCATTGTCATTTCTACTAGTTTGTATGGTTTCTGTTATAGGAAGTTGAAAAGGATGTCAAAGCACGAACCAAGGGAGAAACGGGAGCAGCAAAGACACTTTGTACCCCATTTGATCAGCCAGAACTTCCTGAAGGTAGTACTTCTCTTCATATTGTAAATTTTGAGATTGTACATCAATTTTCATGACATCTATTCTCAGGATTCTTACCGTTGTCCTTAACCTCTATGCAGGAACCATTTGTTTTGCCTCAGGAAAGCCTGCAAAGAAATGGACTTACTGGGGTCGAAGCTACTGATTTATGTTTTGCAGTGAGTATCAGTGTCGCATATGTTGTCTTCTACAAAAAGTCTGTCATTGGAGCACTTCATTCAAGGTTTTGATTGAATGTATTTTTGAATTGTAGGGGCTATGCTTGATGTTTTAATTGACAGTCACGTTGCATAGGCACAGCTGTTCATGGGATGCCAATTCTAAATCTATTGAAGTATTTGATATGACTCCAGCATGACAACGTACTTTATATGATGGATTTAGATTAGGGAAAGTTTTGAATTTTAGTCATTTGGTAGTTTGGAACATTTGTCATTTTGGAAACACTGATTGTTTAGTACCAATTTTGTAGGAGACATGCTGTTATCAATATATGCTTATGTTACTGCCACATTAGATATTGAATATAGCTATCAAGCTCTCGGTTTGTCCCAGCTGAAAGTATTTGATTCAGACATTTCACCAATATGAGGAGCCACACTGGTAAAATTTTGGACCTGTTCAGATGAAGTTCTGCTCATATTCAGTGATTTTCAGCTGAATAGACTGAAATTTCCCAGTTTTGGCCCGAATTAGTTTTGACACAGGAAATTGTGTTTTTTGTTTTTTGTTTTTTTATGCCCTTTATTAAAGGAAATAGATAATTATAATTTTTTTTGCGGTGTTGAAAAAGGTTTTTAATCACAGGGGATTTACCCAGCTCTCCCTGGATCCGAAGCGATTAGTCCAGCCCAAAGGGTTGGGACACCCACCGTTATTAAAAAAAATGGTTTTTAATAAAGAACGGGACAACTATTTATGAGATTTTTTTTTTTTTGTTTGAGAAATAGGGTTTTGCAAGGTGGAACTCTTAGAGGCTTTTGGTTTACTTCGTTTTGAATTCCTTCATGGTAAATGGGATTTTAACAAGTAGTGAGTAATGACTATGAAGCAGCAAGCAGTGAAGTGTATCCAACGTGGAAGTGTTGTGCAGACTATGACATTGATAATTGGAGATTAGACTTCGAGTTGAGAATGTATGTTATGATTTTAACATTGTTATGCATAAACATATTACATTATTGATTTAGTAGGGTTCATTAAATACATATAGCTATTATTATGTTATTATTTTTAATGTATTTATTCTTTTAAATATTCTTCAACCTGAAAACAATGAAATGAAATACTGAAACACCACTGGCTGAAAATTTTCAGTTTGGAGTCAATCTGAAATGAGGTATGACAAAACGTTGACTGATTACTATGGTGTTGTGTTAAAAGTGCATAAGATTTGTTAGGCACCTATTTTGTTGGCATCTTGTGTTCCATGTGCTTTGTATTGTATTTTTTTTTTTTTTTTTTGGCATGATCTTAAGGGGAAGCTTGCAATCTTTTTTGCATTCTAGGCAGGTGCCACTACAACTGCATCAACTGCATCATTGCGTCTCTTTTTTACGTATTCTCAATATCTGACGTTGTGGTTGTGATTTCCTTTTTTTTTTTTTTTTTTTTTTTTTTTGTATACCCCACTAGGGTTTTTAGGACTTGGGCCCTTATGGTTTTAGTATTTGTAAATAGGCCCTTTCTTTTTTTTCATTTTAATACCTTTTGTCTCCAAAATTATGAGAGTGAGCAACCACTATGTTGGTTGTGTTGAATTTTTATAAAAATGACATATTTTCCCTTACACCCATTAAAAAAAAAGAGAGTACGTCATTATTTATAAAAATATTATTATATATATTTTTTGCTTCAATGCTTTCTTTCTCTCAATAACTCTTTCATGCATATGAAACCTAATAATGAATTTTGAAGCTTTTATCAATCTAATGGTTGGTCGTGCATGGATTGCATCAATTATAAGTACATGCGTTGATTGTCATTATGATCGATTTAAATTTAATTAAATGAGCCCTGTATTCATAAACATGGATTTATGTAGGGTCATCCTCCATTATTAATGCTACAAGCTTAGAGGAAAATAACTCTATAAGCTTTTGAAATTATGTATATAGAGATAAAGAGATGGGCAAAAGTATCGCTTCACTCTAAGGTTACTGATTTTGGTGACAGTGAAGGTATTAAAATAGAAAAGAAGGGGTCTATTTGCAAATACTAAAATCATAGGGGCCTATTTACAAATTCTAAAAACCTTAGGGAGGTATATACAAAAGTTTTTTTTCCTCACACTTAACTTTACACCTTCTTTAGTCACTGCTGGTTATTCCTACATAGATGTATAGACTGTGTTTGAAAGTCATCAAAAGTGTTCAACTGCTAGTTTTTTTCGGCTTTCTTTCTAGAGAAACCCACTAGCCATGGGAGGAATGAGTTGAACAACTTCACAGGATATTTTCCCATAATTCATAAGCTCCCATGGTGCGGTATATGTAGCCCACTTTCTATGTGGTTTTTGTTAGAAAAGAAAGAGACTAAGAGAAAGAAAATTAGAGGGAGAAGAGAGAACATTTATGTTATCTCATTAACTGTGTGTATAAATACAAGGGGAGAAGCCTATTTATAGGTAAAGTAACCTCATTAGAAAGGAAGGAATCCCAATTCTAATCCTAAGAACCCCAATTCTAATCCTAACTCATCTTAAGTGGGCACCACCCAAGATCCATATCTCGTAATATTCCCCCTTGGATGACCACCGTTCAAAGACAGTTGCCTCATTAAAAACCTTGCTGAGGAAAACCCAGTGGGAAAAAAACCAAAGAGAAGGGAAAAAGAGTACAACATTCTTCAAGATCATTGAACTGGTATTGGACGCGCATAATGCAGTCTCGTTAAAACCTTAACTAGGAAAACCTAGTGGAATAAAACATAGAAAAGGAAAAAGAGTACAGCGCACAAATATCATGTGTAGCATACTTCAAGATGCTCCCTGATAAACCACTCCCCCTGATGATAACAATCATTTACATAGTTTGATGATGAACTCTACGCATGCCAATCTCATATACAAACTTCTGGAATACTGATTTTGGCAAAGATTTGGTAAACAGATCAGCTAGGTTGTTACTCGGCTTGACCTCAATTTCATTGTTCTTCTGAAGTTCATGAGTGAAGAAGAACGTCAGTGCTATATACTTAGTCTTGCCTCCTTTAATGAAACATTCTCGAATTTATTTTATACATGCTTCATTATCTTCATAGATAACATTTGGGATGCCTGTAATAGAAGGTAATTGAAAAGAACTACGAACATGCTGAATCAAAGATCTTAGCCATACACATTCCCGACTGGCTTCATAAAGAGCCAAAATCCCAATATGGTTGGATGAAGTAGCTACTAAAGTCTGTTTCGTAGAATGCCAAGACATGGAGGCATTACCATTAAGAAACACATAACCTGTCTGTGATCGACCTTATGAGGATCAGAGAGATAACCTGAATCTGCATATCCTACAAAACTGAAATCTCTACGATCATAAGAATAAAATATTCCTAAACCAGTTGTTCCATGCAAATATCGTATGATGTGTTTAATACTAATCCATTGCCTTAATTGGATTGAGTACGTACTCCTTGGCTTTGCTTTAGGCAAAATAAATCATTCCGGGATTTATAGAACGTGGTTCTGTGTCCCAATCATCATCATCATTTCTATTCATCTCTCTTTTGAATAATTGTAAAAGTATAGAGATCTCTTCATTATCCGGTACTTGTGTCTCTTTAGGGGCTTCCAAAGTCTCATTAGGAACTTCCATTATTCTAGAGAGAACGGATTTTACCATAACCTCTTTAGGAGTGTTATGTGCCTCTTCGGGAGGAACCTCTTCCGGAGTACGTGTTTCTTCGGGAGGAAACATCTTCAGGAGCGTTATGTGCTTCTTCGGGAGGAAACATCTTCAGGAGCATTACATGCCCCTTCGGGAGGAAACCTCTTCAGGAGCGTTACGTGCCCCTTAAGGAGGAAACCTCTTCAGGAGCATTATGTGTCTCTTCGAGAGAAACCTCTTTAGGAGCGATACGTGCCTCTTCGGGAGGAACCTCTTCAGGAGGGTTACGTGCCTCTTCAGGAGAACATGATGATGATTGTTCATTTCTCTTTTTCTACGGAATTGAGTCCTTTAAACCTATGGTCTGTCACGCTTCTGGCGTATTGCAAATTCTTTTGCTGATATATTTTGACTTTGTCCTGTTAGGACATTAATCCTGGCAGGTGCATTCATAGCTGGTACATGTGACATTGTCACATTTGCTGCATCGTTAAATGCATCGGGTAATCTGTTTGTAATTTCTTATAAGTGCACAATTCTCCGTACTTCATTTTCACATTGTGAAGTATGTGGATCTAGATGAGACAGACTGGAAGTATTCCATGTTAGTTCTCACCGTTCTTTAGGAACGAGTTGTTCTACAGGAACAATACATTCTTTAAGAACTATCTTATCTCCTCCTAACAGCAGGAATATTGTCTCATCATTTGGGCTGTTCCGGAGCCTTCAATAATTTGCACAGGTCCAGCTATGGTGGATACTTTTCGTGGAATGAACAACAATTCTGAGAAAAATTTTTGATTTTTCAGAATGGTGTGTTATAGAGCTATCTACCAAACATAGATTGTCCCCAGCTCCATAATCCATACCTTAAATCATAAATCAATATAACTATGCAATCACATGATATATGCTGAAATAATTAAAATATTCACCGTAAATTAGGATATTAATAATAAAAAAATGAAGTTCCCCATCAATACGGAAAAATCTAAGAAACATGCATCTCAAATGAATTAAAAAAAATTTAAGTTTGTGAAGTTCAAAAAATTATTAGTACTCTAGACCATGCTAGGGGGTGCTCCCAAGAGATTGCTAAATGTCTCATTATCCAGAGGTTTTTTGTCCTCGTCCTCAAAGAAGTCTCAAGTTTTCAAGTTTGTAATGTCAATTGGAGGCCTCTCTGGTGTCATTGTATTCCAGTTCCGGCCTTCTAGATCATTTGTCTCTGCTAAATGAATAGAGATCTTGTATTCTTTGTATTGTTCCGCCACTTCCTTTGGTGCACGGCAAGTGCGTGACCAATGCCCACTTCTTCCACATTTGTGGCATGTGTTATCAGGACGGTGGGTAGGATTAGCCGGTGGATTCTGGTTGTTCTTATGCTGAGGGGCAGACCACTTCTGATGATTTTTGGATTTTGGAGGGGGCCTTTAAAACCACCTCGTCTGGAGGAGTTGTCTTCCATTCCCCCTTCCTCTGCCTCTGTTTGAGCTAAAACTATCATTTGCTTCAGGAACTGCCGAAGATCCAGTTAGTTTAGAGTTATGATTTTTCATCAATACGATGCAATTCTATTCAGCGACTATGAAACAGTAGATAAGTTCTGAATATTTGGAGAAACGTCATTCTTGATACTACTGCTATAAGAGCACATCCGAGGCATGAAAAGTGGATAACGTTTTCTCCAACATCTGTTCTTCCGAAACCTTTTCACCACATAGTTTTAATCGGGAAACAATATTGAAGAGGGCAGAGTTGTATTCAGATACTGTTTTATAATCCTGTAACCTCAGGTTTAACCATTCATTTTGAGCAGCTGATAGTATGATCATCTTCTGGTGATCATACCTATCCTTCGGGGATTTCCATAGGCTTGCTGGGTCTTCCTCAATAAGGTATTCATTTTTGAGGTCTTCATGTATGTGATGGCGTAGGAAGATGAGGGCTAACGCCTTTTCCTCTAAGGACATCTTGTTACCTTCCTTCATGGTCTCTCCTAGTTTCTTGGATTGCAAGTGGATTGTAGCATCTAATTGCCAAAATAAGTAATTGTCCCCATTTATGTTAAGCGCTTTAAAGTCAAGTTTAGCCAAATTTGACATCATGTAAGAACTGTAATAAGAAATATATATTAAGTTAACCGTGTGCAGATAATCAATAAAGTAAAAGGAAAAAGGAGAAAAAAAAAACCTTAACATCAGAAGTAAATTGAGGAAGGAAGTAAACCCGACAAATAAGTTGGCCAATAAAAAGTTAGAACATCAGGTTCTCAACTTTGAGAATCAGAACTGCTGGTACTGTCAAGACTTCAGGCTTGATTTAGAACTTCAGGTTCATAATTCATGAAATTAGAATTGCAGGTTCTGTCAAATCTTCAGGTTTGAAGTAAACCTTCCGATTCTAACAAATGATCAGAACTTCTGGTTCTGTCAATTTTTCATGTATACTTTCATGGATGTATAATTTATTTGGATTTGAATAAAAAAGTTCAGGTTTTGATTTATGGATATGAATCTACAGGTTCATATCAGTATTCCAACTTCTAGGACCGCTGGTCCATAGATAGGTGAACTTCAAGTTCAGATTTAGAACTTCTGGTTCTATTTTGTGACCCATGAATAGTATTGATAAATTTAAATTATATGGAAAAACATGCAAGAAGATGAACAATAACCAAACACTATAATTATTGTAAATAAGAATCATAAAATAATTTTATGCATTCTAATAGATTGGATATGAACTATGCTTTAGATACCACTTACCGTGATTGCAGTCTAGAAAAATTTCTGACCATTGAAATGCTGATCTATTATATCAAATGGGTAATGATTGTCACCACATATCTGCGGAACCAAACCGTTCTTCGATTGGAGGTCGGATGAAGAAGTTATGGACGGGCCCAACAACAAGATGGACTCCTCTTGTATGCGTCCCGAGATTCTTGGCGGCTTGAAAACAGAAGTTGTAAAAGGTGGAGTGATGCTACACGCGGTTCGAGAGAACTGTTGTTGTCTTTGACAAACAAAATATGTTTGTTGAAGATGCACGCTAAATGAAACTATTAAAGAAAGGAAAAATGTGCCTTATTTTTGCACACAAACCGAGAAGCAGAAAAGCCAAAAAGGAGAAAAAAAGTCTATTTGATTTGCACTCAAACCAAGAGGAGAGAAAAAAAAATGCAGATGAAGATGCAATTTTCAAAAGTCTATTTGATTTGCATGCGTCTTGAGATGAAGAAGTTTTGAAACAGCGAACGAAACAAACCCACACACAATTTATTGCAGAAAACCAAAGCAAACTAAGAAACCAAAACAAACCCACGCACGGTTCGTGCTAATAACGTGTTAGAAAAGAAAGAAACTAAGAGAAAGAAAATTAGAGGGAGAAGAGAGAGCCTTTCTGTTATCTCATTAACTATATGTACAAATACAAGGGGAGAAGCCTATTTATAGGCAACGTAATCTCATAAGAGAGGAACTCTAATTCTAACCCTAACTCGTCTTAAGTGGGCATCCACCCAAGATCCATATCTCATAACAGTTTTGATCATTAATAATAAATGGACTTATTGTGGTGACTATTTTCTTGGAGACTCTAGCTTGAGGATGGGGGGAGGGGGGTTGGGACCCATGATCGCACTCACACAAGTAGAGAGAGCCCACACAAGTGGGAAGAGAACCTGTGCACATGTGGGAAGGAAGCCCACAAAAGTTAAAAGGGAGCCCTCACAAAAACCAATTACAAGACCTTGTTACCTCATAAAGGGGAATACAAAATTTTTCTAAAAGATAGTTACCATATGAGGAGCAGTTTCTGTAAATATGATCAAAGGAAGGAGAGAGAACTAGATCGTATGAAAGGAGAGAACTCTCCACTCGTTGTATCTTATTGAGAAAGACAACTATTATATGTATACACTTGCTTGCCATATGAATGGCTACAGTCAGGGCCTAATTGAGGCCATTACATATCTAATGAAATCATCTAGCTAAATAAGGAGAATACAATCTAGCCAAAAAAGGAAGAAATTAATATACAATGTTGACCCTATCTAACTAGATCCCACGTTGGATATTTATGTTCATGGGCTAAGTTATTCATGGGCTAAGTTTGGGTCGGGCCTGCTTCTGATGGATCTTATTGGATTGGTCCTTATCCATTCTACACTCCCCCTCAAATTGATGCTGGGTGGAACCAAGCAACAATTTGGAAACAAGATAAACACGACGATCATGAACCAAGCAACAATTTGGAAACAAGATAATCATGACGATCACGAGGTAGTGCCTTAGTAAAAATATCAACCAATTGATCATGAAAAGAGACATGGCAAGTTGATGATATCTGAAACTATATGTTGATGGATGAAGTGACAATCTATCTCGATGTGTTTGGTGCTCTCGTGGTAGACTATATTTTAGCAATCCGGATGGCACTTGTGTTGTCAGCATAGAGAGGAGTTTTGGTGGTGAGAAAAACTCCAAATTCATAGAGTAAGCGACGGAGCCAAACAATTTCACCACTTGCTGAAGAATGATATTCAACCTCCGCTGAAGATTTGGATATTGTAGTTTGCTTTTTTGCATTTCCATGAAATGATGGAGTGTCCAAGAAACATACACTATCCTGTGGTGGATCAACGAGTATCCGAACAACCAGCCCAATCTGCGTCTGCATATGCCTGAAGCTGTAAGAATGTCATAGAAGGGTAAAACAGTCCACGATTTCAAGTACCTTTAAGATATTGTAGAATATAATAGACAACATCAAGATGTGGTTTGTGTGGGTTGCTGACAAATTGACTCATAGTATGTACCACGTGAGAAATATTGGGCTGAGTCATAGTCAGATATAGGAGACTCCCCACTAAACGTCGAAAGATTGTAGGATCCTCAAGCGGACATCCTTGTTGATTCTAACATTGAGATCAAATGTCTTCACATCTTGGAAAATATGTCAAAGCTCCAAGATCATTTATCTGAAATGAATGCATAAGATGAGTTTTGAGGTCTGCAATACCATCATTGTTGTTGATTATCATATCATCAACATATATCAAAAAGAATTGTACAGCCACGTGATGTATGGCGAGTAAAGAGGGAGCTTTCACATGGACTTAGATAAAAATCTGCTTGTAAAATGGCTGATTGAAACTTGTTCAAACCATGCACGAGGGGCCTGTTTAAGGCCATATAATGATCGTTTTAATTTGCAAACATGCTTTGGTGAATAGGCATACCCTGGGGGTGGGCGCATGTAAACAGTCTCCCGAAGATTACTGTGTAGAAACGCATCGTCCATCTGTCAAAGAGGCCAATTTCGAGCAGCTAAAACACTGATGAGACAACGAACTATGGCCATTTTCGCAACTAGTGTGAAGGTCTCTTCATAATCCATGACATATTCTTGTTTAAAACCTTGAGCAACCAGTCTGGCCTTATATCTATCAAGACTCTCATCGGATTTGACCTTAATGAAATAAACCCATTTACTTCCGATAATAGAAGCATGTGCAGGAAGTGGAACCAAATCTCAAGTAGAATTAGCTTCTAGAGCGAGCAATTCTTCTGCCATCGCATCTTGCCAACATGGTATTTTCGAGGCCTGTGAATAAGATGTGGGAATAGATATGGGATCTAAAGAAGTAAACAGTAAAAAAAAAACCATATCTATCAGGTGGAATTGAAATACGACTCGAGTGTCGCAGTGTAGGAGGGTCTGGAGGGTCATTACCTGAAGGGGATGGAGCCGGCAAGAGAAGTTAATCTGGAGCATATATAGCATGAGGCATAGGCTTTAGCTGGCAGACATAGACTTAAGTGATGGGTGGTGGAGCTCTAGATTCTGAAAACTGAGGGAGATATGAAACTTAAAGAGGGTGATGTTCAAACCAAATGAAGTAGAAAGGAACATGTTCCAAAAAAAGACAACATTCTGTGAAATACAGAGGTGATTATCTTTAGGATCATAACAAAGAAATCCTTTGTGTTCCTCATTGTACCCAAGAAATAAACATTTAATAGCCTGAGGTGATAATTTAGTACGCTCAATGGATGGAAGATGGACAAAGCATAAACAGCCGAATACTCTCAAATGAGAATAGGTAGGCGAATGGCCAAATAGACACTCACACGGAGAAACCTTATTTAGCACAAAACTTGGTAATCGATTAATGATATGAATAGCCGTGTGAGCAGCTTCACACCAAAATTTTGGTAGAACAAGTGCTTCAATCAAAAGAGATCGAACCATCTCAAGAATATGTCGGTTCTTCCTTTCAACAATCCCATTCTGTTGGGGTGTGTGAGGACAAGATTTCTGATAAATAATACCTTTATTAGACAAGAAAGAGGAATTTTAAGAGGACATGTACTCTCCCTTCGAGTCATAACGTAAGATTTTGATGGGTTTCTGAAATTGAGTATATACCATATTATAAAACTTTTGGAAAGTAGAGAAAACTTCAAATTTGAATCGTAAGAGTAGTAGATCTATGTATATCTATAATGATCATCAATAAAGGTAACATAATATTCATATCCCATGTTACTCAGGTGAGGAGCAATTCCCCACACATCAGTGTGAATAACATTAAAAGCTTCAGTGGTACGTGAGAAATAAATTGAAAAAGGTAACACATGACTTTTGATTAGACAAGGCGCTTCACATTTAGATTTAACAAAAGCAGAATTAAGCTTATCATCAACTGACTAAGTTTAAACAAAGAAAGTAAACTAGAATTATTAATTAAGTAGCCAAGACGTCTATGCCAAACAGTCCATAATTTATTTAAAAAACCCATAGAAGTATCAAAGAAGGAAGAACTCAGTCTTATATCTAGAAGGAATAGCCTTCCATGATTACTCCCCGTCCCTATCACTTTTCTAGTTTGTCGTTCCTGTATAATACAACCAGAGGGAGAGAAATTAACAAGATATCCACAATCAACTAATTGACCAATAGAAATCAAATTTACAGATAATTTTGGAACAAAATAAATATTGGAAAGAGAGAGGGGTTCTTTTCCGGTTATGGGAAGCTTTAAAAGAACCTATGCTAGAGATGGACATGTGCTAATCATTTGTTGTGGTTATGGTTTCATGTCCAACATATGTTTGAGAAGCTTGTAAAGTTTGATCTACTGTAGTCATATGATTTTAGGCTCTTGAATCTAAGACCCATGTAGAGGGTGGTTATGGATGTAGAAAGGGCAGTGGAGGAATGAAATGCAGAAGGAGCAGTGAGAGGAAGAGACGGACCATTAATACCCATGGAGGTGAATGCAGAATCAAACAGAGGAGTTGATCATCTCTCATATCTAAGTGGAAGTTAAGAGTCACCATCTCAACACGATCTAGTTGAGCATTTTGTGAGAGTTGTGCATGAGCTTGAAATGTACTCTGTTTTGCCGTGCGGGCTGTTCAGTTTGCTTTGTGGGTCTCCTTTTGCATTTAGAAATGATATGTCTGGATCCGATTGTGCAGTCCACAGTCTGAGCAATGGAACAATCAGATCTATGTATTTATATGAGAGACTGGTTTTCTGCTTCTAACAAACCAAGTCCCACCCAAATTGGATGAGAATCCAATATGTTGGACGGCTAGGATGAAAATTGTTGTGAAAAACAGGAGATCCACGAGATTGTGCAGAAACCCTTCTTCGAGGCAGCAAAAAAATCTTGAAAAATCACCAAAATTCTTAGAATAAGTAGTCGACCATCATAGTTAGGATAGCTTAGGATATTTTGATCATTGCAGGTGGGCGACCGTTGAACACGGCTGATCAGCAGGTTCTAAAAAAAAGTTCTAAAATACAGATCTGAATCTGGATTGATTATTCTTGAGATCTATTGTAGCTCTGATACCATGTAAATGTGATTAGAGGAAGGAGAGAACTAGATCGTATGAAGGGAGAGAATTCTCCACTCGTAGTTGTATCTTATTGGGAAAGACAACTACTATATGTATACACTTGCTTGTCGTTAGGGTTGCAAACGAAATGGTTCTGGATTGGAACCCTAATGGACCCAGATCCGGATCCGGACCCGTTTCTAAATAACGGTTCCAGTTCTGAATCCAGTTTTGACTCGGAACCTGTTTTGTTGGTTCTAGACCTGGTTCCGATAGGAAATCCTAGATCCGGTTCCGGTACCCGGTCCACTTAGAGGGCTGGAATCTGGTTCCAAAATCAATTATAATTTCTCTTTATTCTTCACTTTTCTTAAAAATAAGCATATCATTCAGCCTATAACAGTGCATCAAGTCTACTACCTCCAATATTATATATAAAAAATATCCAAAAAAGTTGATTTTGATATATAAATTATAATATCAAAGGCTTATATGTCGGGTCTCGGGTCCACAGATCGGAACCTATATGGATCCAGACCCGAACCCGTTTATCAATTGGAACCTAAATTAGGTTTCGGACCGGGACACGTTTATGAATCGGAACCTAAAATAGGTTCCATACTCGATTTTTTATGGGTCAGAACTTCCGGGTAATCGGAGAATCGGATACCCATTTGCAACCCTACTTGCCATATGAATGGCTATAGTCAGAGCCTAATTGAGGCCATTACAGATGTAATGAAATTATCTAGCTAAATAAGGAGAATACAATCTAGCCAAGAAAGGAAGAAATTAATATACAATGTTGACCCAACCTAACTAGATCCCACGTGGGATATTTATGTTCATAGGCTAAGTGAAAGTCTGTGATCCTTACCCTAGAGGAGGAGGAGAGGAGGAGGGGGGGGATAGGGTGAGGTACACTTTAGTGACCTATTATAATCAATTTTAACTTCATTAAAATTTACTAGTCACAAGTGATAATAATCAAATAAAATGCGGAAGCTTAATCAAAACAATCATCACATAGCATTCACTATAACACAATCATTTATAGTGGTTCGGCCTCAATGCCTACGTCCACTACCAGCTTGTGATCTAACACCCCACCGGATTTCCGCTATATATACTTTTCAAAAGGCTAAGCAATAACCTCTACATTATGATTTTCAAGGCTAAGCAATAACCTTACAATATTGTTTTTCAAGGCTTAACAACAACCTATCAATTATGCTTTTCTAGGCTAAGCAAGAACCTTTACGCAATGCTTTTCTTAGGCTAAGCAATAACCTTTATATCAGAAGATTTTCTCTTAAGAAGGTGTCTTCACAAAACACTGTAAGAGATACAATTAAGCTTAATAAAATTGCCTCTAATATAGGCGGATATGAAAGTGAAAATCAACTCACACAACACTCAATGAAATGCAAAGATGAATGCTCATTATGTGTGTGTGAAAACTTCAATCAAGTTAAAATGAAAGTTCCATCAATTATATGCTCAAAGCAATTAAAAGTTTAATGCACATAAAAGATATGATTGAAGTGCAATGCAAATCACTTGAACAACTACAAACTTGTGAATGATATGAAAATATAAAGAACACAAGTTGTATGAAAATGTTTAAGATTAATCAAGTGATGCATGTGCAATGTTATTTTAAAAAAATAAAAGCTTAACTAAGATTCAAATGAATAAAAACAACAATGTAAGATTCAACCAAGAGAAAGAATAATGCTAAAAAAGAAATCAAAGATTTTGAGAAAGCATGATTAATAAAGTTTTAAAACAAACTTGGATTGAATTAAAGTAAAGAATCCATCACAACATAAATTAAAGATAGAATGAAGGTAATGAATTCAATACATCATAGTTAACATGCTAAAAATCATTTACTAAAGATTAAAACAAAGCTTGTAATATATGATTAATAAAAGGCAAAGCTTACTTGAAGATTTAACTTTATTAATCCAAGCTTTAGTTTTCCTAATGACCCTTAGCCTTCCTTAGTTCATTCCCCTTTGATTGGTCTTAGAACACCTCAAAAATGGCTTCAAGAATCATCGTAATGGCTAAGGAATGAACATCCTTTTTATAGAAAAAGTTGTCCAACGACTCTCAGGTCGGGTAACCGAACTCAACGGCTATAAGCCCAACGGTCTTATTTTATTTTAATTTTTTTGAAAATTGGCTGCCGGTAAAAGTTCAATTTGGCCGCCGGTAAAAGTTCAGATTTCTCAAAAATGACTTTTTCAAAGTAATTTTGTTTGGGGGATTTTGGGCCAATAAATCAAGCTTGGAAACACGATTTAAATCAATCTACGTGTTTTAAAAACATGAAACATAAAAAGCCATATGATTCGAAACTTTAAAACCAATGGCTAGCTTGATACAAAATTTCTTTTCGAAAACAAATGCATCCAATCTTTAAAATCAAAACATGCATGAAACATAAGATATACAAGATTTAAAACAATGCATGTGAAAATCAAGATTTCAAGAATTTCAAAATCAATGCATGTGTGAAAATTCATGAGATGATTAAAATGATAATACATCCATCAAATTGCAATACACAAAATCCTTAACACTAAGTTGTTCATGGGCCAAGTTTAGGTCGGGCCTACTTCTGATGGATCTTATTGGACTGGTCCTTATCCATTCTAGTTTCTACCTTTTATGCATATTTGAGAGGTTTAGTGGTAGAAAATGAAAGAGAATAATAAGAGGCTTTTTAAAAAGGTTTATTGGATGAGGCCCTGATTTTATAAACTTTACTCGGTCACATCCTTTGGCAGAACTTTTATTGGGAAGGGCTGCATAGGTTGAATTAAAGAGATGCATTTAGAATGGATGGTTAAAACAATTGGTGGACACTAATTCAAATTAAGGGGTGTTGAAACTGAAGGAATACTTACTAATGGTCACTTACAGCAGCTAATAATATGTTGGGTTGGTCCCACCAGGCCTATAAATAAATATCGACTTGACCCAATAGATCAATTGGATCAGCTCAATAACAAGCTACTTTTGTATGCAAGTTTTTTGAAATTATTACCAATGCTCTATGCAAGGTATATTATTTTACTATTACATGTCTCAATGGTACGCACATGTCACGGACTATTACTCAACTGTTTAGAGACATATATAGTATGGTCCAAAACTTCAAAATGCTATCTTGTCTTTAGGGGATCCAAAATTTTAAATGGTTAAAAATGAGAACTCTTGCCTTTAGTGGATTGACTGTTAAGTCCAGGGAATTACACCATTTAAATATTATTTTAAGGTGAATTAGGGACTCAATTAGGTTAATTGCATCAATTTTCATTTAATTTCATCATTTCATGCATTTTTACTTAGGAATTGGAATTTCCACATTTTTCACACATTTTCTACATTATTAGTATTTTATGCAGTTTTTCTTCAAAGAGTCCTAGTTAGAGTAAAACTTTGTCTGGACGGGTTCTGCCTCAAATTAGGCTCTTTGGCATTTTACTGGTAGAATTAGAATGTGTGGTAAATGTAGGACCATCAAAACCCTAAGAAAAGACTTGGAGAATAGTCCTAGGAGCATCATGACTTTGCAATTGGACTCACATACCTATGGGACATCACACACTCTCCCCCCTCTTCGAGGAAGACTCTATAAGCCTCCAGGTTATTCCCCTATCCTCATCTCTCAAGAAGTTTGAAAGTTGCAAAAATTATCAACAGAGAGAGAAAGAATTGAAGCCAGAAGTGGGCGTCACCTCATCTTGAACATCTTACTTCCTCTCTCTGTCTTATCTTGAGCATCATAGAATTTTTCCTCTCTATCTCTCTTAGTCTCATCTAGATTTGAAGTTAAGATAAGAAAGAGAGATAGAGCTAGGGTCAAACTGAAAGAAGGCAGAAGAAACATAGAAGCAGAGTCCAAAAAGGACTCCGCACATGTATGGAACTTCCAACACTCTCCCATGGGCCCCATCTCTCATGTAGTCATGTATGGAAGAGTCCCATTGCAAGAAGAAAATCAGCTTCGTTTTTCCCAAGACAGTCTTGTAGACACCTCATTTGGCCCCTATGATAGCCTTAAACACCTGTCATATATAGCGATGCCCCCATTTCACTCATAATTGAATGATTAATGGCATAATTCAGATTAATTAATGACAATGAAGATGCTTTTTTGATAGTTTCAGACTTAGTTCAACGACTTCTAGAAATTCGTGAGAAGAAAGCCGAAACATTGAGATCTCGAGTCCAACTCACCTTTCACACAAGGACAGACTACTACACTAACTCTACATATTCCAAACCACTTAAGACATGCCTAGGCCAGTTCTTACAAAGATTACACCAAGTTTACCCAAATGCCATCCGATTACCCTAAGTTAGGAAGCCGGATCCATTGATCCAGAGGTCCCCATCTTTTCTCAGCCCATAATCATTAGGACAGTTAGACCATTGGATTCTTCACTTCAAGAGCTTTCCGACGGTATGTAGAACGTCCAAATCCGATAAGCGGATCAAAAGTTATGAGTTTTCGAAGTTTGCCTTAGAAAGAGTAACAGAAATTCATCTAGCACCACCCAAGGGGCGCCCACCCTACTCAAATTCACCTAGGCGCCCCATGTGTGGCGCCCTCACTAGTCATGGTCACCTAGGCGCCCCATGTGTGGCGCCCACCCTCCGAAATCACTAGTTTGACCTAAAATGGACCGGAATCACTCAACGTAGGGACCAAACTCCGAAAATGAATTGACTCCACCTAGGCACCCCATGTGTGGCGCCCACCCCACTCTTTATTCTATCTAGGCGCCCCATGTGTGGCGCCCATACTCTTCAGCCCACCTAGGCACCACATGTGTGGCGCCCACCCTATTATTCCACAAACTTAACTTAGGGCAGCCCGTAACCACTCCAAACAAAGACCCAAACAACTTTCCATCTAGGCACCACCCTTGTGGCGCCCACACTCTCCGGTCCACATAGGCACCCTGTGGTGGGCGCCCACACTGTCCAGTCCACCTGGGCACCACCCTTGTGGCGCCCAGTCAATTAAGTGCTAGTGTAGGTCCCCTCAATTGACCATCTATCCATTCTATTCCGACTTCAGATGGGACCAAACTTTGAGAATGACCCGAACCACGTAGGCTCCACCCCATGGGCGCCTACCATGAACCAGTCCACATAGGCGCCAGCCCTGTGGCGCCCACCCTATGCAGTCACCTGGGCACCACCCCATGGGCGCCCAGCCTCTTTTCCAAACCCTAATTTATCCCAAAACACTTAAGCCGCCTTGGGATGCGTGAAACCTTCTAGAAACACGAACTAATGAAGCCCTAGCCCTCCTAAACTCATCCCAAACCTCTATTTAAGGATCTCTTAACCTCATTTACAATGGAGCTACCCTAAAAAGAGAGAAAAGTATAGAGAATAAGAAAAAGGAGAAAGGTAGCCACCATTAGAGAGAAATCTTCAGATCTAGAGGAGAAGAAGGGGAAATAGAGGAGAAGACTTCCATATCTTCAACTAGAGCTATGGTTCTTCGCGTAAGCCTCGTTCTAGGAACTTGAAAAGTGTGATTCAAACCGGTATTCCTAGATCTTTCTATTCTTCTGCTGCATTTTATCATCATCTTTATTTAGAAACATGCTTAGGATCATTCATGCATCATAGATCTATATTAGTTCTTGATAAAAATGGTATCAGCATCTCATCATATTAATAACATGTTTAGATTCATACTAGTGGTGTAGATCTGCATTGATTTCGTAGTTCTAAGTGCTTAACTAGGTTAGATCTCGCATTTATAGCATCATCATCCTCATTTAGATCGAGGAGGTCGTGAAAAGCCTATCTCAGAAGGCTGGGCGCCACCCACTGGGCGCCTACCATCTCTGGTTTGGCTAGGCGCTACCCTCTGGGCGCCTACCCTTCCGAGAAAGGGTTTGGGTTTTAGATCTCTACTTGTTACATCATTTTCTCGTAGATTTGTTAGTTGCATCATTAGTAGTTCGCATTAGGACATCCGCATCAGTTACTGAATATCGGAAATTGTGTTGAAAATCTTAAGACTATTGTGCATTCATTGCGAATCTTTGAAAACCCTGACTGAGCAGGGTAGGCACCACAGGTGTGGCGCCTAGGTGGACTGTTCCACCTTTGTGCACAAGTTTCGATCTCTCGCATTTAGTTCATTTAGAAATCGCATAACAATGATATGTTTGCTTGTTTGATATGTTCTGAACTTCAAATTATCATTTTTATCACACACACCACCATATCATCTGAAA
Organism: Litsea cubeba; assembly: GCA_012931725.1. Taxonomy (NCBI): domain Eukaryota; kingdom Viridiplantae; phylum Streptophyta; class Magnoliopsida; order Laurales; family Lauraceae; genus Litsea; species Litsea cubeba. The sequence continues at coordinate 19,974,521 of CM022952.1, read as the reverse complement.
CATAAAGTCATAAAAAAACCAAAAAATCATAAAACATAAAACTATTTCTTCTCTTCCCTTACTCTCTAGTAAATTAGAGGAGAAACCAAAAACAAATTAAAAAATACAAAGAAAACCCAAAAATAGTAGGTAGATAGCCTAGATTATCAAATCTCGTGCCTAAGTAGGATAAACCCTAAAATATCATAGTTAATTAACTTAAGAATTGCCAAATCATTAAGAACCCTAGAACAAACAATCTAATTGATTTGGACTGAAATTGGACTAAGGAATCACTAAGATTGTTTAGGGAACCGCTTCTCCTCTCTTGAGCTTAACTTGCTTATTCACTAAAGGTCCCTGATTAAGGATTAAACATAATTAGTTAAGGCTCTAATCTCACATCAATTAATACAATAAATACCATTAATCCAAAAGATCTTGAGACCTTAATTAATTCGGATTAAAAATAATCAAGAACTTAATCAAAACCCTAAAACAGATCCATCTGGGCGCCACTCCCTGGGTGCCCTGCTGACAAGATCCACCTGGGCACCACTCCCTGGGCGCCCAGCCTATTCATTCCCTAAGAGGCTCTATTTAAAACTTAATCTAATTAATTAAGACTTTAACCAACCCTAATTAACACACTAAAATACTTTTAACTTGAAAGACCTGAAATCTTAACCAACTTAAACTCGAATCTACCTAAAAGATACAAAACTAACAAACCCTAAAAAGATCCACCTGGGCACCACTCCCTGGGCGCCCATACTCTCCAATCCACCTGGGCACCACTCCCCTGGCGCCCATCCTATCCCTTTACTAAGAAATTTCTAATTGAAACTTCTAATTAAACCAACCCGAATTAGCACACTAATACACTTTAGGACTTAAGAAACCTAAGACTCTAATCAATTCACCCTCGGATTAACTTAAAATCCATCGAACCAAATCAAACCACAAGGCAGTCACCTGGGCACCACCCCCTGGGCGCCTAGCCTATCAATCCACCTGGGCACCACCCTCTGGGCGCCCAGCCTGTGAGCTCCACCTACCCTACTCGTTTCTTGGAAACCAATCAATTAAAAAAAAACTAAACCTAATTAACTTAAATCTAATTCTTTCTCAACTGAATACTAAAAGATACTTTTCATCCAAACGCATTAAACCACAAAACCCAACTTCGAATCAACCTAGAACATCAAAACCAACCCGAACCTCAAGTCAGTCAATCCACTTAGGCACCACCCCCTTGGCGCCTAATCTGTCAATCCACCTGGGCACCACCCTCTGGGCGCCCAGCCTGTGAATTCCACCTACCCCGTCCATTCCTTAGGAAACCATTAAACCCAATTAATTGGAACCCGATTCATCCCCAACTGAACACGAATAAACACTTTCCATCAAATCCTAGACCCTTAAATCAATTCAAACCTGAGATTGACCAAAGAATCACAAAACCCAACCGAACCATAAAACACATCCATCTGGGCACCACACCCTGGGCGCCCAGTCTACTCCTTTTCATAAAAAGCCCTAAATTCACAACTTAACCTAATTAATTAAAACCTCAAACCAATCCCAATCAACATAACATAATACCTTTAACCTTAAAACACTTGGAACCTTAATCGATTCGGACTTAATACCCAAAACCCTTTGGAACCGACCAAACCATAAAGATTCCACCTAGGCACCAATCCCTTGGCGCCTATCCTATCAATCCATCTGGGCGCCACCCCCTGGGTGCCCATCCTGCCAGTTTCACCTAGGCACCAGCCCCTGGGTGCCTAGCCTACATTTCAACCCTACCCAACCAATTCAACTAAAAATTAATAATTAAACACCTTACAACTTAAACTAACTAGGATCAGAACCTTAATTAATCTCCGGACCCACAGACCAATAATTAAATCCTATCCGGCACAACACAAAATCACAGGCAAACCACCTGGGCACCACTCCCTGGGCGCCCATCCTGCCAATTCACCTGGGCGCCACCCCTTTGGTGCCTATCCTTCCACTTGCACTAAAACCAGTGTTGTCAATTTCGATTCGGTTCGGACGAATTATCCGATTAATATCGTTTCGTATCATAAAACGAACTGATCAACTCAGTTGTAAATGTTCGGCTCATTATTCGTTTGAATTCGCCCGAATATTAGGGTTTCGTTTCAAAACCCCTAATTTCGGGCGAACTGTGTCCGAAACATGGGTTTCGGACGAAATCGAAGAGTCCCTTGAAGTTTACCCATTCATTTGGGAAATCGAACAAATGAAACTAATCGAAATAAATGAAAGTAATCGCCATACCTCTTCTCATCCATCATCGAAGAGGGAGCTTTGACAGATCTATTGCTGCAGTGACGCCTCGTTTCATCTTCTTCAACGGCATGCAACTTCGAAACTCCCTAATCCCAATCGATCTATAAATTGGACCTTAATATGCATACATCAAGCACGAGATCCTCCATTGCCCTATTTACCTTGCCATTTCTTGAGATTCTGGATACAAATTTCTCTCCCATTTGTAGATCCTCCGCTGCCATCGTCCAACTTATTTGCTACAAAGTCGCCGGAGAACCAGGTATGTCGATCTCTCCCTCTCTTTCCATTTCTTCTTCGTTTTTTTTTCCATGGCTGTCGTCTGCTACTTTGTTTGAATGTTGCTGCGAAAATGGGTTTGGGGAAGACTGTTTCGAGATGAGTCTTTTATAAAGACGCTTTACAGAATGGGTGTGATGTTGCCACAACTATGAGGCCCACTGTCTTATTCAATTGGGCCTCACTGAATCAGAAATGGATTTCTCCAATTCCAAATCGTCAGTGTGGTTGGATCTATATTGATTGTGGGACCACATGGCCCACTTGATGGGAAATCAGATCCAGCCATCTGATAGGGCACCCATATACCACCTTAGGAGACTAGGGCCTATGCAAATTGAGTCCAATTAGGCCACTATCCAACTGACCCAAAAATCTTAAACGTGACTACCACTTGAACCTGTTTTGTGAAATTTCTCTTATGAAGGACTTCTGAAATTGCCCACTTATTAAATATTCCATTAAACTTTTTTTTTTGATGAGTTACAGAACGTGGGGCCCAATTGACTATTTATCTTTAACCTGATGATGTGGCCCAATTTATTGCAATAATTATTAAAATGTCTCTCAATTGACTATTACTATTGCACCTGAGATCCACTTGTGATTCTCCATCCATGTATTGACAAACATGGCTATCTGCTAAAATTTTGTAATTGCTTGATGACACCTATTAATAATTGAAACATTAAACTTACAATTGTACTTGTCTATCATTTGTGTGTTGCTATTGTATCAGATTTGGAAGATTATTTCTTTGATTTAAAAATGAGTGATAGTACACCCATATCATCTGCTGCTGCCAGTATTAGATCTGATGATCCTGCATGGGCTTATGGTTATGTGGATCCAACCAACAACAAACATGTAATTTGTCGTTTTTGTAACAAAGTCATAAAAGGTGGTAGAATCACTAGACTTAAAGAACACCTTGGGGGGGTAAAAGGAGATATTGCACGTTGTAAGAATGTGCCAGGTGATGTCAAATGGCAAATGGAAAGACTTGTTTTAGAAAGTAAAAAGGATAGAGCAAAAAAAAGGCAATTAAATGAGGAGATTGGAAACCCTTATGGAACTCCAAGGGGTGATGCAGATGAAGATGATGTTGAGGTAGTAGAAGTACAACCATTTACAAATCCAATTACCCCCACTACAACAAGTAGAAAGGGTAAAGAGCAGGTCTCTCAAATATCTACCCAAAACAAAAGAAGGGGTGTGTCAAATACTTCCCAGGCTCCAATGTCGAATTTCTTTGCACCACGAACAAGTCCTGGATCTCAACCAGGCATCAAATCAGCATTGGCAACAAAGGAACTGAAGGATGCAACTGATTTGGCTGTTGGCCGTTTTTGGTTTGATGCAAATCTCCCATTTAATGCAGCAAGATCAAAATTTTGTCAACCAATGGCTGATGGAATTGCTGCAGTGGGGCCAGGTTACAAGATGCCATCATATCATGACCTTCGTGGAAAGATTTTGGGAAAAATTGTACTAGAAGTTAATGGTTTCATGGAGCATTATAAATCATGTTGGAGTGAAACTGGGTGCTCTGTCATGGCTGATGGGTGGACAGATGAAAGGCAAAGAACATTGATTAACTTCCTTGTGTATTGCCCAAAAGGGGTAATGTTCCTGAAGTCTGTTGATACTAGTCCAATTATAAAAAATTCAGATGCACTATTTAAAATTTTTGATGAAATTGTCTTACTTGTTGGGCCTAACAATATTGTCCAATTTATTACTGATAATGATGCCACTTACAAAGCAGCGGGAAAAAGATTGGCTGAAAAATATGGGACTTTTTATTGGACAGCTTGTGCAGCCCATTGCATAGATCTGATGTTAGAGGACATGGCAAAGCCCCACTTGTTTCCAGTTAATGCATCCACAATTGAGACAGCAAGGAAAATCACAAAGTTCATTTACAATCATTTATCAGTGTTGAATTTAATGAGAAGAGAATATACAAATGGGAGAGAATTAATCCGGCCAGCCATCACAAGATTTGCTACCAATTTTATTAGCTTGCAGTGCCTTTTTAAATACAGAAAAGAGCTTAGGCAAATGTTTACAAGTACCGCTTGGGATGAATCTAATGCTTCGAGTACACCTGCTGGCATGGAGATCACTGAAATCATACTCAATAACACATTTTGGAAGGATGTTGAGCATATATTGAAGGTTAGTGAAGCTCTGGTGGTAGTTCTACGTCTAGCGGACAGTGAAGAGAAGCCTGCAATGGGTTATGTGTACGAGGCAATGGACCGAGCAAAAGAGGTGATTCAAAAGAGGTTAAAAAATAAGAAGGACTACCAGATATATTGGAAGATTATCGATCGCAGGTGGGAAAATCAACTTCACAGTGCACTACACGCTGCAGCATACTATTTGAATCCAGCATTTTTCTTTAGTCCTACTTTTTCGAAGCATAGTGAAGTCATGAGGGGTCTGAATAATGTCATAGAGAAATTAGTTCCTGATTTTGATACTCAGGACATGATTTTCAAGCAATGTGATGCCTATAAAGATTCACGTTTTGACTTCGGTTCTGCAGCCGCAATACGAAATCGAGAGAAAATGTCTCCAGGTAAATGAAAGCTTTTTTATTTTTCATTAACTTATTATATGATTGCAATTCGTAAAATATAATTTAATATTTCATATAAATTTTTACAGATATATGGTGGGATCGGTTTGGAAATGGTACCCCTGAGTTAAAAAAAATGGCAATTCGAATTTTGAGCCAATGCATCAGTGCTAGTGGTTGTGAAAGAAATTGGAGTATCTTCGAACATATTCATTCTCCTAAGAGAAATAGGCTAGAACATCAGAGGCCTGAATGATCTAGTTTTTGTGCATTATAATTTGAAGCTCCGTGAAAGGTATATCAAATGTTTATTCTTTTGCAAATTATTAATTGTCATACCAAAATTAACTTATGTAAACTGTAGGGATATGCTCAAAAGGACTGGAAATGCTGCTTCCGACCCAATAAGTTTGGAGAATATTAATATTTTGGCGGATTGGGTTGCTGAAGAAGCACCTCTCTTGACCATAGAGGATGTCGACGGTTGGACGACTATGGAGCAACCGGCACAAGTGCAAGAGGGTCTCCCTGATTTTGATGGGGGGTGATGAAATAGGTGGCCCTACAGGAGAGGATTTGGAAGCAAATGAAGATGATAATCATTATTACAGTGATGCATAGTTAGCTGACTTTTTGCTTTATTTTGTGATATTTGAGGGGATGTATTTGAACCTTATCTTTTGCAAATTAAATTTTTGATGCTTGGTAGAATGAAATTTTCTATATATTTTTAATATATATATATATATTTATGTAATTTTCTTATATTTTCCGAAACAAATTTCCGAATTGAAAAGCGAAATATCCGAATAACCCGAGATGTTTCATTTTGGAACAAAACCGAAACGGCGTCCGAAACGAACTTGACAACTTTGGACTCGGCCGAGGCGGGCCGAGTCCCAACTTCAATTGGATGGTCGCATTAGGACTCGGCCAAGTCACATGGCCGAGTCCCATGGGACTCAACCGAGTCGCATTAGGACTCGGCCTAGTCACATGATTCGAGTCCGAGTACCATGCGACCCAACTCGGTATGTGCCGAGTCCGAGTCCAATTTTTTAAACCATGCTTGGGAATGATTGCATAACCAACTCAGTTATAGAAGTTGGAATGGAATAAGAAATCAGATCTGAATTCTCAGTATAATTAGGAGACCGTGTGAAGTTGCGTAATATTCACGGACATAGTTTGAAACTACTGTGGACACCCCTAGACCACTAGCACTGTGTGAAGCTGACATCCTACGTACAACGGCCATATAATAATGTGCTGTTTGACTTCGGGTCAGCCGTGGTTAACTGTCTGACATCGTGTCAGCCGTGGATAGTTTTCTAGCCTTCATGCCACCCGTGCTAATGGATTGTCTGACTATGGGTCAGCCATGGGAGGACTTGATCCTCTGGTACCGCCGTGACATTTGGGCCAACGGTCACCGTGCTATGTGCACATAAGTATTTGAGGTACCCGTGTGTGATCTTGTACGTGAGGTACTTGATCCCATGTTGGCCGGTGCTACAGATGGTTAGGCAGTTGTAATGAAAGATGATGAACGTGAATTCATAATACTGTTAATATTGTGAGATGCTACTTTACTCACCTTGCATAATTTATTTAAAGTTTTTCTGCGTATTTAAAACTTATTGTGTTGTTTATCATACAAATGGATTTGAATGTTTTATCACTCAGTATCCACTGACTCTCGGATTTACCCCTTCCAGGTAACCAGAATTTAGAGACTGAAGAACATCGTGATGACCAGGAAATAGGCTTCAGGATGTGCAATTGAGCGACGGAGTCACCTAGCAGAAGAAGAAATCTAGATTTAATAAATTATTTAGTTTATTTTAGTAAATTTTAAAGACAATGTGGTTGTTTTATTTTATGTAGGAATAACTGCTATTGATTAGTTGATCTTTTGAATTCAAAACTTTAATTTATATTAAAAATTTAATCCATAGGTTTGCCTTGAATTCTTACATTGCTAAGTTGATTTGATATACGATTGGGAATGCAATTTATCAAATAGTCCGCGACCTGAAATCTGGAGCTCTGACCTGAAATATGAAGAGCTCCAGATTTCAGGTCGTGACTATCTTACTGAAGAGCTTACTTAACCAAACCTATCCAATTTCTCCCAATTATTTTCAAGCCACTATCGGAGTGCCATTTGACCCTTAGCTTTCCTATGATCCTATCTTCATTCTTATTAATGCTCTCTTCTGCTAACTCAATTCTACAATAAAAGGTCTGTCCTATTAACAAAAAATTCTCTCTCAATCCTAAGCCTCCTATAGAATTTTCATTTAAAATTTTGTTAAAATCTTCTCTCTCTTCTCTTTTCTTTAATATCATTGTCCTTATCTAAAACATTTTGGACATCACTCTATAAACATCTAACATGATCTAAGTCCCTCCTTTTCCATTCCATCATTTTTGCAAGCTTGAAAATGTCTCTCTCCTTCCCTTGTTCCTAACTTACTGTATTAGTCATCATATGCTTTGGACTTTGCATCACTTACTGCTTTCTTAACTTCTTTCTTTGTTTTCTTGTATGCTTCATAATTTTCTGTATTCCTAATCCCCAGCCAACCTTTTTAGCAACGTGTTTTCTCTCAAATAGCTTCTTAAACCTTTACATTCCACTACCAAGTTTCTTTATCAAAGCATATTTTCACTTTCAACTCTCCGAGCACCTCTTTTGCAACCATTTTGATACAATCAACCATTTGGTTTCACATCACCGTAGTTTCTCCCTCCAGATTTCCTCACCTTATGCTTAAATGTCGTTGCCCTTTCTCCTTTCAAATTCCCCCACTTTTTTTCTAAGGCACCTTTTATTTACTATCCCCCTCTTTCTACTTCTAATGCAAGCATCTAAAACTATTATCCCAAATCATGTGATCAAACTCTCTCTAGGAATAACCTTACAGTGTTTACAAGCTGGTCAATCATGTTTTTTGAAGTTGGAAAAAGTCTATCTGGCTCTATTAACACACAAGCAACATTATATAATATGAGAGCAAGATACAACTGTAATGACCATATAAAGACGACAGCATCAACAATTAGAAAAAGTTAATACCTTTCTCAGCATCCAGTTCCAGCATTAAATTGAACTCGCTGTTAAAGAAAGACTGCAAAAGTTTGCACCTTTCCAACGCTGGGAAGTCTAGCGATGGTAAAGCTTTCTGCAGTTTACACAATAAACAAGATAATATTATATTAAGAACAGAGAAATGGTACAATGTTAAAAACCTTCTGTAAGTTCAAGGTTGAAGCATTAAACACTTGAGGGTTCACAGACCTGCTGCCCAAAAATTTGTCTACCCCATGAAGGAATATCATCTTCAGTAACTATTTCATGCACCTATTAATGAAGATTAAAATGTTACACATGAAGATGGACAAAACATTGCTAAGAGAGAGAGGAAAAAAAAAAAAAAAAACGTATCTAAATATAGTCTTCTTGCCTGCTTTTGGCAATCATCAACAAATTTTGTTAGTAACGCCTCCTTTTTTTTTCGAGTTTTATCATCATCATCAGAATTGTAGCATTTTTGAACAGATGCCCACTTCGACTCTTTTCAACAAGTTTATTTCTCTCCTCGGAGTAATCAGTAAGAAGATCATCCAAAACAATGACCTTCCTCCTGTAAAACATTAATAGGAAGATAAGGTATTAGAAATTTATGATAACTCAAATTGAAACTGCCAACTAAAAATCGCATGATACATGAGTTCACAGATTAACAATTAGCGATCGACTGTGTGTCAAGACTTTGTAAAGATGTATCATTTTAGAAGTGTGTCTCATATGAAAATTTCTAAAACAAGAAGCACATATGATCGTTATGAGAACAAAATTTTCCTTTTTTGGTGGGGGGGGGTGGGGTGGGTGCGGGGGAGGACATCAAGATGTCCAAGGTATAAGAGTACTATACCCAACAAACAAAATTACCAAGTATGAGCAACCAAAAGGTACTACTCTATCCAGTCCCAGCTTAGCAAGAAAATATTTTTTTCCTTCATAAATAAACTAATTTATTGGGAATTCCTAACAAATAGGAATTCACCATAGCTGGTACCCCCCAGAAATAAATTAAATAAATAAATGACAGTATTATCGCCTTCATTTAATCAAAATCAGAGCTAATTGTGCCCATTCACAAAGTGAACACGTGTGATAGTCATAGGTAGGGCTCATTGTACATGACATGTGTAATAACCCGGGCCAGGTTGGGCCCAGTTTTGTTTGACCCATTGGACTTTAGGATGGGTTGGATTTCATTGGTTAGGTTGTACCTGATCTAAGCCCATTTTATTGGTTAAGTAGTTGCAACAATATCTCCTTGTGAGGAGTATTTGTTGGTACCCAGGGAAATCTCCGAAGGTTAGAGATTTCACCCTATCCCATAACCAGAAAGGCTATATCTCCCTTCTTACGAATAGTTTCATTTCCCATTTTTGGGTTATAGAAAAAGGAAGAGAAGAGGGTGCAGAGGAAATGATCTTGGGCAGCAATCAAAGAGGGATCTCAGAGAAGCAGAATCAGAGGACCTAGTGGATGCAATACTCGAGGCCTCACATTGATCGAGCCACAGTCTTCTACACGAGGAGGTGAGTAATATTTTCAAGTGCATTTAGAAATAAGTTCCGCATCAAATTGATAAAGGATTGATAATATTAAAGGCAGTAATGAAACCCCAAAATAGGGGCTTGATTTCAAACCAAATCGTCAGACACATGATCTGATGATTTGGGTAGTATGATCATGGGACCCACCTGATCATAGATCTGACCCAGGGATCTGAGGGTAGACCCTTGGGCGATCTCAGTGATGGTAGATCCACTTGGATTGGGTCTCATCAGTCCCCATTTTTTTTTTGGAAAAATTCTATATCAGTGGTGCAGGGAATCTGAGATTTTGTAGATCTGGTAGTGGGACCCACTGGTACATATGATCAAGGATCAATTCCAGAGATCTGGAAGCCAACCCTTGGGCGACCACAGTGGAGGTGGACCCATTTAGAACTGGGCCCCATCTGGCCCTCGATTGAATATTAAGAACATCTGCATCGTCATTTTGGGGATTTTGGGGAATGGAGTTGTAGGACCCACTGGCCCACCTGATCAAGGATCAGGGCCAGTCATCTGGTCAGTCCTTGCTGAGCGACCAAGGTGGCCAGGTCCCATACAAGTTTAATCATGGAGGGTCCACCATCTGAACCTTCCCTGTTCTGGTATGAAGGCCTGCCAATGACTGCTGGGAACGGACTGTTTACAGTCTAAGATTGTTGAAGATTACTTTATGTGATATGGGATAATGGAATGAGAAGATCCATGTGGCTGTGGACTCCATTCCTTTAAACAAATGTAGAATGATGAATTAACAGAGAAGAAGAACAGTTGCAGGCAACAGTGTTCTACTTCAAAATGGTTAAGGATCATGTGGGCCCACCGGTTGATCTGATTAATGATCAGGGCCAGCCATCTACCTGATCCCTGATGGGTGACCATAATGGCCTGGACCCATGTGGATCTGGCCACTAGGGACCCACTGTTTTCTTTCCTCCATAGCATTGGGCGTGAGACCCATTTTGTTATGTAAAAGTGACGATACCGTTGGCTCATCACTCCCTTTTATGTATACTTAGTCTGTATCTTTTAGTTGTATGGCGACCTTGGGGTGTATGGAAAAGTCTTGACCCACTTATGTTACAGAACCTTATATCACTTAATGTTACAGGAAATTTCCATTTAAACCCTATGTTAATTCAGAATTTATAAACTAATTATTACCATTACAGATTTTGTTATGGGCCTATAAATTTAGTGTGGACCCTGATTGAATTATATAACGTAGAGTGGTATATTATAGGCATATGTTATTAAGTGAACTTGAATTCATGTCACAGGTTATGAAATAGAGATCTCAGTTCAATGAGACAAATCTTTAACTGACAGGAATTCCTTAGATATGATTGAACTGGTAATGAGGACTTGAATTTAAAGATATCAAGGTAGTGCCACATAAGCCGGCTACTAAATTTTGACTTGTAGTGGGGCACATATATAAGCCTGATTATGTGGGACTAGTCCTATATCAAAACAATTAGTGTATATAGTTCTATGATGTTATATTGCAATGCATAATGAACATAAAAGAACCATTGAACACTTCCTATTGATTCTCTTTCATATATGAATACTACATGAGACAGTGGCATGGTATTTGAAACATCAGTAAGGACCTTACTCTGGACATTGATCTAATTAGTGAATTCTTTTAGTATGGAGTAATAAGGTGGACAGGGATTGAATAAGTGACTATTGAACCAAGCTCCTAGGGATAGTTTTGAATAATATATGGAAGGGACTTCCTTATGGGAAGAAATTGAAACTCTGAAACTCTTAAAATAGAGTTCTTTTGAATTATAAGGACCCATAAGTGGGACGATTGGATATACTAATGTGGAAGAGATGGATATGGAATCTCATTGAATCATAAGAAATGCTATAGGAAAAATTGTTAATTTCATATCTTCCTCTTATTAGTTTTATGCTGGCTTCATGTTAGTATGTGACTTGTGTATTGAAATTATTGCTCACCAGTCTTCTGATAAGTGGTTTGCCCCACTTCAGGTACGGATCATTTGGGAAAACTTGGCAACGATGGGGATCAGCCATTGGATTTCAACTTGCGTGGCTGACAAGAGAGCGTCACAAACATTGGATTTGGAATTAGAATTATAGAGATGGAATTCATTACTTTCAATAATGTAGAACTTGTTTCTTTTATTTTTTTAAATTAGGAATTTTATTGATTTCCAAATCTTTAATTGATCTCTCAAATAAATAGAAGCATTGCTCAATTCTTTGGCATATTTGATTTATGTGGAGATTTGACTTACTTAAGTAGTGCTCCGAAACCTGAAGAGCTCCAGGTTTTCGGGGCGTTACAACATGAGTCATTTGCTTATGGATGAAAAGCTTTACAGGATTAGTCTAGCCATTCTAGAAACATAACAATACCCTAAACCATAATTCAACTCAAATGATGATGACATTTCTACTGTTAGTTTTGGCAATTAAATTAAAAATGTAACCAACTAATTGGAAACATCATCAAGTTAAAATAGTTAGCCAAACGAAATGAATAATTAACACCTCTTATGCATTCTAGTGCATCTAATTACTCCAAATAGACCCCTCCATTGAAATCTCGGTCTATAAGTCTCGTTTAGCATCATATCGTATTCATTTTAGTATCAGTATCGTTTCGTATCATATTCATTTTTGTGTAAAACCTGTTTCCCTTCCAAATCCATGGCATGTCCTTATCATATCATTGACGCATCTGGGCATCATAGACAGGGAAAGAAAAACTGCAGCATGAAGGAATGAGAAAATGAGGCATGCAGGCTATCAAAAACAGAGTGAATAGCGGGAACTCCCAATATGCGTTCTACTTGATTAAGAAGAGTAAATGGAAAGCATCCAAAATGAGTAATCAAAAGAGAGATCCTCTTCCTCCAAATAAATGTCCCAAACTCGCATTCGCCTTAAGTCGTTGATGATAAATCTTTGAATGAGAATTTAAAATCCTTTAACAATTGAATACAGATATGTTGGAAAAAAAACAGCAAAACTGCAGAAGAATGAATAGATGGCATCCTCATGACAAATATTATCTCAGAGCCTTAAATCTTAATGCTGGAGCAATATAATATCTTTGACTAGTCGACATTATCTAAAACAAGATCGCGTATACTAACTTCATTGCATGGTCAAGGGAATAATGCAAGGGATGACACATCAGCAAAACACCCACCAAGGGAAGGCAATGGATCTGGTTAAAAAGGGTGACCTGCCTCAAGCTAATCCTATTAGGGGCAGGTTTGGTAGTGGGTCTGTTGAGTTTGGGGCAGGTATGGGTTCTTAAGACTTTGACCCATGCTGCGTTTGGAGCAGGTATGTGTTATGGTTGCCCTTGACCCACCACACCCTGGTTAAGCTAAATTTAGATATTACTTGCTATTTAGTAAGACTTTAAAGTAACACAAGACTCTGTAGCACAGGTGGTAGTAGATAAAAACTACGAGCAACAAGTTCGAGACCTGCCCTCAAAAAGAAACGAAACACTATTTGCACATTTTTAAACAAAAATAACAATATTAAACCAGACCTGCCATCATTTGGCAAGTCAGTTTTACAAACCATAGACCCGTCATGATCGTAGATACGGAACGGGGCTTATCTCAGTCATGTCGGATTCGGGCTTAGGAAGATCCATACCAAACCCGACCCGTTGCAATTCCTGTTCCCCTTCACCACAGCTTCCAAGAAGTTGCACATCAATAATAGATATAGTGGCTATAGTCAAGATCAGGTAGAGAAAAAAGGGAAAGAGTATATCCTTGGTTCAAGAAGAGATATGGAGAGAAGCAAAGAATAGGTAAAGTAATGTGGGCTTTCTTTCTATATGACATCGAAGGGACAAAACTGAAATCTTAAAAAATAAATAGAAATGAAAAGAAGAAAAAAAAATTGAGAATAGATCTTCATTGAGTGAAATATTCCCAACTTTCTTGAGAGTTGAACACTTAACGTCCCATTACTAGGCGTGACTACAGGATAAATACAAGAAAAACTCCTAACGACAGGTTAATCCAAATACATGTAATTGACAAGATATAATACAATATGCATCCTACACGTGCTAATGAACGAACAAAAAATTTTTGAGGGCCTGTTTGATGCACAAAAAAAAAACACAAGAATATAATATTTTAGAAATATTTATAAGCTTTCATTTTTCAAGAAAATAAATCTCGAACGTTAGGCACACAAGAAAAATAAGAGAAAAAAGCTTATGTTTTTTGTAAAAGCTCAATATTTTTCCCTACACATCCTGCAGAAGTTTTTCTACATATAAAAAATCTTTCAAAATGCAGTTTTACAAAGGGTGAAGAAAGTATTTACTTCAACCAAATCTACCATGATGTATTTGTTTACAGTGATAAAGTAAAGGTAGATGTTACATCACAGTAAAGTGAGGCAAAGAAGTGTGAGAGTAAAGTAGGTGATTAAGATGGGAGAGAGTGGTAAAATTGTTGCTTTTTGTTTTGACTTTACTTATCACACTTTACCATGGTTTTAAGTGGTAAACAAAAAATGGCTTGGCGTAAAGATTGTGGTAAAAAAGTAGTAGCTAGACTTTACTTTACCGCGCTCCTTTTTCGTCTAAAAGTGATAAAGGGAGAATAGGTCACAACTAGGTCAAAGCATGTTTATTTTCATGTGTGATAAAGTAAAATAAAGATAAGTGTCAAATTATGGTAAAGGGTGAAATAAAGTATATGGTGAAGTAAAGTAGGGCGTGAGAGAGAGAGACAGTGGTAAAAGTAATAATTTTTGTATTGACTTTACCACACTTTATACCAAACAATTATTATAATCTGTAACACCTGCCAAGCAGCTCAATTTAAAGTAAAGGTGAGATAAAGTATGTGGTGAAGTAGAGTGAGAAAGCAAGAGTAATAAAATTGTTGCATTTTCTTTTGACTTTACTTAACATTTGTGGTAAAAAAAAGTAGCAGCTAGACTTTACTTTACCACACTACTTTTTCATCTAAACTTGGTAAAGGGAGAATAGGTCTTATTTGGGAAAAAGCATGTTTATTTACATGTGCAGTAAAGTAAATATAAATGCCGACTTACAAATTTAAAGTGAGGGGTAAAGTAAAGTGAGATAAAGTATGTGGTGAAGTATAAAGTAGGGCAAGAGAGTGGTAAAGTAGTTGTTTTTTTTTTTTTTTTTTGTTATTGACTTAACTTTACCACACTTTACTAAACAACTATAATAAAACTACTAACACCCGCCAAACAACTCAATTTAAAATCTGTTACATTCGTCAAAATAGTGCCAAATAACAAATTATTACAATATTTAAATGCTACACTATTTTATCAGTACTATTTTATTCTTGTAGTATTTAAATATGTAAATATTTTATTCTATAAACATGCAAAACAGGATAAAGGACATTATTTTAGTTCTGTAATTGTTGCTTTAGGGATTTTTGAAATTATTTTGTTCTGCAATTGTTGCTTTAGGGATGTTTATGTATAGTGTTTTGGTTATGTCAGGGATCTCCATGCCATTTCAGGGAATATATGCCTTTAATGTAATAAGTAGGGATTACAATGCATATATACTGATCTGATCTGGTCTGATCTCCCAACCCCAACGTGGACGACCAGACACATCTTTCTCCAGACATTTTTCTTGTGTCCTCCTATCTGCTTCTCTTCTTCATCTTTTTCTTTGTTTCTTCCTTTCTTTCTTTCTTCTTCCGTCTCAATTCATTGAATTCAATTTAGAAGTACCAATCTAACGAAAAAGCTTGGGTAGTGTCAAATGGATCTCATACTGGCATGACTTCCATTGCCCCTTCTTTCTTTCTCCAGGAAAACGGAAACTACAGCAGAATTCATGCATCTGTTTATCTTTTCTGTTCATGAAATTTCTTCCACAAAACTTGTTTTTTATTTGTCTAGAGACTATGAAAGATTTTCATAGTTAAACCATTAGACATCTTCACAGAGAAAAATGTCGCAATTGTATGAAGAACTGATTATCCAGTTTGGCATCCGGACGAGCTCATCTTGCAAAATCATCTTATAATAAGTTGGGAAGTAGAGTAACTAAATACTGTTGTTTCGACTCTTCCAAAGGTAATAGGTCTTGTTGGATAGCAGTGCACAACGAGATTTTAACAATTGTAAATAGAAAAAATGTAATAAAGGTTGTTGCACATTTTCAGTGGTTGCATTCTTTTCTCAGGGAATGCAGAGAATACAAATCATCTATCTTTACGCTAAACACTTGCTCTAGCGTAGAGACACTTTCTTCATCTTTTTGGGGTCCTTGGACAATAAGTAAGGTAGAAGCTCTTTTTGAGAGTTGGCATTTTGGACATCCTTCTTCTTAAAGAGGCTCCATCTTATAGAACTATGCTTACTTTGTTGTGTTATGGATTATCTGGATCGAACAAGATATAACATTTTCAAAATATGTCAACAAGGTAAGCGAAGGTTTCAACTAAGGCACAAGCCTTGATTCGCACTTAACTAAGGCACAAGCCTTGATTCGCACTTAGTATATCTCATCTAAAGAGTTCATAGGATTCTCCAATTTCAGTTTATGGTGAACCAGTTGGGGCGGTAATGCCATCTTTCTTTGATATCCGTATTCATACACCTGTACGGTACTTGATGTCTTGTACTCTTTGATTGTTAACCAAAGTAATCAATTACCATTTCAAAAGAGAAAAAACTATGGTCTTTGTTATTTCCCATTGGTAAAAGGTTATTCCCATCCATTTCCAACATCCTCTTTATGGTAGAACAATTTATGCCATCCAAAATTTGTCTCTGATCAAGTCCTCAGAAAAATAAGGAATAAATGAATTCCACAAGAAAGGATCCAATTTCCTCCTGCATTTATAGCATGTCTTACACTATCAGTCACCAACGTGTAAACGTCAAACATATCAACTTGTGAAAGAGAACAAAGCAGCCCACCCTCAAGGTTCTTAACAAATCCACACCCATAAAGCAAAATCATTAAAGTCATGAACTCCCAACAGCTTATTTCCGAAGTGAAATCTTTGGGTCAGGCCCATTTGTGATGGTTCAATAAGGGTAGCATCGATAGGAGATATATTAAGCGAGACCCATTTGAGATGGTTTCGTGCATGTCCAACACAAGCTAGCAACGGCACCATTGAGGAAAAGTTTTTCCATGCAAGTTGATAGCCACCGAGAAAAATGAGTAGGCCAAAGAAGACATGGATGGAAGTAGTAAGGATAAATATGAAGAACTGCAACTTATACAAGGATTTGGCTCAAGATCGATCGGAATGGAAAAATCGATTCCATGTAGTTGGGACAGGGATTTAATGATGATGATGATGAAATATTTGGGCCCAAAATACATACCATTTGGTTAGAGCATAATCAAGTCCTAATACAATGTTGGATTTGGAGGAATCTTCCGTACTTAAATAATGGCATTCTCAATATCTATTTGAATAAAAAATATATCTGGATTACAGATAATTGGTGGATCTTGATTGCTCATCCATCCAGGAAAAAATTCTGTCAGCCTTTCCATTTGAGGCCCATGTATATATAATATATATATTTTATTGGCTCAATTTCTTTTATAAAAAAGAAGGAATAAAAAACAAAAACAAAAACAAATACATTGATACAACTTATGCCCTAAAATCATCATAGCATTATACCCACCCTTTTGAATCGTAATATCATCTCCATTGCTACCATGTCACTAGATTACAACCAAATAAAAAGACTAAAGCTACAAAAAATTGAATAAGTTTATCTAGTAAAATTAAATAAGTTTATCACATTAGGGTCCCTCTCCATCCTCGCAATTCTAGGCTTTGTGCGTTTGGATCACCCAATGAACGTGTACGGTTTCAGGAAAAAGAAGAATCTACTGCTTAGCAGTTATCCCCAAAATCTAATATAGTAACCCATCTCTTCTCTTTGGAGTAAGAAGTTCCAGCCCCTTCCATTAATCAAGGTGAAAGATATAATGATTTCTCACTACACGGGAAGGGAAGCATTCAATGTAACCACAGGCATTGGAAGAGGAGAGATTTCTCTCTCTATGATTCTCTTTCTCACCTCTTCCGAGTGCTTTGAGGGATGGTGACTAGTGCATCTTCAGATTCGAAGTCGAGGGGGCGTCCAAATCCACCATCGTACTCGCTCTTTCTTCCGTCGCTGTTTATCCTAGACTTTTCTTCTTTTAACCCTTTCGTTTTCTTTGCTCGCCCTTCCTTTCTGCTTCCTTTCCTTTAAAATGCCAAAAAGTCTGCATGCACCGAAAAAAAAAGAGCCTGAGAAAGGCCCCGAAACCTACTCTACCCTAGGATCTCCTTTTGAAATGAGATCCTAAGGGGAGAGCTTCAGGGCTTTTTTCGGGCTTGTTTTTCGGTGCATGTAGACCGGTTGTTAAAATGCATAGTCCGTACTATCTGTATGGGGTACTCGGTTTTATTCGGGCACGCTTTCCGTGAGCGCGCGAAAAGCACAAGCCTCGAAGCACGGGACAGATGGCTAAAATAAGAAGCGAACTTTGTAAAAATCTAAAAAATTCGTTCCCAATACTAAAATCCCCTCATTCTCTTTTTTTCTTGGGGCGAATTGGCCGGAGGTACCTAAGAGTATTATTTTATTGTAAACAGTCTATAAAAAAATTCATACAATCAAAGGTTTCTTTCACACTTTTTTATACCTAAAATGCCCAATTTGCCCCTTCTTTCATTGTTGCCTTATTCATATAACGCCAGCCAATACGAAAATGAATGGGCGGTCTCAACCGTCCATTCATTTTGAAGGACCACTTAAGCTTGTAGTGCTACAATACATCAAAATGATGATGTGATGTTGACTTGAAAAGGAGTGTAGAGAAAAAGGTTGCTACAATACACCAAAAGGATGATGTGATGTTGACTTGAAACGGAGTGCAAAGAAAAAAGTTGAAAAGATGTTCTACCTTTTCCTCTAGCTACTAGCTATTACTCCACCTGTGCCTTCGCTATCTCTTCTTCTTAATTTTACAGGATGGGTGGGCTCTAGCTCAAAGAGATGTGATATTAGAAATGGAGGAAACTTGCATAAACACAGGGAACGATCAAACTTGCTCTGATACGAAGTTCTCTATTTTTATTTCTTGTCATTAAAGATTGGGTGTGGTTGAAGAAGAAAGACGCGTTGCAGGGCTTGAACGTCGTTAGATCTATCTACTGGCATCGAAGAAGCAGAACCACCGGAATCCACCATCATCGTTTGCCTTACCGGAGAAGAAAGGCAGCGGGGCCTGGGGATTTTCTGAATTTTTATAAAGTTTATCTGAGTTTTTGACAAATTTATCTGAATTTTTGTGAAATTTATCTGAGTTTTTCGTCAAATTTATCTGAGTTTTGTGAAATTTATCTGAGTTTTCGTCAAATTTATTGAATTTTGACTAAATCTATCTGAGTTTTTGGCTATTTATCTGAGTTCTAAAATAAATTTATCTGAGTTATGAACAAATCTATCTAAGTTTTTGAGACCAAACCTTATGGTCATTTGCAAGCAAAAACCTTGAGTTGTTGAAGCGGATGACATCTTGTCAAGAGACTTCCATGGAAGAACCTCCAAAAAGCCATGTAAAATCATGTCTTGTGGCCGAAACATTAAACTCCAAGCAAACAGAGAGTGACTCTTCTCAGATGATTTTCACAACATGTAACGAAGGCAAGCCTTGCCGAAACTGAGACACCAGATGCGTGGTGCATCATCTTTTGTCAATCATCATAGCCATAGAGAGGGTGTCATTCGCGGTAAAACACATGATTGAAACATGTCTCTATAATTCTTGTGACATTAGTATGGCATCTTTTGGATTTTTCCTTAAAAAAAGATGAAAAGGAGAAAATAGTAAACTCTCATTCGCTTTTAGGTCATTATTAAGATGAAAAGGAATTAAGTCCACGTGAGGCTACTAATTTGAACACTATGCTCTGGCACACATCCTCACCTATCGAGTTATTGCTCCGGATCCTTTTGAGACTTGCAGAAAACCGAACAAGGTCCTCTTTGTTTGCTTCAGAAAACGAAATCATATTTGTAACAATCTAATATCTCTATTACGATCAACTGCAACTCCGGTCTGCGTCGCCCATCGATGTTCAATCCGATCCCCTGACTCTCTCTCTCCTTCTCTCCTCTTTGTTGCTATTAAGAAGCTCCTCTCCGTTTCAATGATCATGAAACATATATGATCTCAAGCCCTTGAGATCTGATCCGAGCCATGGATTCACCAACAACCTCTTTCTTCTCTTTAACGAATCCTCTACGAATCTGCAAACAATCACTAATGATCTAAATTAGAGGCTAATTAATCGTGAAACATGTATGGACCACTGCATTACATGTTGCGTCAGTTACAGGGGCAATTTAGTCCTAAAAAATAAAACAGTGTGCGCGAAGGGACCTAAGGCTGTAAAAAGTCTAGCTAAGTGGACCATAGGCCTTAAAAAGTTTTTCCTTAGACTAGAGGCTGGAAACATTCAACTCTAGGGACCTTTCGCTAATTTTGCCTTTTTTTCTTAGCCTAGTATGTTCTTCTGAGTTTCTAGGTTCTCCATCTTTAAAATCTAAATCTCTCAACACCCTTATTTGCATATAATGCATAGGAATTGAATACATAAAATTTTATGTTAATAAATTATTAAAGAGCCGAAGGGTAAAGGATATGAGGTGAGTGGTGATCAACATAGATTAGCCATTTGGAGTTTGACATTCTAACGATTTGAATTATTATGATAATGGGTAGGTATTATTTTTCATCTTACTTGATTCAATTTCTCTTTAAAATAAATAGTTATTTGATGGTCATTTGTCATATTTCTTGGCAAATACAAATATTCAATTTCAGAAGATTAGGCCACAAAAAGAGTCTAAGAAACAAATCACAAAAGGTTAAATCACAAATAGGGTTTACCGAGCCAAATGAGGGATCAAAATCTACTTCGTCCATCAAATGATCAAGCCAAGCATTCAAAAAACATAAGGAAGAGTCATTTAAAATGATGTGTGAGGGGCATTTTTAAGCCCAAATAATGAAAATCAAGTGATTCAGAGACCAGCCGAGACAAAAATAAATAAATAAATAAGGGTGCAAATGGTGCACGTTTTGTAGACCCCACTTCATGATTACCAAATAATTCAAAGCCTCCAAATCCAGCTCAAAATTATCAAGAAATGAATAAAGAATATTCCCTCAAAATTTCGGAGCAAATGGAGCCACAACTTGGGGAAAATGGGCAAAAAGGTGGAGGGGCCGCAGTATATATATATGGCAGGCTGCAACCCGCCGACAGAACCAAGGGTGTCTGTACCCCTTACAAAAAAATGGAGGGGTCTGTGAACCCCATTGGTAGAAACCCTAGGGCTGCGACCCCTGGGGAATTTTTGGAAAAGTGCTGAAATTTGATCCCTCACTTTTACAACAGTCTGTATACGTTTTCAAGGTTTTCAAATGTGAAGCTATGATTTCCGTTTTCTTTGACGATTGGATTGAAAATATCATGGAAAACTGACCCTTACTTTCACATTTTCCTGGCTCATATGGGTGGTTTGATCAGCCACAAACCGTTGAGTTAATTCGGGCACATGAAAAGGGCTGCCTATTGTTGTGGGACCGTAAAAAAAAAAAAGTGTTAGTTATAAGTCTTGAAAAGAATAAAAAGTTGTGTGAACTAGTTTGGGGTTCGTAGCCTTTTTAACCCGAGCCAGTAAGCCCGTAGGGGGTATTTACATACCTAGTGCCCTAAAGACATCTGACTTGGGAGTCATTGGCCTAACGCTCGTTACATGGGTTATTAGAGAGCTTAAGGGACCTAGGCATTGCACAGTTACATGTGTGTGTTTGCAAAAAAAAAAAAAAAAAAAAAAAAAAAAAAAAAAAAAAAAAAAAAAAAAACTCATAAAAATTGCGGCCTTTGAAAAAAAAAAAAAAAAGCAGTAGTGCGAAAGCTGTCATGTCGCCTTGAGAGGAAAGCTGTTTTTTTTCTTTGCTAAGGTTAGGTGGCCCAGAATGTTGGATAAAAAAATTGTTTTTCACAGAAATTTTTTGGTGGATCATGTGATACCTATTTTTTTTTTCGTATACGCACTTATCACCATGCACAATCAATTCGCATGATTTCGAGAATTTCTGACCAAATAGATGAGATTTTTGAACCTAATTTAAGATTTGCCTTTAAAAAAAATTCCAAGAACTGAGAAAACTTGGTGTTTGTAAATTTTCTTTTGGAAACGTCCCCATGGTTTTGTTAGGTTGCTACTTTGAAAAAAAAATGATGAAAAAAAAAAACAGAGAAAAAAAAAATGAAAAAAAAAGAAAGAATTTTGTGGGTATATTCACTGCAAACCCTCCACGAGGCACAACTCGTCCACTAGGGGGAACCTAGGGGGTTTAACGGCTTAGGGGCCTGTTTGGATGCACAAGAAAACCACAAGAAAATAATACTTTATAGAATATAATCTTTCATTTTCTATAGAAGAGAATCTTGTATGTTTGATAACAAAAGAAAAACTTGAAGAAAATATTCTGTTCTTTCAAAAAGCTCAATATTTTCTCCTACAGCTCCCCCCTGTAGAAAACTTTCTACAAGATAATATCTTTCAAAATGACGAATTACAAAGTGGGAGAGTAAAGTAAAGATTTCAAATCCATCATGATGTTACTATATGGTAAGAGTAAAGTAAAAGTAAATGTCACAACATGGTAAAGGTGGGGTAAAGTAAAGTTAGGATACAATATTTGGTAAAGTAAAGTGGGAAGGAATGTTAAAGTATTTTATTTTTATTCAACTTTACTTTTATCACATTCTTTCATAGTTTTATATGGTAAGTAAAAGTGACTTGGTTATAGGTGGTAAGTAAAATAAAGATTGATGTCATATCATAGTAAAGGTGAGGTAAAGTAAGGTGAGATGAAGTATGTGGTGAAACAAAGTGGGATAGAGAGTTGTAAAGTTGTTGTTTTTTGTATTGACTTTACTTTACTATACTTTACCATGATTTTATGTGATAAAAGAAAAGCAACTTAAGGTAAAAACATCGCAATTGAACTTTAATATACCACACTACTTTTTTATCCAGATGTGGTAAATTATATTTAATAAAAAATTATTCTAATAATGTAATTTACTTAAATCATAGCACCTCCCAAACAACTCAATTTAAAATCTGTAAGATTTTTCAAATATCGCCAAACAGGAAAAATATTGTAATATTATAATATTACATTATTCTATTCTATATTATTTTATTCTTGCAATAATTAAATATGTAAATATTTTATTCTGTATACATCCAAACGGGCCCTTAGTGTATATGCTAAATGCAGTCGAGAGTGCCAGCGAAAGTGGTGTTTTTCATTTCTATTTTCTGCATTAATTTATTTTCCATAATATTACTTAGTGAGTTTTATTCCTTGTCGCTTATTTTGCTAAGGGACTAGCAAAAAGCTGGTTGAGGGGTGTGATAAGTCCACAAAATTAGGTCATTAGGTCATCATTTCATGAGCATTTGTGGACTTAATTAGGTCTAATTGCATAGAATTGCACTTAATTTCATGATTACATGTATTTGGGGATATTTTGGAAAAATGGTCAGAATTGGTCAAAATTTATTGAACTGCATGATTTTTGTGAAATTAGGATTTTTCATCTCATTCATCACCCCAAAATTAGTTCTTTTTCTTCATCAAAGCATACTTGTTATTTTTGGCACCTTGTGCTATTTTTTGGAAAGTTTGTCATTTGGGTGCATCATTAGGCATGTAGGGTCCCATGCATAATTCATGTTTATTTTATTATATGTGATTAATTAATTTCTTTCAATTTGTAGGAAAAATCAACAACATGGGACCCTATCCCATGAAGATTTACATGATTGGTGGGACCATGATGGTTAGATGAATGTGTCTTGGTTGTGAAAGAGTTTTTAAAGAAGTTTTCACCTACCTACAAAGGAGTTAAGTCCACTTGGAATTATTATTATGGCATATATGAAACAAAAACGTGGGTGGATGGCAAGTTTTGCATTGGAAGGAGATCTCCACACGGTCAAACTTGTGGAAGAAAAAATCTAATCAAGGAGGAGACAAAATCAAGAAGAAAATCAAGATGCAATCTTAAAGATCTTTTGAGGAACCCAAGATGGAAAAAATTGGATCACAAGGACA
>CM022952.1:19579479-19943875 GCA_012931725.1 Litsea cubeba | reverse complement strand
AAGATAGATTTGAAAGAGATTTTCTTATGATGAAAAACAACAACCAAAGATTCAACCAAGTATAGGAATCATGTTACATATGATTTCAAAGATGATTCCAAAACATGATCTACTTAGATATACCATTTAAGTACTACTTGGTTTGAATCAAGGTGATGTATCCAAACAATGAATCAATTCAAAACATAACCATGTTAAGGACACAACAAATCATACATTAACATGCTAGAAAAGATTTACCAATAAATAGAATAAAGCATGAAAACATATGATTAGGAAAAGCAAGCTTACTTAGTGATTTAACTTCATTAATTCCAAGCTTTAGCTTTCCTAATGACCCTTAGTTTCCCTTAGCTCATTCCCCTTTCTTTGGCCTCAAAACACCTTAAGGAGGGCCTAAAAGTTCCTCTCTTTTGGCTAAGGAATGAGCTTCTTTTTATACCAAAAAATGCCCAACGGCTAGTCTTCGGTCGACCCCATACAGGGCTCGGTCGACCTGCCCTTCAACGGGCATAAATCTGACCGTTTGACAAAGGCTCAACGGCCACTTTTTCGGTCGACCTGCAGTGGGCTCAGTCGACCGGGTCCATGGGCTCGGTCGACCGGCCACACTGCGGGTCGACCGGGTCCCCTGGACCAATTCCCCCAAAAATGCATTTTTTGCATATTTTAAAGATATTTATTGTGGGGACTTTTGAGCCAATAAATCAAGCATGGAATCATGTTTTAAATCATTCTAAGCGTTTTAAATCATTCTAAGCGGTTTTAAAAAAACATGAAACATAAAGAGCCTAAAAATAATTTGAAACTTTAAAATCAAAGGCTTGCTTGATTCTTTAAAACTTCTTTTCAAAATTAATGCATCCAAGGTTTAAAATCAAAACATGCATGAAACATGAAATTTAAAAGACTTAAATCAATGCATGTGAAAATATAGATTTCAAGTATTTTTAAAATCAATGCTCATGTGAAAATTCAAATGATGATGAAAATGATAATGCATCCACCAAATTGCAATCTACAAAATTCCTAACAATCTCCCCCTTTGCAATTTGATGGCAACTCACTCAACACTGAATTTTCACACTAAGTCTTCAGCTCCCCCTTAGCTGGACAAGTCTTGAAATCTCTTGGATGCTTCTTTGACTTAGCTTGGGCTCTTGTTCTTTTTCTTCATTCTTGATGCTTGGAGCTTGATCATTCTTCAAGCTTTCTTTTCTTCTTTAGCCAAGCAACTTCTTTAACTCCCAAGCTTAGTCTTCTATCAACTCTCCCCCTTTGACCATGCACTCTCTCTCTTTGGCAAGATATGCATCTTCTCCCCCTTTGGAAGATAATACAAAATCTTCCCTTAGATAAATTGGCTATACTCTCCCCTTTTGACATCTACAATATTCTCCCCCTTTGACATTAAATTGCAAAGGTACCTACACACATGACATAAGGAAAATACCTTTTAGTAGCACCTGTTAACGAAAGAAATCGAAAATGAAATATATAACAGGTATCATGTATGGTAGTAGTCTAAGGGTATAAAGTCAATTCAATGGTGAATTTGATCAAAACTAATACTTCCTATGAAGGTTATACTCCCCCTCAATCCATTCTCTCCTTTTGTCAAACTTTTGACAAAGATTTAACTTTTTGGTTCAAGAAGAAGATGGTTTTACCAATTGAGGGTAAACTTCAAGGAAAGGATTAGATTCATTTAACTATAGAGCTCAATATGATCAAATTACCAAGATTAAGAGCAAGGTCATGGAGAAAAGCAACCATGGATACCAATTGGAATAAAGAATACCAATTGAGATTAAAGGATATTACTATTATCTCAATCACTCTAAAATGGAGTTAAAAAGAATATAACTACTAGGATCAATCCAAATTAGAGCTATCCATGATGTTATGGGGTTTATTCAACATAGCATCAATTAATATACCTATGAAAAACATATGCTATGTAAATTTTGAAATCATTTCATCCAATCAAAAACTATGACTATTATGTGCACAAGATGAATGAAATGAAGTTCAAACATGAAGCCTACCTCAACCATTAACCAACCAAGATTATTAACACATAAAACATGGTGGTCATAAGATTTACCTATATGAGCATGAGAGGAGGCAAACATGAACATTATGATGCTAATGGAATGTGACATGGAATAAAGACATATTACTTATCAAGTTCAATCCAATGTACACAAGGTTTATCACAATCACAAGATATCAATTGGATATGACAACAATCGAAAATTAAACTAATTGAAACCAATTGAATATGAAACATGATTAAGAGCATAGATGTGACAAACACAAAATTCCATCAAGCATCATAAATGGAAAATCATCACTTTAATGATATAGTAACTTAGTGAGCATAGTGATGAATTTGAAAATTAAAAAACCATATGAACTCAACATGAAGGAAATCCATCAAGAATAGATATGCCTATAAGATACAAAGAATGGATTTTGATGAGAGTCTCATATGATCATAAATATGATATTGAAAAATGCACAAGCAATATTACTATGAAATTATGCATAAATCAGTATCACAACCATTCATCTATAGCAAAGATTATGAAGTACAAAGGATGGATTTGAGAGTTCTAGTATGGTATCCACAAATGTAACTTAAGAGCACAACCATACATGGAACTATTTGACATTTGCATAGAGAGGATCAATTACAATCAAGATCTAACTCATACCATATCATCAACAAAGAATATAACTATGCATGCACAAGTAGGTATGAAGTTAGAACGATGTCATGGATCGCATATAGATGAAAAAGGATCTCATATAAGGTATACCTATGAAGAACAATGGTTTAATTCTAATTCATCTAAAATGATCCATTAATCTATCATGTAAAATCTACACTCTAGCAAATGTACTAAGCTTACAATGCAATGGAAAATGGATATGAGGATCATACCAAATGAGCTTAGCACACAAAATCAAATATGTACTTTAAGAAACTCAAATGATAATGAAACAAAAGATTTTACTATAAAGCACATAAATAATCATCAATTTGCATTAATGAAACGATATACAAAGTTAGGCAAAAACATGCAAATCAATGACATCATACCCAACCATACAAAGTAAGACATAATAACAAAGTCAATTTGCATTTGAAGGAATGTAACTTTGTTGAGCAAAGATGCAAATTGCTTGTAAAATGTATTTCCTTCTAAATGATATAAACATAAGCACAAGGAAATAAACTCATGGAAAATGCTTCAATAAATATAACTAATAAGGCTTAGAACATTTTCCAAAGATCTTTAATTCACTCCAATATTCAAAATCCAACAATGAAACATTTATAAACTTATGATCAAGTGATTTTGAAAACCATGGAGTGAACTAATACCATATTTTCAATTTGTATCCTAAATATGACAATAGATACTCATACAAATTGAACACATATTTTCCATACAAAAAGATATAACTTGTAAGTTCATGGAAAATCTAAATTGATTTGAATCATTTGTTTTACAAAATAATCTAACTATGATATCCAAACAAATGATTTTCCAACATCAATTGATCATGAAAAATCTAGCTAAGAAAGCTTTTGTAATCACAATCAATTGATGATCATCAAATAGAAATGCACTACAATAGTAATAACTATATGAGAACAAAATGCAATTCTATATGAGGATATTGCAATCAAATGATTTTGAAAACCAAGGATATAACTAAGAAAGTTCATGTAGACAAAATCAAATGATCACAAAGAAACATTGCATTTTAAGAGATGTGACTATGTAGAAACAAAATGCAAATGTAACATGACCAACAATTAGATATGACAAAAAAATAGGTTGGTCTAGTGAGGTTCAAGTCCTTAAGGTTAGTCCAAAAGTCTACCTTTGAAGATTCACTTAAGGTCTTGAAAAGGTTGTCCTTGAGGGTTCACTTTGAGGTCCCACCAACTCTTGGAGTTTTAACTCGAAAAAGTTTTAGAGTGGTGAGATTGAATCTTAGGGGAATTAGAGAGCTAGGAAAGAAAATTCCATTTTCAACCATAGTGGAAATCATTCTTAAAAGATATGCATTAAAACACAACTCTAGGGTTCAAATCTAGATTTAAGCAAATATGGATCAACTCCGGGTGTTTAAGCCCTAAATGGAGTAACCTTGCTTTGATACCACCTGTAAGTCCTCGTGGGAGTCCAAGATCCTAGAGGGGGGGTGAATAGGGTGAGCTACACTTAATGACTAATTATGACCAATTTTAACTTCTTTAATTTAACTAGTCACTTGTGATGATTAACATACATAATGCGGAAGCTAAACAACATAATCACCACATAGCACACACCATAACACAATGATTTATAGTGGTTCGGCCTCAATGCCTACATCCACTACTGGCTTGTGTTCCTCACACCCCACCGGATTTCCACTATGTATGCTTTTCAATAGGCTAAGCAATAACCTTTACAACTATGCTTTTCTAGGCTAAGCAATAACCTCTTACAATATGCTTTTCAAGGCTAAGCAATAACCTCTTCAACCACAAGGTTGGTTATCTCTCTAAGTAGTGTCTATAATACACTTGATGGAGATTACAATTTTGGCTCATATAAATTGCCTCTAAATAGGCGGATATGAAAGTGAAAATCTAACTCACACAAACACTATATGAATGCAAAGATGAATGCTCAAAGTGTATGCATGATGTCCTCAATCAATTTGAAAATAAAAGCTCATAAATGTATGCCAAAGGCTTTTGAAAGTTTTAGCTCAAAACATTTATGATTGAGGAAATGCTAATCACATGTTAAAAGTAACTTGTAAAAGACATACCTATGTATTCTAAACAAGTTGTGAAAATCAAAGAACAAAACATGTGATGCATATGGATTTCAATCAAATTAACAATGAAGCTCAATGTATGCTTAAAGTATTTGAAAGTGTAAAACATACAAATATATTTGATTGAAATTAAGGGTCAAATCTCATGTATAAAAAAATACAACTTGAAGATGATATACCAATCAAAGCTAAACAAGTTGTGAAACTTTAAAACAAAATACATGTGATTAGTAAAGTTGTTGAATCCAAAACATAAGATAGATTTGAAAGAGATTTTCTTATGATGAAAAACAACAACCAAAGATTCAACCAAGTATAGGAATCATGTTACATATGATTTCAAAGATGATTCCAAAACATGATCTACTTAGATATACCAATTTAAGTACTACTTGGTTTGAATCAAGGTGATGTATCCAAAACAATGAATCAATTCAAAACATAACCATGTTAAGGACACAACAAATCATACATTAACATGCTAGAAAAGATTTACCAATAAATAGAATAAAGCATGAAAACATATGATTAGGAAAAGCAAGCTTACTTAGTGATTTAACTTCATTAATCTCAAGCTTTAGCTTTCCTAATGACCCTTAGTTTCCCTTAGCTCATTCCCCTTTCTTTGGCCTCAAAACACCTTAAGGAGAGCCTAAAAGTTCCTCTCTTTTGGCTAAGGAATGAGCTTCTTTTTATACCAAAAAATGCCCAACGGCTAGTCTTCGGTCGACCCCATACAGGGCTCGGTCGACCTGCCCTTCAACGGGCATAAATCTGACCGTTTGACAAAGGCTCAACGGTCACTTTTTCGGTCGACCTGCAGTGGGCTCAGTCGACCGGGTCCATGGGCTCGGTCGACCGGCCACACTGCGGGTCGACCGGGTCCCCTGGACCAATTCCCCCAAAAATGCATTTTTTGCATATTTTAAAGATATTTATTGTGGGGACTTTTGAGCCAATAAATCAAGCATGGAATCATGTTTTAAATCATTCTAAGCGGTTTTAAAAACATGAAACATAAAGAGCCTAAAAATAATTTGAAACTTTAAAATCAAAGGCTTGCTTGATTCTTTAAAACTTCTTTTCAAAATTAATGCATCCAAGGTTTAAAATCAAAACATGCATGAAACATGAAATTTAAAAGACTTAAATCAATGCATGTGAAAATATAGATTTCAAGTATTTTTAAAATCAATGCTCATGTGAAAATTCAAATGATGATGAAAATGATAATGCATCCACCAAATTGCAATCTACAAAATTCCTAACAGTTTCCTCCCGAAGAAACACGTACTCCGGAAGAGGTTCCTCCCGAAGAGGCACATAACACTCCTAAAGAGGTTATGGTAAAATCCGTTCTCTCTAGAATAATGGAAGTTCCTAATGAGACTTTGGAAGCCCCTAAAGAGACACAAGTACCGGATAATGAAGAGATCTCTATACTTTACAATTATTCAAAAGAGAGATGGAATAGAAATGATGATGATGATTGGGACACAGAACCACGTTCTATAAATCCCGGAATGATTTATTTTGCCTAAAGCAAAGCCAAGGAGTACGTACTCAATCCAATTAAGGCAATGGATTAGTATTAAACACATCATACGATATTTGCATGGAACAACTGGTTTAGGAATATTTTATTCTTATGATCGTAGAGATTTCAGTTTTGTAGGATATGCAGATTCAGGTTATCTCTCTGATCCTCATAAGGTCGATCACAGACAGGTTATGTGTTTTTTAATGGTAATGCCTCCATGTCTTGGCAATCTACGAAACAGACTTTAGTAGCTACTTCATCCAACCATATTGGGATTTTGGCTCTTTATGAAGCCAGTCGGGAATGTGTATGGCTAAGATCTTTGATTCAGCATGTTCGTAGTTCTTTTCAATTACCTTCTATTACAGGCATCCCAAATGTTATCTATGAAGATAATGAAGCATGTATAAAACAAATTCGAGAATGTTTCATTAAAGGAGGCAAGACTAAGTATATAGCACTGACGTTCTTCTTCACTCATGAACTTCAGAAGAACAATGAAATTGAGGTCAAGCCGAGTAACAACCTAGCTGATCTGTTTACCAAATCTTTGCCAAAATCAGTATTCCAGAAGTTTGTATATGAGATTGGCATGCGTAGAGTTCATCATCAAACTATGTAAATGATTGTTATCATCAGGGGGAGTGGTTTATCAGGGAGCATCTTGAAGTATGCTACACATGATATTTGTGCGCTGTACTCTTTTTCCTTTTCTATGTTTTATTCCACTAGGTTTTCCTAGTTAAGGTTTTAACGAGACTGCATTATGCGCGTCCAATACCAGTTCAATGATCTTGAAGAATGTTGTACTCTTTTTCCCTTCTCTTTGGTTTTTTTCCCACTGGGTTTTCCTCAGCAAGGTTTTTAATGAGGCAACTGTCTTTGAACGGTGGTCATCCAAGGGGGAATATTACGAGATATGGATCTTGGGTGGTGCCCACTTAAGATGAGTTAGGATTAGAATTGGGGTTCTTAGGATTAGAATTGGGATTCCTTCCTTTCTAATGAGGTTACTTTACCTATAAATAGGCTTCTCCCCTTGTATTTATACACACAGTTAATGAGATAACATAAATGTTCTCTCTTCTCCCTCTAATTTTCTTTCTCTTAGTCTCTTTCTTTTCTAACAAAAACCACATAGAAAGTGGGCTACATATACCGCACCATGGGAGCTTATGAATTATGGGAAAATATCCTGTGAAGTTGTTCAACTCATTCCTCCCATGGCTAGTGGGTTTCTCTAGAAAGAAAGCCGAAAAAAACTAGCAGTTGAACACTTTTGATGACTTTCAAACACAGTCTATACATCTATGTAGGAATAACCAGCAGTGACTAAAGAAGGTGTAAAGTTAAGTGTGAGGAAAAAAAACTTTTTGTATATACCTCCCTAAGGTTTTTAGAATTTGTAAATAGGCCCCTATGATTTTAGTATTTGCAAATAGACCCCTTCTTTTCTATTTTAATACCTTCACTGTCACCAAAATCAGTAACCTTAGAGTGAAGCGATACTTTTGCCCATCTCTTTATCTCTATATACATAATTTCAAAAGCTTATAGAGTTATTTTCCTCTAAGCTTGTAGCATTAATTAATGGAGAATGACCCTACATAAATCCATGTTTATGAATACAGGGCTCATTTAATTAAATTTAAATCGATCATAATGACAATCAACGCATGTACTTATAATTGATGCAATCCATGCACGACCAACCATTAGATTGATAAAAGCTTCAAAATTCATTATTAGGTTTCATATGCATGAAAGAGTTATTGAGAGAAAGAAAGCATTGAAGCAAAAAATATATATAATAATATTTTTATAAATAATGATGTACTCTTTTTTTTTTAATGGGTGTAAGGGAAAATATGTCATTTTTATAAAACTTCAACACAACCAACATAGTGGTTGCTCACTCTCATAATTTTGGAGACAAAAGGTATTAAAATGAAAAAAAGAAAGGGCCTATTTACAAATACTAAAACCATAAGGGCCCAAGTCCTAAAAACCCTAGTGGGGTATACAAAAAAAAAAAAAAAGGAAATCACAACCACAACGTCAGATATTGAGAATACGTAAATAAGAGACGCAATGATGCAGTTGTAGTGGCACCTGCCTAGAATGCAAAAAAGATTGCAAGCTTCCCCTTAAGATCATGCCAAAAAAAAAAAAATACAATACAAAGCACATGGAACACAAGATGCCAACAAAATAGGTGCCTAACAAATCTTATGCACTTTTAACACAACACCATAGTAATCAGTCAACGTTTTGTCATACCTCATTTCAGATTGACTCCAAACTGAAAATTTTCAGCCAGTGGTGTTTCAGTATTTCATTTCATTGTTTTCAGGTTGAAGAATATTTAAAAGATTAAATACATTAAAAATAATAACATAATAATAGCTATATGTATTTAATGAACCCTACTAAATCAATAATGTAATATGTTTATGCATAACAATGTTAAAATCATAACATACATTCTCAACTCGAAGTCTAATCTCCAATTATCAATGTCATAGTCTGCACAACACTTCCACGTTGGATACACTTCACTGCTTGCTGCTTCATAGTCATTACTCACTACTTGTTAAAATCCCATTTACCATGAAGGAATTCAAAACGAAGTAAACCAAAAGCCTCTAAGAGTTCCACCTTGCAAAACCCTATTTCTCAAACAAAAAAAAAAAAATCTCATAAAGAGTTGTCCCGTTCTTTATTAAAAACCATTTTTTTTTAATAACGGTGGGTGTCCCAACCCTTTGGGCTGGACTAATCGCTTCGGATCCAGGGAGAGCTGGGTAAATCCCCTGTGATTAAAAACCTTTTTCAACACCGCAAAAAAAATTATAATTATCTATTTCCTTTAATAAAGGGCATAAAAAAACAAAAAACAAAAAACACAATTTCCTGTGTCAAAACTAATTCGGGCCAAAACTGGGAAATTTCAGTCTATTCAGCTGAAAATCACTGAATATGAGCAGAACTTCATCTGAACAGGTCCAAAATTTTACCAGTGTGGCTCCTCATATTGGTGAAATGTCTGAATCAAATACTTTCAGCTGGGACAAACCGAGAGCTTGATAGCTATATTCAATATCTAATGTGGCAGTAACATAAGCATATATTGATAACAGCATGTCTCCTACAAAATTGGTACTAAACAATCAGTGTTTCCAAAATGACAAATGTTCCAAACTACCAAATGACTAAAATTCAAAACTTTCCCTAATCTAAATCCATCATATAAAGTACGTTGTCATGCTGGAGTCATATCAAATACTTCAATAGATTTAGAATTGGCATCCCATGAACAGCTGTGCCTATGCAACGTGACTGTCAATTAAAACATCAAGCATAGCCCCTACAATTCAAAAAATACATTCAATCAAAACCTTGAATGAAGTGCTCCAATGACAGACTTTTTGTAGAAGACAACATATGCGACACTGATACTCACTGCAAAACATAAATCAGTAGCTTCGACCCCAGTAAGTCCATTTCTTTGCAGGCTTTCCTGAGGCAAAACAAATGGTTCCTGCATAGAGGTTAAGGACAACGGTAAGAATCCTGAGAATAGATGTCATGAAAATTGATGTACAATCTCAAAATTTACAATATGAAGAGAAGTACCTTCAGGAAGTTCTGGCTGATCAAATGGGGTACAAAGTGTCTTTGCTGCTCCCGTTTCTCCCTTGGTTCGTGCTTTGACATCCTTTTCAACTTCCTATAACAGAAACCATACAAACTAGTAGAAATGACAATGAAAGATGCAAAAATTGAACTGCTAAAATCTGTGAGATTGAAAGAATGCACTTTCTTTTCCAGAGGCTCTGTTCTGGAAGGCTGGGAGTACTCTTCTCTTTTTTTCTTCTTCTTTTTTGTTTTTCTGAAAATCCCTCCTTTTACACAACTATGGTGGATAAATTGTCTCTTTTGCAGGCTTCCCCTATTGCATGTTATTATAGGTTTTGCAGGAGAAAACCAGCAACAATAGACAATATTTTTTACCCCTATAATGATTTATCTACCAAAATCAGGGGACATTGAGGATCAAAATGGCCTTTTGGCTCACATTTCACGAAAAAGAACCTAAGTTTATGACAGACATTCAATTTATTAAAAACAAAAGATCTATATAGATTCAAGTCAAACATATTCCATAATATTCAATTACTAACTACATAAAGCTTCATGAAAATAAAATAATACTAAGACCTACTACAAAGGCACAAATTATTCAAATATATATATATATATATATATGGGAGATGCTCTTATGAGAGAGATCTCTCACCTTGGCCCTCACATCCATATCCAATGTCAACAACTTAAATGTGAGGGGCCCCACCCCTATCTCTCATAAGAGCATCTCCGAGATTGGGTGGGGGCCCTCACATCCATATCCAATGCCAACAACTTAAATGTGAGTGCCCCCACCCCTATCTCTGATATAAGGTGAGAGATATCTCTCATAGGCGCATCGCCATATATATATATATATAAATTAATACACTTTCATATGCAAGGAAGGAAACATAGATTCAAGATTTTAGAGAGAAAGTATTAACAGAAAATTAATCCAGTGAGATTGCATGCAATTTTAACATTTTCAGGTCCAGACTTCAGAATAACGGAATAAAAAGGAAAGGAAACCCTGCATTTTGCTTCATGTTTACTTCTGTCATCTTACTTTATCCATTTTAATGTAGAATCCCAAACACCAAATCATGCAAATGGCAAGAATGTGTATCATACCTCCTCATCACACCATGGTGCAAGGATCATCTTTTTCTCGTTTAGAGCTGTAACAAACTCATCCCATGTCTTTACAACTTTAATGCAAGCATCTCTTTTTTGCTTTGCTGCATCAAACAAGCTCTCTTGGATGCTGGACAATATATCCTTAACCTGCTCGACCAAGTTGCTCACAGGTATATCTGTTTTAGCTGAATTGTCACGACGAACAACACGTACCTGTATCAAGATTCAGTTTTTCTCATTCTTCATTATATAGCCCATTTAAATCCATGTCATGGAATTTTAATATATAAACATAGCCCATTTAAATCTAAGAATATGTTTATTACATAAATTCACATTTTACAAGCTACCATCTATCAGTAAAAAACATCACATTTTTAACAGCCATGTTAATGGCCTTTCTTGCAGGTGTTTATGTGTTCCATTATAGGCCCAAAGACATCATAGGGCAGGACTCTCTAAAGGAGATGCAAAACTTCAGCACTCAGATGTCCACTTTGTGGGCTCAATCCAAATGGTGAAAGGAGCTATAGAAAGGATTGATCTAGATATTCACTTGGGAGCCAAGACACTGCTCTTGTTACGTCAATGTTACAGCTGGCTAAGTTGAACATCCACAAGAGCTTGGTTTGGACATTTCAGCTCCCCCAGACATCCTTCCCCATTCTATACTTGAAAAGAATCAGGCTGCTCTTGCCAGCATTGGACATTCTACCATTGCTCTAGCTCTAATCCTCTACACAGAAGGGTCATAATTTGTACTTATCCTCATATTTTATTTCTGTTACAGTGAAGCTTTCCCACATGAACATGCACACCAAAAAAAAATAAACCAGAGAGAGAGAGAGAGAGAGAGAGAAAATAAAATTTCATTAAATGATATCTGGCTCGCAAGTCACAAGATTCACCATTCCTTGGCCCGATTCGGGTGTATAAAACTACTTAGTATTTTTGTATTAACTACAATTAAATAATCAATTAAAACATTTATACAACATGCACCACCTCCCATCCTCCGAAATGCAGGTTGTAGCCTGCAGGAATAATATGATTTCATAGATTTCTTTTCAGCAAAATCGTGGATTGAAAGAGATATCATTCATGTCACTATAAATCAAAAGAAGAAACAATAAACAGTGATAAAAAAATGCCATCCAATGTGGGAAAAAGAGAGAAAATGATGACACAGGCACATTGGCTATATATCACCTAATTAAAATCTTTAACGTGCGCTGCTGACCTGCTTATTAGCTAAGTCTTTTGGCCCGATTTCAATCCTCAAAGGGACGCCTTTCATTTCCCAATGAGAGTACTTCCAACCAGGTGAATAGTTTTCTCTTAAATCCTCTTCAACATGGAAACCAGCTTCACTTAATGTTTTTGCAGTTGCAGAGCAGGCATCAAAGATACCTTTTGTATCAGCATCCTTGAAAGGGACAGGAATCACAATAATTTGGACAGACGCTACTTTAGGTGGCAACACCAAACCTTTATCATCTCCATGAACCATCACCATAACCCCAATCTGTAAGACAGACATGTTGGCAAAGATAAATCACATTATGTCATAAAATTCTAAGCCAAAGTGCAACAAGTTGGCCAGTTGGCCACAGCATTTAAACATAAAATCTTTAGATCACGAGATGATGGCTTTTTTTTTTTTTTTTTTTTTGACAATAGTGAATGAAATTCATTGCTCAATAGAACTGCACAGGATAAGAGGGATATTCCGGAAACAAAAAACCCAAAAAGAGGGGAGAGCAATCAAAACTCAAAAGGACAGGAGCTAAGCCCTCAAAAACATGGGCAACAACCCCCAAGAACTAATTACAAAGACCATGGTATTCTCTATATGAGGTGGTGTATATTAGATGATAAAAGTTCCTTCATCAGTACAGACAGACATAGTTCAAGGAAGAGAAGCCTCAAAATTACTAAAATTAAAATCATAATCAAGGAAGGTTTAAGAAAGGGCCATAAAAAATCTAAAACCTGGGGCCTCAACATAGTTATCCATGTTTGCTAAATGTGCCCACTTCAAAAGCAAGGTGACTATTGAAAATAAATTAGGAAGAATGCGAGCAAGTGCCTAACAGTATACAAAACCATATTACACTGATTTAGTTTTTACAGAAACACACATACACCTATAGTATATCAGCACCACTATGAACACAGCTATGAAGCGAAAGGATTCTATTAATAGACAATTACCGTACGAGTACTGTATGCCCAAGAATTCTGCCAGACCATACCCTTTTCCCCCTTCTCATTCTCAAAGTTTATCTCAAACATCTTTGCAAAATTTTGACCAAGACAATGCGAGGTAGCACCTTGTATACCACGACCAGTATTTGGAATAAAAGCCTGAAAAAAGCACGAAGAATGAAGGGTGCAAAAAAGGTAGCCTGCAACTTCATCCAAATGTTCCCTCTGAGCATACCTCAACACTTGTTGTGTAAAGCCCACCAGCAAACTTTTCTAACTCACTTTTCTTTCCTTTCACGACTGGAATGGCAAGAAACTCTTCATATATCCTTCTATACAATTCCAATATTTGAAGGACCTGGAAAACCATATGCATACAAAAATGCAAAGATATATTAGCCATCGGAAAGAAATACTGAGACCACACAGGGACACACCATTCGAATGACTAAAAGTCATTGTTCTTAAGAAATCATATATCAAGAGTAAAAGGAAACAAATGTTGAAGCTCAAATGAAACAACATTTCTTTATAGTTGACAAACCTAAAAGCCAGCAATCCGTATCAAAGAAAATGATGGGCAATATGGTCAATCAATACACTCGAATGTCACGAAACAAGGAAATATTAAAAGCCGAAGCTAACAGTGTCAACAATCTACAGAGCGCCAATAATAAAATATTATACAGTCCATGCATTTTCCCTCACTATTTTGCCATCCCTGAGATTTAAAAAAAAAAAAAAGTAATTAGTCCTTAAGAAATGAAAATCAATTTGGATTTCATCCATTTGATCAAGATCAACTTAGCAAGGGTATAACTTGTAGGCCAGTAACCAAATTATGGAAAATTACCAAAATACCCTAGAACCTCGTCAATACGCAAACCCAGCCTAACTTAAACTTCTTCAAGACAACACAATCCAATCCATCTGTTTACTGCAGGTAAAACGCATATCTATTTGGCTCCACCTACCTTAAGCTAAAAAGTGGAGCCCCAAATTCTCAAGCCAGATTTCCAGTTCTTCCAGTGTACACTGGGAAGACAGGTTTGTAAATTCCATGGTTGGACTGTCCACCAGAATTTGAGCATCTGCTGTAAAGTACATAATGAAAACACATATGCTGCCCTCTAGCTAAACAAGTGATATACAGATGTTAAATAATTTCTAAGTAAAAACACTAGCATCTGTAAATTCTTTCAACAAGATTGGTCTAATGCAATGTCAGTGTTTGAATTTCGCTTAAATAACAGGAGTCTTTTTTCTTTCTTTTTGCGGTAAGATGTAACCAACTAATTCACTGGGTTCTAAGCTGCTTTGCTTTGCATTTTTCCCCATCATAACAGTGATTTTCAGAGGAAGAAAAGGAAAGAAAATGAAAAGCTGAAGTATAAGAGCATTATACTGCCATAGAAGAAAAGGGCTGGCTACAAAACAAATCCAACTGCGAAAAAAAAAAAAAGAAAAAAAAAAAGAAAAAGGAAAAAGAGAAGGTAGAACTATATATACCTTACAAAACTCTAACAGAATGTTGGTGCCTCATTAGCGAAACAGTACAAAACTGTTGTAGTACCTATGTATATAAGTACAAAATTGTACCAAATATCATGGGATTAAACTTATAAGTCAAACTATGAAGCTATGGAAGAGAGCAATGGAGTAAAGACTTAGACAAAAGACCAATATATCAATTTGGTCTCATGACAAAGGGGTCAACCATGGAAGTTATCGTCTCAAATAGGCAATAATTGGAAAAATATCGAGCAAGAAGGAAAATTCTGCATATGGTCTTCATCGACTTAGAAAAATGTTACGATAGGGTGCCTTGAGATTTAATTTGGTGGATTTTATATACAAGGAATGTTCAGAGAGGTTAAATTGAAATTATTAAAGACACGTATGAAGAAGCGGTAATGTCTGTAAGAACTAGGAGAAATAGGTAAGTTCTCACTGACCATAGGTGTGCACCAAGGGTCAGTCCTAGGCCCTTATCTCTTTGCATTGATTCTGGATGAGTTAACAACTTATATTCAAGAAGAGGAGGTACCTTGGTATATGTTGTTTATAGATGATATAGTGTTGGTGAATGAATCAAGAGATTGTGTGAATGCAAAACTTAAAAGATGAAAGGAGGCTTTAGAACCCAAAGGCTTTAAAATAAGCCTTACAAAGACAGCATATATGGATTGCAACTTCAGTGGGCATATACAAAGAGCTTAAACTGTTGTGAGAATTGGAGCCCAGAAGATACCACAAACAGATTCATTTGATTACCTTGGCTCGATAATTAAGGATGGGGAGATTAATGAAGATGTTGAACATATAATAAAAGCGAAATGATTGAAGTGGAGACTTACTTCTGGAGTGCTTTGCGATCAATGCATGCCAAGAAGATGGAAGGAAAATTTTTACAGGACAACGATTAGCCCGGTTTTAACCAATGGAATAGAATGTTGGCCAATTAAGAAGCAACATATGCACAAAATGGATGTAGCGGAGATGAGAATGTTGAGGTGAATGTGAGGTAAAACTAGGAAAGATAAAATTAGAAATGAGTGCTTTCGAGAGAATTTTGGGTGACATCAATAGTGGATAAGAATAAAGAGACCTGTTTGAGAAGGTTTAGGCATGTCCAACGTAGGCCAGTAATAGCACCGGTAAGGAAAAAGGTTGGCTATGCAATTTGGTGGCGCACTAAAAAGAAGGGTAGGTCGAAGAAGACGTGGATGGAGGTAGTAAAAATAGATCTGAAGACATGCAACTTATCTATGGATTTGGCTCTTGATAAATCGGAATGGAAAAACAAAATTCATGTAGCCAACCCCAACATTGTTGGGACAAGGCTTTGATGGTGGTGGTGGTGGTGCCTCATTAGCACTCCTTTGGTGTAACAAAACTCTATTGCCATTGGATTGCATAGGTCTTTGACTTACTTTAAAGGTAAATGCAGATCAAGAAGTGAAGGACTACCCTCTAGGATTATAAGCCGAACCAATGGCATTAAAAGAATCGCTCTCAATTATGGGTGGGTAAAGAAGGATCCAATTAATATCCTCAATATCTCCAGGATGGCCATCATCTTGGTCTCTTCAGCCGTGACCTGAATCAAAGTCACTTTGGACTTGGTAGGTTCCAATTAGAGTCACCCCCTACGTCACCATAATAAAACATAATAAATGTTAAAATTCTAGATTCCATTGATTTATTTTCTATTTTTTAATTTTTTTTATATTCTTCATATTTTTTAAATGTTATTAGGCCTAGGTTGCAGCTTGGTCTAACTCAGCCAAGCCGCATGCAACTGGACACTCAAAAGTGTCACCTTTTTTAATGTTCGCCTGATCCCCTGGAAAGTGGAAACTCAAAAGTGTGATAAAAAAACAAAATTTATCACAGGATACTGCAAGAGCTTGTTAATTCCTTATAGAAATTGAAACGTGCACAAACAGTTCAATCATGGAGAGGTCTGCAAAGAAATCTCACATTTGAAGATTGAATTGGTTACTGATGGATGAATCACAGATCTGCTTTGTTCTTTTAGTTCGTCAATTCATCTAGAAAATTGCATGCAGTGCACAGTGGAAGATCACTGGAACAGATTCTTTTTCTTTTCTTTTGGATAGGAGAATTGACAACATGAAGTATGATGGATGAAGAAATCACTTGAAATCTTCAGAGTCAGGATTATCCATGTGACACAAAAAATGTGAGGCTTGAGAAACCAATAGCCATGTTCGAAAGTGCATCATTAATTTCAATGCCATCACTTTTGGTTTGTGTACTATTCCATGTTATAAAGTTGGAGAAGCGGAGGCAATCGCTTATTAGGTAGATTAGTCTTCACTGGTGGTTCAGTCTTCTTGAAGTTATCACAGTCTAATGCTCGTGTACGGCTGCACCAGAAGTTTAATGCAATGGCGAAATTCAAGACAGTGTATGCATTCTCAACCTCAGATATTCAGTACTTGTATATTCATCAGATATTGAGTTGATGAAGTCAAGCAACTAGAAGATTTGGAGGAGGAAATCAAGGCATAAGTTATGGAATACTTCAAAACCCATATGCTCACTAACACATGTTTTAATGACAAAGCTGGAGCCTGAATGGCCTATCTTTGGACTACATTCTTTAAAACCCAGCTAGAAGAGTACGCTGATCTGCTCAAAGGTTCTGGTTCTGGTACAAGGTGAAGAGCTTTTGTCAGAATTGGAATGAACCAGGGCCCGAGGATTGCTACTGTGCCCTGTTTGGTTTGGTACCAGATGAGTCAAGGTCGACTCACTCTTAATATCCAGTACCAAACAAAATTTAACAAATCAGAATGAGTCGCCACAGGCCATTGAGTCGTTCAGTACAGATCCAGACAAAACCTCATATTACAGGAATGGTTGGGATCAGGAAGTTAAACAGAAAAAGGGAAGAAGAGGATATGGTTTTCTTAACTGCATTAAAGATAGTAATTTGACTAAGGTTAGAATGAGTCAAGTAAGGTTTAGGCTGGAATGGAAGTTAAGGCCAGTGACAAGTCAGGGGGGGCTTTGGTTTACCACAACTTTGGCTGGTAAAAAAAGAAAAAAAAATTTGGCTAGTGCCCTTGTGAGTTTTAACCATTGGTACATTGATTATAATTGAATGGATCAAACCAAAAGGATTTAGAAATCTTAAATGGCTATTCAGTAATATGTTGAAACTCTGGACTATAAAAGATTTAGGGGAAAATCCATGGACAATATAAAAAAATTCCCAAATAAAAATTTGGATCGCATCAAAATATAACTCCTTAGTAAAGTTTGATATATTACAGTTTACAAAATATAATAACTCAAAAACTGTCAAAAAGAGAGTGGGAAAAACGGCCGCACGCCCACAGAGATTAGACACTTATCCAATTCCTTAATTTACCAATTGAAACTATCATCTGATTCATCTCTTGACTTCCAAATTTAAATTTCACTCTGGCAGGTCCAATTCAAGTTCCAAAGTCACGAATCTTAAATTATGTAAAATTAAGTACAAGTAGACAGACAGGAAAAACATCCTTACTTCTTCATCTGCTTCAGCCTTCGTTGCAAAAGCCGTATGCCCTTCTTGCCATAGAAACTCGCGACTTCTGCAGTTAAATAAAAAATATATATATCCTCACAACGGTAACTTGCATGGTTAAAACCAGATAATGTCACTATATATTGATAGCCAATAAGATCATTGGAAAAATGATACAGCGCCTATAAACCAGTTTGTGCAAAACGTAAATCAACTAAACTAAAACATAGCAGATATGTCATCCATCAGAAGAGAACAATTCTTCTATTTTCATTATTAAACAAAGGAGGATGAAAAATAGAAAAGTAAAACATGGGGAAAAGGAAAGAAGGAAATCTTGAAAAAGTTTACCCAGGGGGTGGTTTTGTAAAAGTCCAATAATCCACAAAACGCTTTTCAATGCTAAATAAATATGTACTGAGGAGACTTCACTTTTGCCACTTCACTGCCTCGTGTATCACCTTACTCAGTGTGTACTTGTAAATTTCAGAAAATACAGGAGTGCAGATAAAAGAAAACACTAAAAATATACATGTGGAATACCTTAAGCTTCATTGAATTGCTATACAGAACATTCAAGCAAGGAAAATTAGAAAAAAAAAATTCATGGTAAGCAGCCAGCAGCAAACAAGAATCACTAAATAATGGTTACATATGCAGAAGAGAATACCGAATAAAGGGAGTTGGATTGCTGAATTCCCAACGAACAACATTGCACCACTGGTTAAGTTTCAAAGGCAAGTCCCGATGCCCCCTTATCCACTTTGAATAGTAGGGATACATCACAGTCTCACTTGTGGGGCGGATCGCAATGTGGACATCCAAATCAGTATCACCAGACTTTGTAACCCACGCAACCTGAAACAGAATAAGAAAAGTAAGTGGGAGAGTCATGCTATCCTCTCACTGGCCGGTCGATCGGTGGGGGTAGATGCCCCATTCTAACCAGGGTCAAAACTATCTACCCTTCCTCTCTTGGGAGCACCTTGTGTTTGTTACCAACTGTGCTAGGCAGGCTTTAAATCAAGACAAAACAATGGCAGTTACAAGAGTGTCCATTATATGGTGGATTGATGCGGAATGTAGAAACCTAAAACCTAATTAAAGAACCAAAATTAGCATATATCATTATACATTGAGGCTACAATATGGTGCAGCAAAGTGGAAACCTAAAAGCTAATATAAAGAAAAATGAATTAGCATTATATGGCTGCCCCTTGAAGCTAAAACAAGAGGAACCTGTTCGCCTCTGAAAGGAGAGATACTAATTTCAGTAAGAGTGGAACTAGGCGATGCCTCGTTCTAACCAGGGTCAAAGCTAGCTATCCATCCTCTCCAAGGAGGACTTTTCTGTTCATAATCAACTGTGCAGCACAGGTTTAAAATCAAGACAAAACGATGGCAGTTACAAGAGGGTCCAATATACGGTGCATCAATGTGGAATGTGG
The DNA here is from genome assembly GCA_012931725.1 of Litsea cubeba. Classification (NCBI taxonomy): domain Eukaryota; kingdom Viridiplantae; phylum Streptophyta; class Magnoliopsida; order Laurales; family Lauraceae; genus Litsea; species Litsea cubeba. The sequence continues at coordinate 19,924,017 of CM022952.1, read as the reverse complement.
AAACCTAAAACCTAATTAAAGAAACAAAATCAGCATTAAATCATATACATTGAGGCTAAAATATGGTGCATCAAATTGGAAACCTAAAACCGATATAAAGAAAACAGACTTAGCAACATATCACTGCCCCTTGAGGCTAAAACAATGGGCACAAATGTGGGCAGTGTGGATGCGAGTCACATGCATGAGCAACATCAGAGAAGATGGGCCACACTGCATTACATGAAACACACATAATATACTGACAACATTGAAATATATTCAGAATGTACCAAAATTACACCCAAAGCACCTACAAAATCCAGGTTTATAGGATGGATGGCTGTCAAATCAGTGGGATCGGCAGGGGGGATTATGATAATGTGGAATTCTAGATCGGTTAAGATTTTGAAGAGCTGGAGGGATGTGTTCTCTGCTTCAGTGGTAGTCGAGGACCTGTCCAACAAATTAAAAGGATGATAACATCTGTTTATGGCCCAAATGACAGCCAGAAAAGAAAAGAAATGTGGAAGGAGCTGGAAGCGATAAGAGGAAGATGGGATGGTGCATGGTGTATTGGAGGAGACTGGAATATAGTTGGGTTTCCTAGTGAAAAATCAGGAGCAGGCAGTATTACAGAAGATATGAAGTACTTCTCAGACTGGATAATTTCACAAGTGCTCGTGGATCTGCCATTGAAAGGAGAATATTTCGCTTGGTTTAACCACCAGAGCTCGCCGATTTTATCAAGGTTGCATAGGTTTTTTATTTCAAGTGACTGGCTGGTAATTTACCCAGAGGTATGCCAATTAGCTCTTCCAACGATTGTGTCTGATCACTGCCCTATTATGCTTGATTCTAATCCAGATAGGTGGGGCCCAATTCCGTTTCGGTTTGAGTTAATGTGGTTGGAAGAAAAGAGCTTCCCAGAAAAAAGATTAGGGACTTGTGGAAGGAAATGAAGGTTGAGGGCTGGGTGGGTTATAGGTTGACTACCAAGCTGAAATTATTCAAGCTGAAAATCAAAGAGTGGGCTAGGAATAACTTTGGAGAGGTGGGAATGCGGAAGGCTCACCTACTAGAAGAGATTCAAAGACTCGATAGGAAAGAGGAAGCCAGGCAGCTGTCTTTGGAGGAAGAAGAATTTCAAAGAATGGTGAGGGAGAAAGGGATTATGTGGAGACAAAGATCAAGATGTAAATGGTTGAAAGACAGGGATAAGAACACTAAGTGCTTTCAAAAGATAGCTTCTTCAAGAAAGAGGATAAATAGAAAAGTTTCATTGGTGGATGGGGATAGAAGGCTGGAAAGCAAGGAGTAAATAATTAATCATATTGAGGAGTACTTTGCTTCCCTTTACGCTAAGGATGCGTGGGAAAGACCTTGGAGAACTTGGAGTTTGTGGGAATAGGAGAAGAGAAGCTCAATGCCTAGAAAGAAAATTTGAAGAGGAGGAGGTTCATCAGGCAGCTTTTTCTTGTGCGGGGGACAAAGCACCAGTCCCGATGGCTTTCTTCCAAAGGCTTTGGGGTATGTTGAAAGATGATATCCTTGAGTTCTTGGAGGAGTTTCACGAAAAGGGGAAGTTAACAAAGGGCATGGGAGCCTCTTTCATAGTTCTCATTCCGAAAAAGTACGGGGATATCAGTATAAAAGAATTCAGGCCCATTAGTTTGATCGGAAGCGTTTATAAGATCCTAGCTAAGGTTTTGGCAGCAAGGCTTCAGAAGATCTTGTCATGTATTATATCGGAAGAGCAAGAAGCCTTCTAAAGGAAGACAGATTCCGGATGGAGTCCTTATAGAAAATGAGTGTGCCCATTCAAGGGACAAGAAAAGAAGACTAGGTCTGATATGCAAGCTTGATCTAGAAAAGGCATATGATAGAATGGACTAGTGCTTCTTGCAATACCTTCTACAGAGGATGGGGTTTGATAGAAAATGGAGGAATTGGATCAAGGAATGCTTGACTGCAGCCTCATTCTCTATCATAATCAATGGCACCCCAAAAGGCTACTTCCAAGCTCAGAGAAGGCTAAGGCAGGGAGATCCACTATCACCTTTTCCTATTTGTTATTGTAGAGGTGCCGTTGAACAGGATGGTGAAAGCGGCACAGATCCGAGGCCTAATAACAGGATTCAAAGTGGTTGCTACGGCTCCATCAATATCTCTTTTACAATTTGCCGACGACTTCCTCACCTTTTGTGAACCATCAAAGGACTAAATTGGAAATGTGAAAGCCATCCTAATCTGCTTTGAAGCGGTGTCAGGTCAAAAGATTAATTTCTTTATAAATGAGTTGATAGGGATAAGAGTCGAGGACTCGGCGATACAACAACTAGTAGACGTTTTAGGTTGCAAAGTGGGATCTTTTCCAATTAAATACTTGGGCCTTCTCCTTTGTTTAGAGGTGGCGAAGAAATCGGTTTGGATCCGGTGGTTGAGAGGATGGAAACAAAACTATCTACTTGAAAAGCTACTCACGTTTCTATGGGAGGTAAATAGTGGTGACAAATCTCCCCAGTTTATTATCTAGTCGATTCTGAAATGCCCAATATCAGTAATCAACAAGATAGAGAAGCTTCAAAGGGATTTTCTTTCGCAAGGGAGGTGTGAGGAAAGAAAGTTCAATCTAGTGGACTAGTCTTCTATATGCTCATCCAAGCTGGAAGGAGGTTTGGGTATCAAATCCCTAAGAGACATGAATGAAGCATCGTTAGGGAAATGGCTATGGAGGTTGAGGGATAAGTCAAAAGGCCTATGGAGGAAGGTGTTGATGGCCAAATATGGCAATCAAAGGGATGGCTGGGAGACTAAAGACAGCAGCTATAAATTCTCACTGATGTGGAAAGGCATAATATCTGTAAAAGGAAAAGTTTATGCAAAACATCAAGTATCAGGTTTGTTCGGGGAAGATTTTCTTTTGGAAAGATACATGGATAGGTGAGTGCCCGCTAGCAAAGAAATTTCCAAAACTATTTAATTGTGCTTTGGTGAAGGAAGCAAAGGTTAAAAGCTATTTTGCAAAAGGTACAAGTAGGGAGGTGATATGGTGCCCCGTTTTCCGAAGAAATCTGTGGGACATTGAGGAAAGGCAGTTTCTTTCCCTTATAAACATTCTTAGGGATGTGCTCATCCCTAAAGAAGGGGAGGATGCCAAGATCTGGAAAGCCTCAAAAGATGGTTCATTCTCCGTCTCATCATTTTATTTGGCCATTTCCACAAGGACAATGAGGAGCTATGATACCCAGATACTCGTACAGGCCTAACGTATCCGTATCGGACCAATACGACACTTGTATTGCACCGATACTTCTAGGTAACAAGTTTAACATATCCAACTTATAAGTCCTTTATTTCATATATTTCTTTCAATATTTTTACTTCTCATCACAAAATATGCTAAAAAGGGGTGACAACAATGATAATTTCAATGATTCAAAAGTGATCTAAATAAAAAATTAGGACACCTGTATCCATATCCGTGTCAGTGTCCATATCCATATCCGTCTCCGGGCATCATAGGTGAGGAGATCCCAGATGACGAATATTTGGAAGTTCAAGGCCCAACCAAGAATAGTGGTCTTTGGTTGGCTAGTTCTCCGAAGACGAATTCTTACTATGGATAACCTTAAACGAAGAGGGAAGGTAGTGGTCTATGCATGTCCTATGTTTTTGGAAGATGAGGAAATAATAAATCACCTCCTCTTTAGGTGCAACAATGCTGTGAAGATTTGGAATACTGTAATTAGCTGTTTTGGTTGTAGTTCGGTCTTCTGAAAGCATTTCCAGGGTCTGTTTATGGCTTGGAAGTCTCCCATCGGGTCACATTAGGGGAAGGAGATGTGGAAGCTATCCTTTCTTACAATGATTTGGCATATATGGAAGGAGAGGAACGCTAGATGTTTTAAAGGAGTCGCAACAAATGGACTCTCAATTTGTGAAAAGAAAAAAAAATTTGTAGCTCAATGGGTGTTAATAAATCCCATATTCAAAGATTTTTCTTTAGACCAGATCATGTTCAATTGGAAGGATGTGGCTTTCCTGTAGTCATGTCTTGGGGACTTTCGTTCTAGTTTGTGTATTTTGGAGGGTAGGTTTCATTCGATCCCTGCTTCTTAGGGATTCGGTGGTGTTGTTCTTAATGTCAGTATAAATCTCTTGTACTGTTTTCTCTTTTAATGAAATTAACTATTCAAAAGAAAATCCAGAACTTCCAGGTTCAAGATATAGTCCCCTTTTGCACCCTTATCTTTTTCTGTGTTATGTTACGGAGCAGACATGAAAGAAGAAGGGACATACTACCTCTACCATGACAGGCATGATTTCATAACAGGAACAGAAGATATTCAATAGGTACCATTTAAAAATAAATTTTTTTTTATTTTATTGAATGGTCATGACTCATTCCCAATGTACCATAGCACCACTGCTCTCAGAATCTTGCGATTGACTATATGAACCTTAAATTTTCATCAAATCTTATGAAAATTATATGAACCTTACAATGGAATCCCTCTACAAGAATCGTAAGTTTTTTCTTGGTGACTCTTATTATTTTCAATTTAAATCATACAGAGCAACTAGCAAGTATCATGATTATGAACGTAATCGTAACCAGTGAAATTAACCTTTTTGTCATTCTCTTTGTTTTTCTTTTCAGATTTTTCTTTTGAAACTAAATATTATCTTCTTTGAATCGTAAACAAACATATGAGGCTTAATCAATATTGATTTCAAATAAAGCAAAATAAATTAATCAATTAATTAATGTCAGGTAGAATTTAGTATAATTAAAAGAAGCCTAAAAATTTACTGATTTGTCGGGTTACAATTCCTGGTTTTCAATGTCTTATAATTTATGGTCCAATACAATTTTCAGCACTCAAAGCAATATACAGATTCTTTGAACCAGGCAACTTATCCATATTATATCAAACCGTATCTAATACTTTGTTTTTGTGTGTGAAATTTGTATCCTTGTGTTCATGCTGTATTTAGGCACCACTGCAAGTGCTTTGAGGAACAAAACCTTCATTGTGAAAACACAGGTGATCTATAACAATGAAAGAGACCCACAAGGCGGTAAAAGTCACACTCAAAGCACTAAAAACCTTACCTCTGGAGCAAAACCTTCAATGTGGTCCTTCTCCCGTTGTAAAACACTAGGAGATACAAATAAAGGAAAATAGCAGTTCTTGATTTTCATCTTCTTTATCTCTGCATCAAAAAAGGTCTGCATATAGATAACCAAGCAAGATCAGGGAAAAGAACCATATAACATACACATTTTATTCCTTTTCTTTAAAATGGCATTACACCTGCACTAGCTACAAATAGTTGATTTAAAGGGGTCCAAAATTGTGACCGTTGCTTCAGGGCCAAAACATAGAAATGCTGGTCATGTTACCCTCAGAATTGTAACTTCTCAATCAAGGAATCATCAACCATGATGCCATCATTATTTTACTACAGTTCAAGCTTCAAAAACTAGTTTAGTTATTTTTAGCACAGCTAGCCACAACAATATATATATATATACACATATAATAATAAAAGAGATGGAAACATACAATAACTGAATCAAATCAATGACTTACTTGCATGGTTTCCCAGATGGACATTGTCCATGGCCTTAGGATATAACAACCAGATATATCATAGTATTCAATCATTTCACCACTGACAACAACCTACAAGAATTGATAGAAATAATGGATTGAGCTAATATACACCATCAGGAAAACTTCATAAGACAACTGAGAATCACAAGAAGAAACAGATCGGTAAATAAGGCTTCTCCTGTCATGCCCTTTTTCTGTTCATGATACAAAAATCCAGTTGAAACTTACAAGTAAGCAATGCCCAAGTACAGAAACAATACCTCAGAGTACCACTCCCCGAAATTATCGTCCTTCTTATTAGAGAGACCAAGGCCTGTCTCTTTCTTCACCTCTTTCTTCTTGGCTGAAGAAAACTTTGGGAATTCAGCTCTAAAACCAACTATAGAAACGGAATGGAAACTATCTAGATTATATTCTAGCGGGGAGATAATCACCATTTTTGGCATTGGAACTCGACTTTTTTGAGGCTGACGCAGAATCAACTTTGTCATTTGCCATGTCCTCCCTAGATCTTAATCTCCCTAATGACAAAATCAACAGAATCTCGAAAGTCAAAGCACAATATCTCGAAAGTCAGAAATGCAAGTTAAAGATCAATTCAAGATATATATCTACAGAGAGAGAGAAGAGAGAACCAAACCTCTTGCAGCTTCTTCCTAGCTTTACTCTGGCGGCGAGCAAAGCCCTAAAACCCTAGAAATTCAAACATCAGATGAAGAGAGAGGAGCTAAATCACAGCAGTCAGAAAGCAAGAAAGAGGAGAAATCTAGTTTAGGCCCTAGAAATTCCCGGATCGGATGAAGAGAAAGAGTACCTAGAAAGTAGCCGTCGGAGAGAGGGAGAAGCGGAGGAGGAGGAGAGGAGAGCTAGCTGAGCGGAGTATTGTATTGACTGAAACCCTACAATTGTTAGATTATTAGTTGATGAAAAATGAGACAACTGGAGTACCTGTTTAGAATGCGCGATATGCGCAATGCGCACTACTCTCTTTTTCTTTATAAGAAAAAAATTAAGGCTGTGGCTGTATAGGCTGCCCATGGTCTATCGAAAAAGCCGGGGTCCATCTCTTGGAGATCATCATCATGTACTGTTAGTGTCAGGGGCGGAACTACACTTCGGGGGGGGGGGGGGGGGGGGGGGGGGGGGGGGGCATCACCAAATGGGCCCTCCCTCAAAACCTCCCTCCTCCTCCAGATTTTTGGGAGTTGATATCGAAGAGAGGGCTTTCATTGTGCCGCGTGATCAAAGGAGATTCAGATTGAATCTCAGAAGGCCACGATTGATTCTGATCGATTTGATCGGTCTAGTAGTCTAGAGATCCTGGAGGCACAGCAGATCGTCGCTGTCTAGTCGCCATTGGAAGAAGTAGTTCTGCCAAAGAAGGATCTGCATTTTCAAAGTTGCTGTGGGCCATAGGTTTCTGAGTCTTAGAGGCACAGAGAAGGAGAGAAACACGAGTTCGATCGGAACAAGGTCTTGCAGAAAATATGAGTTCGATCGGAACTGGGACTTGTAGAGGTCGGACCAGCAAGGAATCTGATTGTTCACTTTGGCAGAAACAGAGGTTTGTTCCTAGTTTCTATGGGTTCACCGTGCCCGGGGAAGAAGTGGTTGCTGGGTTCACCGTATTTGCAGAAGCTTCGATCGGAGAAGAAGAGAACTGAGAAGGAGAAACCAGGTGCTTTTGGTTGCTGTGACTGGGTTCGATTGGTAGCAGGTTGTGAAGAAAATGATCGGAATGAAAGAAAGTATGAAAAATGGAGACGATAGCGAATATATAGTATGCGGAGAGCGACGACAGCTTCTCCCAGAAAGCTCATAAAAAAGTAAAGGAAAATATATAAAAAAACTAATGGGAAAACCGAATTTGTGCTACACAATCTGTGGAGTCCCTTCCCGAGCAATTGCTAAATTTGAGATATTTCCCGTAAAATCCTCTAAAATCTATTTTCGGTACGGTCGATTTTTTTATCATCTCCTCAGACATCAGCTCTTTTATGTTCGAATGCAGTTGAGTTTGGAGTTTTTTTTATGTGGTTTTTACTTTTTATGGCTTTCGTCTTCGACTCTTAACTTTTTTTTATTAGATCAACCATTGAAATTAGTAGAAATTGACGTGTCATTGTCTTAGAAAGATTGCTTTTTTCATGAGATTTGGGTTTTATTGCTGAGAAATGTCTTCAAGGTGAGTTTGGGGTTGGGCTTGTCATATAAATTGAGAAATATCAATATAAGATGCAACAAGTATAAATGGTTGGTCTTTCATTTATTCACCATAACAACAGTGTAAATGATTTTAATTTCCATGTAAAATTTAGTCTTGAATCGTAATATATTTTATATGCTTGAACTTACAACTATGACGAAAGAAAACTTAAAGATATGATAGTTATAATAATTCGTGAATTAAAAATTAATCAAGTTTTGGCCACCCCGGAGATGAAACCTTGGTTCCGCCCCTGGTTAGTGTCATCTCATGATATGTGATATGCAGGGGCGCAACTACACTAGGGCCCGGGGGGGGGGGGCCTGGCCCCCCCTGGCTTTGAAAAATCCATTTAACATCACCAAAATGCCCCCCTCCCCAACCCCCCCCCCTCCCCCAGGTTTTTGGGAGTTGATATCGAAGAGAGGGCTTGGATTGTGCCGCGTGATCAAATGAGATTAAGATTGAATCTCAGAAGGCCACGATTGATTCTGATCGATTTGATCGGTCTAGTAGTCTAGAGATCCTGGAGGCACAGCAGATCGTTGGTGTCTAGTCGCCATTGTAAGAAGTAGTTCTGCCAAAGAAGGATCTGTATTTTCAAAGTTGCAGTGGGCCATAGGTTTCTGAGTTTTAGAGGCACAGAGAAGGAGAGAAACACGAGTTCGATCGGAACAAGGTCTTGCAAAAAATATGAGTTCGATCGGAACAGGGACTTGTACAGGTCGGACCAGCAAGGAATCTGATTGTTCACTTTGGCAGAAACAGAGGTTTGTTCCTAGTTTCTTTGGGTTCACCGTGCCCCGGGAAGATGTGGTTGCTGGGTTCACCGTATTTGCAGAAGCTTTGATCGGAGAAGAAGAGAACTGAGAAGGAGAAACCAGGTGCTTTTGGTTGCTGTGACTGGATTCGATTGGTAGCAGGTTGTGAAGAAAATGATCTGAATGAAAGAAAGTATGAAAAATGGAGACGATAGCGAATATATAGTATGCGGAGAGCAACGACAGCTTCTCCCAGAAAGCTCATAAAAAAGTACAGGAAAATATATAAAAAAAAAAACTAATGGGAAAACCGAATTTGTGCTACACAATCTGTGGAGTCCCTTCCCGAGCAATTGCTAAATTTGAGATATTTCCCGTAAAATCCTCTAAAATCTATTTTCGGTACGGTCGATTTTTTTATCATCTCCTCAGACATCAGCTCTTTTATGTTCGAATGCAGTTGAGTTTGGAGTTTTTTTTATGTGGTTTTTACTTTGTTATGGCTTTCGTCTTCGACTCTTAACTTTTTTTTATTAGATCAACCATTGAAATTAGTAGAAATTGACGTGTCATTGTCTTAGAAAGATTGCTTTTTTCATGAGATTTGGGTTTTATTGCTGAGAAATGTCTTCAAGGTGAGTTTGGGGTTGGGCTTGTCATATAAATTGAGAAATATCAATATAAGATGCAACAAGTATAAATGGTTGGTCTTTCATTTATTCACCATAACAACAGTGTAAATGATTTTAATTTCCATGTAAAATTTAGTCTTGAATCGTAATATATTTTATATGCTTGAACTTACAACTATGACGAAAGAAAACTTAAAGATATGATAGTTATAATAATTCGTGAATTAAAAATTATTCAAGTTTTGGCCACCCCGGAGATGAAATCTTGGTTCCGCCCCTGGTTAGTGTCATCTCATGATATGTGATATGCAGGGGCGCAACTACACTAGGGCCCGGGGGGGGGGGGGGGGGGGGGGGGGGGGGCCTGGCCCCCCCCTGGCTTTGAAAAATCCATTTAACATCACCAAAATGCCCCCCTCCCCACCCCCCCCCCCCCCTCCCCCAGGTTTTTGGGAGTTGATATCGAAGAGAGGGCTTGGATTGTGCCGCGTGATCAAATGAGATTAAGATTGAATCTCAGAAGGCCACGATTGATTCTGATCGATTTGATCGGTCTAGTAGTCTAGAGATCCTGGAGGCACAGCAGATCGTTGGTGTCTAGTCGCCATTGTAAGAAGTAGTTCTGCCAAAGAAGGATCTGTATTTTCAAAGTTGCAGTGGGCCATAGGTTTCTGAGTTTTAGAGGCACAGAGAAGGAGAGAAACACGAGTTCGATCGGAACAAGGTCTTGCAAAAAATATGAGTTCGATCGGAACAGGGACTTGTACAGGTCGGACCAGCAAGGAATCTGATTGTTCACTTTGGCAGAAACAGAGGTTTGTTCCTATTTTCTTTGGGTTCACCGTGCCCCGGGAAGATGTGGTTGCTGGGTTCACCGTATTTGCAGAAGCTTTGATCGGAGAAGAAGAGAACTGAGAAGGAGAAACCAGGTGCTTTTGGTTGCTGTGACTGGATTCGATTGGTAGCAGGTTGTGAAGAAAATGATCTGAATGAAAGAAAGTATGAAAAATGGAGACGATAGCGAATATATAGTATGCGGAGAGCAACGACAGCTTCTCCCAGAAAGCTCATAAAAAAGTACAGGAAAATATATAAAAAAAAAAAAACTAATGGGAAAACCGAATTTGTGCTACACAATCTGTGGAGTCCCTTCCCGAGCAATTGCTAAATTTGAGATATTTCCCGTAAAATCCTCTAAAATCTATTTTCGGTACGGTCGATTTTTTTATCATCTCCTCAGACATCAGCTCTTTTATGTTCGAATGCAGTTGAGTTTGGAGTTTTTTTTATGTGGTTTTTACTTTTTATGGCTTTCGTCTTCGACTCTTAACTTTTTTTATTAGATCAACCATTGAAATTAGTAGAAATTGACGTGTCATTGTCTTAGAAAGATTGCTTTTTTCATGAGATTTGGGTTTTATTGCTGAGAAATGTCTTCAAGGTGAGTTTGGGGTTGGGCTTGTCATATAAATTGAGAAATATCAATATAAGATGCAACAAGTATAAATGGTTGGTTTTTCATTTATTCACCATAACAACAGTGTAAATGATTTTAATTTCCATGTAAAATTTAGTCTTGAATCGTAATATATTTTATATGCTTGAACTTACAACTATGACGAAAGAAAACTTAAAGATATGATAGTTATAATAATTCGTGAATTAAAAATTATTCAAGTTTTGGCCACCCCGGAGATGAAATCTTGGTTCCGCCCCTGGTTAGTGTCATCTCATGATATGTGATATGCAGGGGCGCAACTACACTAGGGCCCGGGGGGGGGGGGGGGGGGGGGGGGGGGGGCAGGCTTTGAAAAATCCATTTAACATCACCAAAATGCCCCCCTCCCCAACCCCCCCCCCCCCTCCCCCAGGTTTTTGGGAGTTGATATCGAAGAGAGGGCTTGGATTGTGCCGCGTGATCAAATGAGATTCAGATTGAATCTCAGAAGGCCACGATTGATTCTGATCGATTTGATCGGTCTAGTAGTCTAGAGATCCTGGAGGCACAGCAGATCGTTGGTGTCTAGTCGCCATTGTAAGAAGTAGTTCTGCCAAAGAAGGATCTGTATTTTCAAAGTTGCAGTGGGCCATAGGTTTCTGAGTTTTAGAGGCACAGAGAAGGAGAGAAACACGAGTTCGATCGGAACAAGGTCTTGCAGAAAATATGAGTTCGATCGGAACAGGGACTTGTACAGGTCGGACCAGCAAGGAATCTGATTGTTCACTTTGGCAGAAACAGAGGTTTGTTCCTAGTTTCTTTGGGTTCACCGTGCCCCGGGAAGATGTGGTTGCTGGGTTCACCGTATTTGCAGAAGCTTTGATCGGAGAAGAAGAGAACTGAGAAGGAGAAACCAGGTGCTTTTGGTTGCTGTGACTGGATTCGATTGGTAGCAGGTTGTGAAGAAAATGATCTGAATGAAAGAAAGTATGAAAAATGGAGACGATAGCGAATATATAGTATGCGGAGAGCAACGACAGCTTCTCCCAGAAAGCTCATAAAAAAGTACAGGAAAATATATAAAAAAAAACTAATGGGAAAACCGAATTTGTGCTACACAATCTGTGGAGTCCCTTCCCGAGCAATTGCTAAATTTGAGATATTTCCCGTAAAATCCTCTAAAATCTATTTTCGGTACGGTCGATTTTTTTATCATCTCCTCAGACATCAGCTCTTTTATGTTCGAATGCAGTTGAGTTTGGAGTTTTTTTTATGTGGTTTTTACTTTGTTATGGCTTTCGTCTTCGACTCTTAACTTTTTTTATTAGATCACCATTGAAATTAGTAGAAATTGACGTGTCATTGTCTTAGAAAGATTGCTTTTTTCATGAGATTTGGGTTTTATTGCTGAGAAATGTCTTCAAGGTGAGTTTGGGGTTGGGCTTGTCATATAAATTGAGAAATATCAATATAAGATGCAACAAGTATAAATGGTTGGTCTTTCATTTATTCACCATAACAACAGTGTATATGATTTTAATTTCCATGTAAAATTTAGTCTTGAATCGTAATATATTTTATATGCTTGAACTTACAACTATGTCGAAAGAAAACTTAAAGATATGATAGTTATAATAATTCGTGAATTAAAAATTATTCAAGTTTTGGCCACCCCGGAGATGAAATCTTGGTTCCGCCCCTGGTTAGTGTCATCTCATCATATGTGATATGCAGGGGCGGAACTAAACTAGGGCCCGGGGGGGCCCTGGCCCCCCTGGCTTTGAAAAATCCATTTAACATCACCAAAATGCCCCCCTCCCCAGCCCCCCCCCCTCCCCCAGGTTTTTGGGAGTTGATATCGAAGAGAGGGCTTGGATTGTGCCGCGTGATCAAATGAGATTCAGATTGAATCTCAGAAGGCCACGATTGATTCTGATCGATTTGATCGGTCTAGTAGTCTAGAGATCCTGGAGGCACAGCAGATCGTTGGTGTCTAGTCGCCATTGTAAGAAGTAGTTCTGCCAAAGAAGGATCTGTATTTTCAAAGTTGCAGTGGGCCATAGGTTTCTGAGTTTTAGAGGCACATAGAAGGAGAGAAACACGAGTTCGATCGGAACAAGGTCTTGCAGAAAATATGAGTTCGATCGGAACAGGGACTTGTAGAGGTCGGACCAGCAAGGAATCTGATTGTTCACTTTGGCAGAAACAGAGGTTTGTTCCTAGTTTCTTTGGGTTCACCGTGCCTGATGAGTTCACAAAAGATACACTTTCATAGCATTATTTTATGAGTTTTCAAAGATAAAAGAACTCAAAATAATATTTTTAGCATAAAAATCATAAATTTCCTCCCCATCATGCTTTGCTCATATCTTTCCATTATAGATGGTCATTTGTATGCATATGAGTTCCAATGGCTTCCATAGAAAATATGTTAAAAAAATACTCTCAATTATGTTAATTTCTCTTTGTAGGTGTTAATTGAAGATTAATTTGAAGATTAAAGTTGAGATTCAAGAGTTAAAGAGAGTAAGGATAAGTTTGGAAGACAATTGGATAAAGAGATGACAAAGTTAGGACAACAATAAGAAGAAAAATGAAAGACCTGGGTTGGTATTTTGACTATATCTTTTTACTCGGGTGTCCGATTGAGGTGATCTTAGAAGCATTGGAAAGCTTGTTCTAAGATCTACAAATCATATTTCACGACATTTTTTCCCAATTCAGACGTTTTGGGGGTCAAAATCGTGCATCAATCTGGAAACTGTGTCTAACTCGGGAATGACACTCATATGTTCATATTTTCATTCTTGTGAAGTCTCACATCGGAAAGAAATCAAAAGAGAGCAAGGCAAATGTTTCTATATAAGGAAGGGAGCTCTAGGCATTAAAACACACAGCAAGGAGAGCCCCTTCCTCTTTACTTAAGCTTTTCATGTAATTGAGAGCAATTGTAGAGAGAAAGTGAGGAAAGCCTTGTAAAAATTAAAGATTTGGAATGGAATTAAAGCTTTATCTTCTCCAATGGGTGGCTAATCCTTTGATTGGATCTTCTAGGTGAAGCTAAGTTGATCCTATTCCTTTTGCTTATGCTCTTTATTTTAATTTCCTTGTTTATGTTCTTAATATGTTAGAGTAGATTTTTCTTCATTGCATTGTGCAACCTTCCATGCTTAGTTTCTATATTAGCATTCTTTTTACTATCTATGCTTAGGTTTGATAAATCATGCTTAGGAGTTAATATCTTTTGATGGTTTATGCTTACTTTGATAGATAGTCATTAGGAATCTATTCTTTTATGAAGGGAAGAAAATCATAGCTATTAGATTGTTAATTTTATCTTAGAGCTTTTAAAGTTATATTTTCCAAATCTAAGCATTGATTTGTAATTAGATTTGAGTAATCTTTTTTGGGAAAAAAGAAGAGCATTAGTGTTGGATTAGTGTCACTTAGTGGATTCTAGATGATTCAATCATCCATTAGTATTGCTTGTTTCTTGTTTTATTTACTTTAGTTTGATTCTATTCACTTTCTCACACACTTATTCACTTGTTTTGATTCTCACACTCCATTTCTCTATTCACACCATTAATTATACATTTGATTTTACACTACTTTAGCATATTTCTTTTTCTCTATCCACTCATTTTCTATCTTTCACTTGTTATTTTCACACACTTATTCATTTGATCTATCTAACATTTCTTCATTGTTCTTGTATTAACCTTGTTATTTTTTTTTTTTTGTCATTAACTTTGTTACTAACTTGTTACTTAGCTTGTTCTCACTTGACTTTTTCTATTTTTACTAACATCTTTTTGTTATCTAGTTCTTGTTTTCTTTTAGTTTGCATTTTTTTTTATTTTCCTTGTTATATTTTTTTTTTGTTTCCATTGTTAGCTATATTTGAGTTGATACTCCTTTTCATTGATCATTGTTAGTTTCCTTGTAACAATCCTTGTGGGAACGATATTCGGACTTCCATAGTCTATATTACTTGAGACAACCGTATACTTGCGGAAATCGCCATCAAGTTTTTGGCGCCGTTGCCGGGGATTGAAGTACATAGGAACCCTTCATTTTAAGGATTTTCAACTCTCATATAGCTTAGTTGCATTTTTATTCTTTCTTTTAGTTTTCATTGCGGATTCTACACATTTTACTTGTTTGTATTTTCAGGGATTCCGCGGTTGGAGCAAGGAAAGAGGAAAAGATCGAGCAACCAAAGAACTCTAACTTAGGAATTTAATTTGCTTTCTTAGAAAATCTTGTATTAGGATTCATTTCAAGTTTGTAATAATTTTTGAAGTTCATTTAATTTTTCAAAGCATTGTAATAATTAAGGAAGGAGGACGGTTGGACGATACCGTCGCGGCCCCCCAAGTTCGTACACCGAAATTGGTGTCGGTGGCTTGGGTCGACTTCAACCGAACTCCCCCCAATTTAGTTTGGGAGGTGCGTATTTCGATACACCCACGCATCCCCCGTTAGTGGGTTAATTTTGTTGGTTGTTTGATTGTTTAATTGCTTTGTAGTACTTAATCATTTTCAAACACACAAAGTAATTGGGAAAGCACCCACTTAGTAAGGGCAATCATACCCCCAACAAGATAAGGATTGGATTTCATCACCATTTCCTTGCCCATAGGAACTCATTTTCCTCACTACTTAGGAATCCTTAGCCTTAAATAAAATTTGAGTAGAAACGTGACCGTAGGACACGAGCTCATTAAGAGAAGACCATCAAAGGTTGTACCATTTGCGCTCCTTGACGGAAATCGGTGCCTAGAATAGCCTTGTCCCTTAAGGGAGACAGTTCATCTGTTCTAGGAGTTTGGTATTTAAGCGGAACCTTTGCCACGCGCATCGTGATCCCACCAATCCCCTGGGGGCTTGCCTGGCCGACTACGTTTCATAGGACCGGATTGGAGGCCTAGGTGTACTCTTCACAGTTAGGAGCTGTCTAGTTTAAAACTTAGGTAGCCTTAGTTAAGCATAGTTTGGTTTGTTTTTCAAAATCATTTTGTTTTGCTTGTTTGTGTTTAAGCATTAATCCTCGTTCATCATCACTTGAGCGGACCATCACTTTTGGAGTTGAGCGGTAGTTTATGCACAATTGGTTACGTGTGCAGGGTCGTTTAGAGAGCTTCAATTTATTCGATATCCCTGTTGAGAATTTTGCGGACCCCATTGCCATTGAGGAAATGGCTGACGGAAACCCACACCCCCAAACCTAAACCGAACATTGTCCTCAATGATATGCAATGTAAAATGTGAAATGATAAATGGACAAGGGAAAAAAAACTGGAACGCCTTACCATGGGTTGATGCAAAAAATGATTATTGAGTTGCCTACCAACCAGCTCTAAATTTCACGTTGTCAGTGACCCTGAAAATTACTCATGCAATATACACAGGGTCCTGAAGAAGGGTTTCTTCGACATCCTTGCCCTTAAGCTCCAGAAAAGGTTTCAACCTCTGGCCATTGACTTTAAAAACATCCCCATTCTTGGGGTTCTCAATCTCAACTGCCCCATGAAAATAGACAGTGCGCACGATGAAGGGTCCAGTCCAACGGGATCTCAGTTTTCCTGGAAAGAGATGCAGGCGAGAATTATACAGAAGAACTTTCATGCCTAGTACAAAGGATTTCCTCAAAATAGATAGATCGTGGTTTTTCTTCATCCGATCCTTATAAATCTTGGCATTCTCATAGGCGTCATTTCTAAGTTCCTCCAGCTCATTGAGATGCAACTTGCGTAGGTTACCGGCTTTAGCTAAATCAAAATTGAACATTTTGATGGCCCAGTAAGCACTATGCTCCAATTCTACCGGCAGATGACATGCTTTCCCAAAGACCATTCGATATGGAGACATTCCGATCGGGGTCTTATAGGCAGTCCGATAAGCCCATAAAGCATCTGTCAATCTTGAAGACCAGTCTTTTCGGGTAGGACTGACTGTCTTTTCCAAATTTGCTTTATTTGCCTATTGGACACTTCCACCTGTCCGCTAGTCTGTGGGTGATACGGAGTAGCAACCTTATGAGTGATAGAATATTTTTTCATCAGATTCTCGAAGGTGCTATTACAAAAATGACTCCCACCATCACTGATAATCGCCCTGGGGGTACCAAATCTAGAAAAGATGTTTTCTTTAATAAATTTGATAACCACGTGACGATCATTCTTTCTAGTTGGAATCGCCTCTATCCATTTGGAGACATAATCTACAGCAAGCAAAATGTACAAGTTGCCGAAGGAACTCGGAAATGGACCCATGAAGTCTATGCCTCAAACATCAAAAATTTCCACAATAAGCATCGGATTTAAAGGCATCATGTTCCTCCGCGTAATTCTGCCTAATTTCTGGCAACGCTCACAGTGCAAACAAAACATGTGACAATCCTTGAAAAGAGTGGGCCAGTAAAATCAGCATTGCAACACCTTTGCAGCGGTTTTCCTAGAACTAAAATGCCCACCACATGCATGGTCATGGCAGAAGGATATCACACTTAAAAAGTCCTTTTCCGGAATGCATCTCCTAATGATCTGGTCTGGACAATACTTGAACAGGTATGGGTCATCAAAGAAGAAATGCTTAACCTCAGACAAAAACTTAGACCTATCCTGTTTGGACCAGTGATCGGGCATCTGTCCAGTGACCAGGTAGTTAACGAGATCCGCAAACCAAGGGAAATGGGAGACATTCAACAACTGTTCATCCGGGAAACTCTCACTCAATGGGATGCTCTCATGCTCGAGGTCAGTAGGTAATCGGGAGAGATGGTCAGCTACAACATTTTCAGAACCTTTCTTGTCCCGAATCTCAAGGTCAAACTCTTGTAGCAACAGAATCCACCTAATCAAACGGGCTTTCGCATCTTTTTTCATCAACAGGTACCTAAGGGCCGAATGATCGGTGTAAACTATGACCTTAGACCCAATCAGGTAGGGTCTAAACTTCTCCAGGGCAAAGACGACAGCTAACAGCTCTTTCTCTGTGGTTGTGTAATTCAGCTGAGCGTCATTCAAGGTCCTACTGGCATAATATATGACATGGGGCGATTTGTTCACTCTCTATCCTAACACAGCCCCAATAGCATGGTCAGAAGCATCACACATGAGTTCGAAGGGAATTGTCCAATCAGGTGGCTTTATTATCGGAGTAGAGGTCAACTCCTTTTTCAATTGTTCAAATGCTTGTAGACAAGGTTCATTGAAGATAAAAGGCACATCCTTAGATAACAGATTGCACAAAGGTGCAGCTATCTTGCTAAAATTCTTAATGAACCGTCTATAAAAACCTGCATGGCCCAAGAAGGATCTGATGTTCTTCACCGTTTTTGGCGGTGGCAGGTTGGAAATGAGATCAATTTTGGCCTTGTCGACCTCGATGCCATTCTCAGAAATAACATGGCCCAGGACAATTCCTCTTTTCACCATGAAATGACACTTCTCCCAATTCAAAACAAGATTCTTCTCTTGACATCTCATTAAAACAAGGTTCAGGTGATGCAAACATTCTTGGAAACTACTCCCATGGATCGAAAAATCGTCCATAAACACCTCTAAGAATCGCTCGACCATGTCTGAAAATATGCTCATCATACACCGTTGAAATGTCGCAGGTGCATTGCACAGCCCAAAAGGCATGCGCCGGTAGCGAATGTACCGAAAGGACATGTGAAAGTTGTCTTGTCCTGGTCCTCGGGTGCTATGGGTATCTGATTATAGCCCGAGTATCCATCAAGGAAACAATAAAAGGCATGACCGGCTAGTCTCTCAAGCATCTGGTCCATAAATGGGAGGGGAAAATGGTCTTTACGGGTGGCCAAGTTTAACTTTCTATAGTCAATGCATACTCGCCAGCCCGTCTGGGTCCTTGTGGGCACTAACTCGTTTCCCTCATTCTTCACAACAATTATCCCGGACTTTTTTGGCACAACATGGACTGGGCTCATCCATGAGCTGTCCGAAATAGGGTAAATGATACCTGAATCCAGTAGTTTCAGAACCTCCACTCTTACGACATCCTTCATTGATGGATTAAGACGCCTCTGTGGTTCTCTGGAAGTTTTTGCATTTTCTTCCAAATGGATCCGATGTTGAACCACAGATGGGCTTATTCCTTTTATATCAGCAATTGTCCAGCCTATAGCCTCTTTGTGATTCTTCAGGATCTCAATCAATTGTTGTTCCTGGACTTTTTCCAAGTCCGAGGCTATAATGACAGGGAGAGTATCAGCTGGGCCCAAAAACACATACTTGAGGGTGTCAGGTAGTGGTTTTAGGTCGAGCTTGGGCGGTTCTTCAATTGATGGAACATGTGGGGCAGCCGATGGAGTCAAGATCTCTGGCTTGGGTTGACATTGACTCCTCTCAAAAGCAGGGGCAGAATCCAGTAACGCATTTACTTCTTTAATGTTATTCTCAACATCAATGTTACCTCTAAAATGTGCAAGACAGGCCTCTAGTGGGTCCTCACAAACTAACTGTGATCCTACACTCTCAATAAGCTCCTCTAGGTAACTCACCTCACAAATTTCATAATCACTCTCATCTCTGGGTTGCTTGCCAACGTTGAAAATGTTTATCTGGACTGTCATATTCCCAAATGATAGGTGCATCACACCATTTCGACAATTAATCAGGGCATTGGAAGTGGCAAGGAATGGTCTCCCTAAAATTACCGGGATCTTCATGACATTTCTGATTGGTGGTTGTATATCAAGGACTACAAAGTCCACCGGGAAAACAAACTCACCTACCTTGATCAAAACATCCTCAACAACACCTTTGGGGTACCTAACTGAAGCATCAGTTAGTTGTAAGGTCACCTTGGTCGGTTTCAGCTCCCCCAAACCTAACTCCTCGTATATTGAATACGGGAGCAGGTTGACACTCGCACCCAAGTCCAACAAAGCCTGTTCTATGTGATGATCCCCTATTTGACAAGAAATTGAAGGACACCTAGGGTCCTTGTATTTGATTGGGGTTGAAGTGGTAATGATGGAACTGCATTGCTGGGCAAGAAAGGCTTTTTTCAGTACATTGGTTGTCCTCTTGAATGTGCATAAATCTTTGAGGACTTTGGCATAAGTCGGGATCTGTTGGATGGCTTCTAACAGTGGGATGTTAATTCTCACTTGCTTGAACACTTCAACGATCTTATCCAACTGGACATTATTTTTCATTTGACCTAGCCTCTGAGGGTATGGGGCTTTGGGAATAAAGGATCTAGGAGGGGGCTCACTTGGTGAGGCAACTCCTACTGGTTTCTCAGGTTCCTTTGTAGGCTCTGGGTCCTTCTTTTGTTCCTCAGGTTCTTCTTCCAAAACTACATGCTCCCTCCTCACTTGGGTCCGTTCAGATTGCCTAGGGTCCTCTTCAGGTGTGTCAGCCTCCCTTGAGGCCATTCTACGGGTGGTAATTGCATGCACTGCATTGACCTGCTCATGGACTTTGCCCTTGTCATCATGGACAACAAATTGGCCAGTTGAAGTTTGGCCTTTGGGGTTGGCTTCGGGCTGACTTGGAAAGGTACCCTTGTCTCTTTGAGCTATTGACCTAGCCAACTGACTGACAGTGTATTCCAGCTTGGCAATGGACTGGGTATTGGCATTCAAATTCTGAGTAGTGCTTTGCTGGAATTGGAGGGTATTTTGGGCTAACATTTTCATTGTGTCATCTAGAGAACTTATCTGCTGATTCTGGGGATTAAGATTCTGATAACCTTGGACCATGGGTGGTCCCTGTGACACTTGGGGTACTTGAGGCTTTTGGTATCCCGGAGGTGGCATATGCTGGGCCATTGGCTGAGAAGGGTTTCCTTGGTGTTGTCCTTTGGTCCATGAAAAATTAGGATTATCCTTCCAACCAGGATTGTATGTATTCGAATACGGATCATACCTCGGCCGCTCATATCTAGTATTCTGGTAAAGTGCACTCACCTCCTCCATACTCTCACTCTGACTTTGAACAAAGAATGCTCTACATTGGGATCCAGGATGGGTAAAGTCTCCACAATTGGTGTAGGGTGGGGCAGTAGGGTCACTAACTGCTTGGCTCATCTTTAATGATTCCAGGGTCTTTGGGGTGGTCTGCTGACAGGTCTGGTTCATTTCAAGGGCTTCTAATCTCCTTGTCAGCGTGGCCAATTTGGCCTCAGCCTCGAATTTGGGTTCCACTCTATGCATGCCCCTTTTTCTGCAACAATGGGTCTTTTGGGATCCTCTCTGATAGGTTCCCATTGGAGAGTGTTCTCAGCGACCTCCTCAAGGTATGTCCAAGCTTGGTCAGCTGTCTTTTGAGTGAAAACTCCGTTGCAGAAAGACTCCACCACGGTCTTGCTGGGATAGTCCAGTCCTTCATAAAGGATTTGGACTAGCCGGATCTTTTCGAATCCGTGATGCGGGCATTGTAACAGTAAGTCTTTGAACCTTTCCATGTACTCATACATGGTTTCTCCCTCCTGTTGATGGAAGCTGTTCAGGGTATGTCTAATGAAGGCCGTTTTTTGTTTTGAATAAAACTTTTTATAAAAGGCCTCGACTAGTCCCTCCCATGTGTTTATGGAATTAGCCTGTAGGGCGTAAAGCCATGCTTTCGCCTTCTCCTTCAGCGAGAATGGAAACAACCTAAGCTTAAGGGCTTCTTCAGACATATGGTTATACTTCATGGTCCCACAGATTTCCTCAAACTCTCTCACATGCTGATATGGGTTCTCATTTTCCACCCCTCGAAAAATTGGTAACATTTGGATTAAGCCGGATTTCAGCTCAAATGAGGCATTCGTGGTGGGTATGACGATGCATGAGGGCTGGGTAGATCGGGTTGGGTACATGTACTCCCTAAGAGTCATGGGTTGGGGGTGTGGGTTTGGTAAAAATATGGAAAATGAGGTTTTAGGGTTTCTGAGAAGGTAAAGTCTTAAGTTTTCTTTGAAGGATTTTTCTTTGATTCCTCTTCACCCTTTTTTTTTTTTTTTTGTTCTTTGTTTTCTTGTCTTCCCATGAATTTCAACTTTCCTTTCTTTTTCTTTTTCTTTTTTTTTCTTTCCCTTTTTTTTTTGAGAAGACTTTTTCCTTGGATAGATCATGTGAAGTATCATCAATGCACACTTCCTTCTTTCTTCATCTTTTCCTTACACTTCACAAAAACAATGGGTTGAAGGCTTTTCATTTGGGTGGAGAGGCTTTGGGAATTTTAAGAAAAAATGCATAAAGGATAAAGGTTCAAAAAGAGTTACTAGGGAAATATTTTTATAGGTAGGTTTTTAATGGCTATGGGGTTTTAATTTTAGATTGCCTATCTTCACTTTACCAGGTCTAGAAAGGTGTTCACAAGCTACAAGTCAAGGTTAGTTCGCAATTTTGATGACACCCTCAATGGTTGGAAAAATAGGCACTAATGAGATAAAAGAAATGTGCCGAAAACTACGAGTTTGAGTAGCTCTTCATTCTACTCGGAATTAGCGCAGAAGAGTCCTTACCTTGGAGGACTAGAAAGGCTCTACACTCAATTGGTTTAGTCTCTACTAGTGATTTGTCAGGGTCACTCAAATGTGTCCACTCTTCACTTAGACTACACTTCATGTGGCTAAATGTGCAAAGATTTTTCCAAGACTTGATTTTGTGACACTCTTTTTAGGATTTGGATAGTATACTAAACTAAGATATCGAAACTTATTAACAAGCTAAAATCCCGTGGAAATTTTTGGATTTTTTTTTATTTTATGAGTTTTCAAAGATAAAAGAACTCAAAATAATATTTTTAGCATAAAAATCATAAATTTCCTCCCCATCATGCTTTGCTCATATCTTTCCATTATAGATGGTCATTTGTATGCATATGAGTTCCAATGGCTTCCATAGAAAATATGTTAAAAAATACTCTCAATTATGTTAATTTCTCTTTGTAGGTGTTAATTGAAGATTAATTTGAAGATTAAAGTTGAGATTCAAGAGTTAAAGAGAGTAAGGATAAGTTTGGAAGACAATTGGATAAAGAGATGACAAAGTTAGGACAACAATAAGAAGAAAAATGAAAGACCTGGGTTGGTATTTTGACCATATCTTTTTACTCGGGTGTCCGATTGAGGTGATCTTAGAAGCATTGGAAAGCTTGTTCTAAGATCTACAAATCATATTTCACGACATTTTTCCTAATTCAGACGTTTTGGGGGTCAAAATCGTGCATCAATCTGGAAACTGTTTTCTAACTCGAGAATGACATTCATATGTTCATATTTTCATTCTTGTCTAGTCTCACATCGGAAAGAAATCAAAAGAGAGCAAGGCAAATGTTTCTATATAAGGAAGGGAGCTCTAGGCATTAAACACACAAGCAAGGAGAGCCCCTTCCTCTTTACTTAAGCTTTTCATGTAATTGAGAGCAATTGTAGAGAGAAAGTGAGGAAAGCCTTGTAAAAATTAAAGATTTGGAATGGAATTAAAAGCTTTATCTTCTCCAATGGGTGGCTAATCCCTTTGATTGGATCTTCTAGGTGAAGCTAAGTTGATCCTATTCCTTTTGCTTATGCTCTTTATTTTAATTTCCTTGTTTATGTTCTTAATATGTTAGAGTAGATTTTTCTTCATTGCATTGTGCAACCTTCCATGCTTAGTTTCTATATTAGCATTCTTTTTACTATCTATGCTTAGGTTTGATAAATCATGCTTAGGAGTTAATATCTTTTGATGGTTTATGCTTACTTTTGATAGATAGTCATTAGGAATCTATTCTTTTATGAAGGGAAGAAAATCATAGCTATTAGATTGTTAATTTTTATCTTAGAGCTTTTAAAGTTATATTTTCCAAATCTAAGCATTGATTTGTAATTAGATTTGAGTAATCTTTTTTGGGAAAAAAGAAGAGCATTAGTGTTGGATTAGTGTCACTTAGTGGATTCTAGATGATTCAATCATCCATTAGTATTGCTTGTTTCTTGTTTTATTTACTTAGTTTGATTCTATTCACTTTCTCACACACTTATTCACTTGTTTTGATTCTCACACTCCATTTCTCTATTCACACCATTAATTATACATTTGATTTTACACTACTTTAGCATATTTCTTTTTCTCTATCCACTCATTTTCTATCTTTCACTTGTTATTTTCACACACTTATTCATTTGATCTATCTAACATTTCTTCATTGTTCTTGTATTAACCTTGTTATTTTTTTTTTTTTTGTCATTAACTTTGTTACTAACTTGTTACTTAGCTTGTTCTCACTTGACTTTTTCTATTTTTACTAACATCTTTTTGTTATCTAGTTCTTGTTTTCTTTTAGTTTGCATTTTTTTTTATTTTCCTTGTTATATATATTTTTTTTAATTTCCATTGTTAGCTATATTTGAGTTGATACTCCTTTTCATTGATCATTGTTAGTTTCCTTGTAACAATCCTTGTGGGAACGATATTCGGACTTCCATAGTCTATATTACTTGAGACAACCGTATACTTGCGGAAATCGCCATCAGTGCCCGGGGAAGAAGTGGTTGCTGGGTTCACCGTATTTGCAAAAGCTTCGATCGGAGAAGAAGAGAACTGAGAAGGAGAAACCAGGTGCTATTGGTTGCTGGGACTGGGTTCGATTGGTAGCAGGTTGTGAAGAAAATGATCGGAATGAAAGAAAGTATGCAAAATGGAGACGATAGCGAATATATAGTATGCGGAGAGCGACGACAGCTTCTCCCAGAAAGCCCATAAAAAAGTACAGAAAAATACATTAAAAAAACTACTGGGAAAACCGAATTTGTGCTACACAATCTGTGGAGTCCCTTCTCGCGCAATTTGCTAAATTTGAGATTTTTCCCGTAAACTCCTCTAAAATCTATTTTCGGTACGGTCGATTTTGTTATCATCTCATCAGACATCAGCTCTTTTATGTTCGAATGCAGTTGAGTTTGGAGTTTTTTTTATGTGGTTTTTACTTTGTTATAGCTTTCATCTTCGACTCTTGACTCTTCGACTCTTAACTTTTTTTTATTAGATCAACCATTGAAATTAGTAGAAATTGACGTGTCATTGTCTTAGAAAGATTGCTTTATTCATGAGATTTAGGTTTTTTTGCTGAGAAATGTCTTCAAGGTGAGTGTGGGGTTGGGCTTGTCATATAAATTGAGAAATATCAATATAAGATGCAACAGGTATAAATGGTTGGTCTTTCATTTATTCACCATAACATTAGTGTAAATGATTTTAATTTTTATGTAAAATTTAGTCTTGAATCGTAATATATTTTATATGCTTGAACTTTCAACTATGTCGAAAGAAAACTTAAAGATATGATAGTTATAATAATTCGTGAATTAAAAATTATTCAAGTTTTGGCCACCCCGGAGATGAAATCTTGGTTCCGCCCCTGGTTAGTGTCATCTCATGATATGTGATATGCAGGGGCGGAACTACACTAGGGCCCGGGGGGGCCCTGGCCCCCCATGGCTTTGAAAAATCCATTTAACATCACCAAAATGCCCCCCACCCTAACCCCCCACCCCTCCCCCAGGTTTTTGGGAGTTGATATCGAAGAGAGGGCTTGGATTGTGCCGTGTGATCAAATGAGATTCAGATTGAATCTCAGAAGGCCACGATTCATTCTGATCGATTTGATCGGTCTAGCCGTCTAGAGATCCTGGAGGCGCAGCAGATCGTCGCTGTCTAGTCACCATTGGAAGAAGTAGTTCTGCCAAAGAAGGATCTGCATTTTCAAAGTTGAAGTGGGCCATTCGTTTCTGAGTTTTAGAGGCACAGAGATGGAGAGAAACACGAGTTCGATCGGAACAAGGACTTGCAGAAAATATGAGTTCGATCGGAACATGGACTTGTAGAGGTCGGACCAGCAAGGAATCTGATTGTTCACTTTAACAGAAACAGAGGTTCGTTCCTAGTTTCGTTGGGTTCACCGAGCCCGGGGAAGAAGTGGTTGCTGGGTTCACCGTATTTGCAGAAGCTTCGATCGGAGAAGAAGAGAACTGAGAAGGAGAAACCAGGTGCTTTTGGTTGCTGTGACTGGGTTCGATTGGTAGCAGGTTGTGAAGAAAATGATCGGAATGAGAGAAAGTATGAAAAATGGAGACGATAGCGAATATATAGTATGCGGAGAGCGACGACAGCTTCTCCCATAAAGCTCATAAAAAAGTACAGGAAAATATATAAAAAAAACTAATGGGAAAACCGAATTTGTGCTTCACAATCTGCGGATTCCCTTCCCGAGCAATTGCTAAATTTGAGATTTTTCCTGTAAAATCCTCTAAAATCTATTTTCGGTACGGTCGATTTTTTTATCATCTCATCAGACATCATCCCTTTTATGTTTGAATGCAGTTGAGTTTGGATTTTTTTATGTGGTTTTAACTTTGTTATAGCTTTCGTCTTCGACTCTTGACTCTTCGACTCTTAACTTTTTTTTTTATATGATCAACCATTAAAATTAGTAGAAATTGACGTGTCATTGTCTTAGAAAGATTGCTTTTTTTATAAGATATGGGTCTTTTTGCTGGGAAATGTCTTCAGGGCGAGTTTGGCACGTTTGGGGTTGGGCTTGTCATATAAATTGAGAAATATCAATATAAGATGCAACAAGTATAAATGGTTGGTCTTTCATTTATTCACCATAACAACAGTGTAAATGATTTTAATTTTCATGTAAAATTTAGTCTTGAATCGTAATATATTTTATGTGCTTGAACTTACAACTATGTCATAAGAAAACTTAAAGATGTGATAGTTATAATAATTCGTGAAATAAAAATTATTCAAGTTTTGGCCACCCCGGAGATGAAATCTTGGTTCCGCCCCTGGTTAGTGTCATCTCATGATATGTGATATGCAGGGGCGGAACTACACTAGGGCCCGGGGGGGCCCTGGCCCCCCATGGCTTTGAAAAATCCATTTAACATCACCAAAATGCCCCCCACCCTAACCCCCCACCCCTCCCCCAGGTTTTTGGGAGTTGATATCGAAGAGAGGGCTTGGATTGTGCCGTGTGATCAAATGAGATTCAGATTGAATCTCAGAAGGCCACGATTCATTCTGATCGATTTGATCGGTCTAGCCGTCTAGAGATCCTGGAGGCGCAGCAGATCGTCGCTGTCTAGTCACCATTGGAAGAAGTAGTTCTGCCAAAGAAGGATCTGCATTTTCAAAGTTGCAGTGGGCCATAGGTTTCTGAGTTTTAGAGGCACAGAGAAGGAGAGAAACACGAGTTCGATCGGAACAAGGTCTTGCAGAAAATATGAGTTCGATCGGAACAGGGACTTGTAGAGGTCGGACCAGCAAGGAATCTGATTGTTCACTTTGGCAGAAACAGAGGTTTGTTCCTAGTTTCTTTGGGTTCACCGTGCCCGGGGAAGAAGTGGTTGCTGGGTTCACCATATTTGCAGAAGCATCGATCGGAGAAGAAGAGAACTGAGAAGGAGAAATCCAGGTGCTTTTGGTTGCTGTGACTGGGTTCGATTGGTAGCAGGTTGTGATGAAAATGATCGGAATGAAAGAAAGTATGAAAAATGGAGACGATAGCGAATATATAGTATAAGGAGAGCGACGACAGCTTCTCCCAGAAAGCTCATAAAAAAGTACAGGAAAATATATAAAAAAAAAACTAATGGGAAAACCGAATTTGTGGTACACAATCTGTGGAGTCACTTCCCGAGCAATTGCTAAATTTGAGATTTTTTCCGTGAAATCCTCTAATATCTATTTTCGGTACGGTCGATTTTTTTATCATCTCATCAGACATCAGCTCTTTTATGTTTGAATGCAGTTGAGTTTGGAGTTTTTTTTTATGTATTTTTCACTTTGTTATAGCTTTCGTCTTCGACTCTTGACTCTTCGACTCTTAACTTTTTTTTTTATTAGATCAACCATTGAAATTAGTAGAAATTGACGTGCCATTGTCTTAGAAAGATTGCTTTTTTCATGAGATTTGTGGTTTTTTTTTTTGCTGAGAAAAGACTTCAAGGTGAGTTTGGGGTAGGGCTTGTCATATAAATAGAGAAATATCAATATAAGATACAACAAGTATAAATGGTTGGTCTTTCATTTATTCACCATAACAACAGTGTAAATGATTTTAATTTTCAAGTAAAATTTAGTCTTGAATCGTAATATATTTTATATGCTTGAACTTATAACTATGTCGAAAGAAAACTTAAAGATATGATAGTTAAAATAATTCGTGAAATAAAAATTATTTAAGTTTTGGCCACCTCGGAGATGAAATCTTGGTTCCGCCCCTGGTTAGTGTCATCTCATGATATGTGATATGCAGGGGCGGAACTACACTAGGGCCCAGGGGAGCCCTGGCCCCCCCTGGCTTTGAAAAATCCAATTAACATCACCAAAATGGGCCACCCCCCCAACACCCCCTCCCCTAGGTTTTTGGGAGTTGATATCGAAGAGAGGGCTTGGATTGTGCCGCGTGATCAAAGGAGATTCAGATTGAATCTCAGAATGCCTCGATTGATTCTGATCGATTTGATCGGTCTAGCCGTCTAGAGATCCTGGAGGCACAGCAGATCGTCGCTCTCTAGTCACCATTGGAAGAAGTAGTTCTGGCAAAGAAGGATCTGCATTTCCAAAGTTGCAGTGGGCCATAGGTTTTTGAGTTTTAGAGGCACAGAGAAGGAGAGAAACACGAGTTCGATCGGAACAAGGTCTTGCAGAAAATATGAGTTCGATCGCAACAGGGACTTGTCGAGGTCGGACCAGCAAGGAATCTGATTGTTCACTTTGGCAGAAAGAGAGGTTTGTTCCTAGTTTCTTTGGGTTCACCGTGCCCGGGGAAGAAGTGGTTGCTGGGTTCACCGTATTTGCAGATGCTTCGATCGGAGAAGAAGAGAACTGAGAAGGAGAAATCCAGGCGCTTTTGGTTGCTGTGACTGGGTTCGATTGGTAGCAGGTTGTGAAGAAAATGATCGGAATGAAAGAAAGTATGAAAAATGGAGACGATAGGGAATATATAGCATGCGGAGAGCGACGACAGCTTCTCCCAGAAAGCTCATAAAAAAGTACAGGAAAAAATATATAAAAACAACTAATGGGAAAACCGAATTTGTGCTACACAATCTGTGGAGTCCCTTCCCGAGCAATTGCTAAATTTGAGATTTTTCCCGTAAAAACCTCTAAATTCTATTTTCGGTACGGTCGATTTTTTTATCATCTCATCAGACATAAGCACTTTTATGTTCGAATGCAGTTGAGTTTGGCGATTTTTTATGTAGTTTTTACTTTGTTATAGCTTTCGTCTTCGACTCTTGACTCTTCGACTCTTAACTTTTTTTTTATTAGATCAACCATTGAAATTAGTAGAAATTGACGTGTCATTGTCTTAGAAAGATTGCTTTTCTCATGTGATATGGGTTTTTTTACTGAGAAATGTCTTCAAGGTGAGTTTGTGGTTGGGCTTGTCATATAAATTGAGAAATATCAATGTAAGATGCAACAAGTATAAATGGTTGGTCTTTCAATTATTCACCATAACAACAGTGTAAATGATTTTAATTTCCATGTAAAATTTAGTCTTGAATCGTAATATATTTTATATGCTTGAACTTATAACTATGTCGAAAGAAAACTTAAAGATATGATAGTTAAAATAATTCGTGAAATAAAAATTATTTAAGTTTTGGCCACCTCGGAGATGAAATCTTGGTTCCGCCCCTGGTTAGTGTCATCTCATGATATGTGATATGCAGGGGCGGAACTACACTAGGGCCCAGGGGAGCCCTGGCCCCCCCTGGCTTTGAAAAATCCAATTAACATCACCAAAATGGGCCACCCCCCCAACACCCCCTCCCCTAGGTTTTTGGGAGTTGATATCGAAGAGAGGGCTTGGATTGTGCCGCGTGATCAAAGGAGATTCAGATTGAATCTCAGAAGGCCACGATTGATTCTGATCGATTTGATCGGTCTAGCCGTCTAGAGATCCTGGAGGCACAGCAGATCGTCGCTGCCTAGTCGCCATTGGAAGAAGTAGTTCTGCCAAAGAAGGATCTGCATTTTCAAAGTTGCAGTGGGCCATAGGTTTCTGAGTTTTAGAGGCACATAGAAGGAGAGAAACACGAGTTCGATCGGAACAAGGTCTTGCAGAAAATATGAGTTCGATCGGAACAGGGACTTGTAGAGGTCGGACCAGCAAGGAATCTGATTGTTCACTTTGGCAGAAAGAGAGGTTTGTTCCTAGTTTCTTTGGGTTCACCGTGCCCGGGGAAGAAGCGGTTGTTGGGTTCACCGTATTTGCAGAAGCTTCGATCGGAGAAGAAGAAAACTGAGCAGGAGAAACCAAGTACTTTTAGTTGCTGTGATTGGGTTCGATTGGTAGCAGTTTGTGAAGAAAATGATCGGAATGAAAGAAAGTATGAAAAATGGAGACGATAGCGAATATATAGTATGCGGAGTGCGACGACAGCTTCTCCCAGAAAGCTCATAAAAAAGTACAGGAAAATATATAAAAAAAAACTAATGGGAAAACCGAATTTGTGCTACACAATCTGTGGAGTCACTTCCCGAGCAATTGCTAAATTTGAGATTTTTTCCGTGAAATCCTCTAATATCTATTTTCGGTACGGTCGATTTTTTTATCATCTCATCAGACATCAGCTCTTTTATGTTTGAATGCAGTTGAGTTTGGAGTTTTTTTTTATGTAGTTTTCACTTTGTTATAGCTTTCGTCTTCGACTCTTGACTCTTCGACTCTTAACTTTTTCTTATTAGATCAACCATTGAAATTAGTAGAAATTGACGTGCCATTGTCTTAAGAAAAATTGCTTTTTTCATGAGATTTGGGTTTTTTTTGCTGAGAAATGTCTTCAAGGTGAGTTTGGGGTTGGGCTTGTCATATAAATTGAGAAATATCAATATAAGATGCAACAAGTATAAATGGTTGGTCTTTCATTTATTCACCATAACAACAGTGTAAATGATTTTAATTTTCATGTAAAATGTTGTCTTGAATCGTGATATATTTTATATGCTTGAACTTATAACAATGTCAAAAGAAAACTTAAAGATATGATAGTTATAATAATTCGTGAAAAAAAATTATTCAAGTTTTGGCCACACCGGAGATGAAATCTTCGTTCCGCCCCTAGTACTAAGTGTCATCTCATGATATGTGATATGCAGGGGCGGAACTACACTAGCCCTGGCTTTGAAAAATCCATTTAACATCACCAAAATGCCCCTCCCCCCCCCCAACCCCCCCCTCCCCCAGGTTTTTGGGAGTTGATGTCGAAGAGAGGGCTTGGATTGTGCCGCTTGATCAAAGGAGATTCAGATTGAATCTCAAAAGGCCACGATTGATTCTGATCGATTTGATCGGTCTAGCCGTCTAGAGATCCTGGAGGCACAGTAGATCGTCGCTGCCTAGTCGCCATTGGAAGAAGTAGTTCTGCCAAAGAAGGATCTGCATTTTCAAAGTTACAGTGGGCCATAGGTTTCTGATTTTTAGAGGCACATAGAAGGAGAGAAACACGAGTTCGATCGGAACAAGGTCTTGCAGAAAATATGAGTTCGATCGCAACAGGGACTTGTATAGGTCGGACCAGCAAGGAATCTAATTGTTCACTTTGGCAGAAACAGAGGTTTGTTCCTAGTTTCTTTGGGTTCACCGTGCCCAGGGAAGAAGTGGTTGCTGGGTTCATCGTATTTGCATTCGATCGGAGAAGAAGAGAACTGAGAAGGAAAAACCAGGTGCTTTTGGTTGCTGTGACTGGGTTCGATTGGTAGCAGGTTGTGAAGAAAATGATCGGAATGAAAGAAAGTATGAAAAATGGAGACGATAGCGAATATATAGTATGCGGAGAGCGACGACAGCTTCTCCCAGAAAGCTCATAAAAAAGTACAGGAAAATATATAAAAAAAACTAATGGGAAAACCGAATTTTTGCTACACAATCTGTGGAGTCCCTTCCCGAGCAATTGCTAAATTTGAGATTTTTCCCGTAAAATCCTCTAAAATCTATTTTCGGTACGGTCGATTTTTTTATCATCTCATCTGAAATCAGCTCTTTTATGTTCGAATGCAGTTGAGTTTGGAGTTTTTTTTATGTGGTTTTTACTTTGTTATAGCTTTCGTCTTCGACTCTTGACTCTTCGACTCTTAACCTTTTTGTATATTAGATCAACCATTGAAATTAGTAGAAATTGACGTGTCATTGTCTTAGAAAGATTGCTTTTTTCATGAGAATTGGGTTTTATCTCTGTGAAATGTCTTCAAGGTGAGTTTGGGGTTGGGCTTGTCATATAAATTGAGAAATATCAATATAAGATGCAACAAGTATAAATGGTTGGTCTTTCATTTATTGACTATAACAACAGTGTAAATGATTTTAATTTTCATGAAAAATTTAGTATTGAATCGTAATATATTGTATATGCTTGAACTTACAACTATGTCGAAAAAAAACTTAAAAATATGATAGTTATAATAATTCGTGAAATAAAAATTATTTAAGTTTTGGCCACCCCGGAGATGAAATCTTGGTTCCGTCCCTGGTACTTAGTGTCATCTCATGATATGTGATATGCAGGGGTGGAACTACACTGGGGCCCGTGGGGGCCCTGCCCCCCCTGGCATTGAAAAATCTATTTAACATCATCAAAATGGGCCGCCCCCCCCCACCCCCCCTCCCTCAGGTTTTTGGGAGTTGATATCGAAGAGAGGGCTTGGATTGTGCCGCGTGATCAAAGGAGATTCAGATTGAATCTGAGAAGGCCACGATTGATTCTGATCGATTTGATCGGTGTAGCCATCTAGAGATCCTGGAGGCACAGCAGATCGTCGCTGTCTAGTCGCCATTGGAAGAAGTAGTTCTGCCAAAGAAGGATCTGCATTTTCAAAGTTACAGTGGGCCATAGGTTTCTGAGTTTTAGAGGTACAGAGAAGGAGAGAAACACGAGTTCGATCGGAACAAGGTGTGAGACCCCACCCCTGGTGGGCCCTCAATGTGAATTTGAATACTATATATATTAGCCTAAGTATTTTAATTATATTATTTATGGGGCTTAGTGAGGGTAGTTATGTATTTTCCTGGGGTTAGTCTAGTGGTGTAATTAGTAGAGTCAATAGGGGGTCTTTTGTTATTCTTAGAGTTAGTTAGTTTGTTAGAGGCCCTAGCTAGAGTTTTGTATTTACTATAGGGGCTCTATTGTCCTTATTATTGCTCATACCTGTTAATTAAATGGAAAATGGAGGACCTAAACCTAGGAATACGTAGAGGTGACCCGGTAATCTGATTTGGTGGATCATTGACCCGTGTCTGTGGCTAGGCGGGCCCTTTTTTTTATGGCCTAAGTTGGATGTGAATTACCCTAGAATGGAGATGTTAGATTGTATGGGCTTGTGACCCATTATGGACGTAGATGGATCATATGTCATTGAACATGGACTTGTGTCTCATATGGATTGTTATAGATCAGGCCATGTATTTGGTGGGCCTTGGTATGGATCCAATGATGGAATTGGACTTGGACTATGATCCACAGTTTATATTGAGTACTTGGACCTCTTAGGGACTTTTGTTAGGACCTTGTTCACGCAAGGCAAAGCCTAGACAGACACAGACCTTTATTGTTTCCGAGTCGGCATAGACATTCACTCAGCTGATTTAAGCTCAGCCAGTTGGACTGATCATCACTGGTAGGAGCTATTGAGATTTGTTGTGTGGCTATCATGATGAGCACTGTTGGGACGGACGGTGTGATGCCGGTTCCGGTCGTTGTGGATGATGTTGATGATATTTTGCGGGGTTAGTAATCCCTAGCATTAGCTTAGGATCCCTACCGCGACTGTGTTCAGTATGGGAGGGCCGCGGCATAATATCCCGCGGTGACCAGCTTATGTGGATGTGCCATATTGTGTAGGTTTATTACTGTTATACTTATTATGATTCTACATTGTTATCTTACACGACTGCATAGCATATGTACCTTTGTTACTCTCTTAACTTTATACATGTCTCTACTCATTTTGACGCATACATTCTATATTATCTGCATATTGTGACTTGTCAGATCTTTAGATCTGACCCACTCTTGGTGCTTAGGTCTTGACCCCGAGTTCGAGGGCGATGCGTTCGCACTCGTTGAGGTGCCCGTAGCAGGCGACTACGGATGGGGGCCGGCCGACCATGAGGTCGAGCCGGAAGGTGGAGAGCCGACACCAGCTGCAGGGGTTTGAGCGTTCTTTTGTTTAGGGTTTTTGAGAGATTTTTGTTGTGAGACGGGTAGTGATAAAAATATGTAATTTAACTTTGATTTGTTATCACTATACATTTAGGCTGGACTTCAGCCCTTCTACATTTGACATAAATACGATGATACCTTATGCTTCCGCTATCTCTGTATGGCTTCCGCTTATAATACGCTTCCGCAATAATAACTGTTGTTACATTATTGTTCAAAAAGTTTTAAATTGGACCTCACTGCGGACCTACGATCTTGGAAGTTCTCGGATTTTCCGGGAAGTAGCGCGCCAATTTCGGTACTTTGACCCACCACTCCATTCCCTTCTCTGTTTGGTAAGCTCCCCTTTCCCTAGGTTTGGTTTATGTGCTTTGGGTGTGGAGTTGTGTTAAGATAGCTTAGAGCTTCCCTTTCTTTTAATTTATGTTTTAATTTAGTTTTACTTTGCTAATTATTCCATAGGTTTGATTTGTTGGGCTTTGAGCTAGTGCTTCTGGATTTGGACATCTCCAACGAAAGGCAAGTAGACATGCTTAGATTCTTTAATTAAATTGATTAACATGCTTAGATTGGTAATTACTGTCTTTTATGGATGTTTGGTATGATTTATGTATTTGGATGGTTGATTGGATGATATGATAAGTATAATTGTTAGTTTAAGCTCTTTTTATGTGTATTTGGCCATTGATGGATGGGAATCCCCCATTTGGAAGATCAATGGCCCATTGGTGATGAGGTCATGATGTGGGAGATGTGTCTGATGTATGGAAGTGATTAGTGAAGATCTGGGATCCATTTAATAGGATTTTGATGAGAAATGGAAGATGGCAGAATCTTAAAATATGGATTTCGTGTGTGCCCGGTCGACCCGGTCACCGATGAGGTCAACCGAGCACACAGTGGATTGACCCTCAGCTGGGAGCTAAATCACCCACAGAGTACAGAACCCAGTGTACTCGGTCGACCGACCAAGAGGCTCGGTCGACCGAACACACTGAGAAATCCCCTCCACTTGGCTTAGCAGGCTACTACCGCAGATTTGTCAAGAGTGTCTCTTCGATTTCAGCCCCGTTGACCAAGCTGACGAGGAAGGACGTACCGTTCGTATGGACCGATGCATGCGAGGACAGCTTTCAAGAGCTGAAGGAGAGACTGACGACAGCACCAATCTTATCTTTACCTTCTGGTACAGGCGGTTTCGTTGTCTTCACCGACGCTTCAGGGACCGGTCTTGGTTGTGTTTTGATGCAGGAGGGCAAAGTCATTGCTTATGGATCACGTCAGCTAAATGAGCACGAGAAGAAGTATGCTACTCACGACCTAGAGCTTGCAGCAGTCGTGTTCGCACTGAAGATGTGGCGGCACTACCTCTACGGAGAGAAGTTCGAAGTCCATTCAGATCATCGCAGTTTGCAGTACCTGTTCACTCAGCATGATCTCAACAACCGTCAGAGGCGTTGGATGGAATACATCAAGGATTACGACTTCCCTATCAAATACCATCCGGGTAAGGCGAACGTCGTAGCAGATGCTTTGAGCAGGAAGACCGCCCTAGTCAGTTTTCTAGCAGCAGAGGGCGTGTGGACCGATGTCTTCAGTGACTTGGATGTCCAGTTTCAGCCGCTCAGCGATAGAGTTATGCTTGCCACCATGTCCGCATGGGAACCGGAGTTGCTAGGAGAGGTCAAGGACAGTCAACGCAGCGATCCTAAGCTTGTCAAAGTGATCGAGCAGATTGACCAGAGGCCAGAGTTCAGACTGATTGGTGGAGTACTCTACTACCAGGACAGGCTGTGTGTACCAGATATCCAGGAGCTGAAGGACCAGATCTTAGCAGATGCACACCACAGCAGATATTCGATTCACCCAGGCAGCACCAAAATGTACAGGAACCTGAGGAGCTATTACTGGTGGAACAACATGAAGAAAGATATTGCAGGCTATGTGGCCAGATGTCTGACCTGTCAGCAGATCAAAGCCGAGCACCAGAAGCCACCAGGGCTACTTCATCAGCTCGAGATACCTCAGTGGAAGTGGGAACACATCACCATGGATTTTATTGCAGGACTTCCAGCTACCAGGAGATGCAGTGATGGCATTTGGGTGATCGTGGACAGGCTGACCAAGTCA
Organism: Litsea cubeba; assembly: GCA_012931725.1. NCBI lineage: Eukaryota > Viridiplantae > Streptophyta > Magnoliopsida > Laurales > Lauraceae > Litsea > Litsea cubeba. The sequence goes on along the minus strand of CM022952.1, from coordinate 19,888,057 downwards.
GCTCACTTCTTGCCAGTGTCGATGAGAGCAGGACTCGACGTCCTTGCTAAGCTGTACGTGGATAAGATCGTCTCTTTGCACGGAGTTCCAGCTTCGATTGTTTCAGACAGAGATCCACGCTTCACTTCTCACTTTTGGGATAGTCTTCAGCGAGCTTTGGGTACCAAGTTGAGCTTCAGCACCGCCTATCATCCTCAGACAGACGGACAGACAGAGCGCACCAACCAGACCTTGGAGGATATGCTGCGAGCTTGTGTCCTAGATTACAAGGAGAACTGGGAGGATTCCTTGCCACTCTGTGAGTTTGCCTATAACAACAGTTACCACTCGAGCATCAAGATGGCACAGTTCGAAGCGTTGTACGGCAGGAAGTGCAAGACCCCAGTCTGTTGGGAGGAAGTTGGTGTCAGGAGTTTCCATGGACCATCTATTGTCGGCGACACCAGTGAGAAGATCCACCAGATAGTGGAGAACCTGAAGGTTAGCCGCAGTCGACAGAAGAGCTACGCAGACAATCGGCGCAGACCACTCGAGTTCCAGAAGGGAGACCGTGTCTTCCTGAAGGTTTCCCCAGCTCGAGGCACCCTCAGATTCGGCGAGAAGGGCAAGTTAGCACGGAGATACGTCGGAGCCCTTTGAGATCAAGGCTAGGATCGGAGATGTCGCCTACAGACTTCAGCTGCCAGCAGAGCTATCGGGTGTGCACGACGTCTTCCATGTCTCGATGTTGAGGAAGTATGTGGAGGACCCTACCCACATTCTGCATCACCAGCCGCTCGACATCCAGCCCGACGCGTCGTACATCGCCAAACCAATCGCCGTCATCGACACCAAAGAGAAGGTGCTTCGGGACCGAACCATTCAGTTCGTGAAGGTTCAGTGGGAGCATCACACTCCGGAGGAGGCTACTTGGGAGCTACGAGACCAGGTGGCGAGAGATTATCCACATCTTCTACCGCAGGTATGTCCCTACTTTGTTTTTACATTTGGGGACCAAATGTTTTAAAGGAGGGAGGAATGTGAAACCCCACCCCTGGTGGGCCCTCAATGTGAATTTGAATACTATATATATTAGCCTAAGTATTTTAATTATATTATTTATGGGGCTTAGTGAGGGTAGTTATGTATTTTCCTGGGGTTAGTCTAGTGGTGTAATTAGTAGAGTCAATAGGGGGTCTTTTGTTATTCTTAGAGTTAGTTAGTTTGTTAGAGGCCCTAGCTAGAGTTTTGTATTTACTATAGGGGGTTTGCACCAAAGAATCTTCTAGAAGATCACCTAAAGACCCAAATACCCTCTACCCTAACCCTAATCCTATTCTAACCCCAAGGGCAATTTTGTCCCTAACCCAAAAACCCAACCTATATAAACAAAACCCTCCCCTACCCTAACAACTACTGTTCATCTCCTTTTCTCTCAAGTTCCAATCTCTTCTCTCTTCTTCTTCCCCAATTCCTTCCAACGAACCCTCATCTCTCTTCCAACCTCTCTCTTCTTCTCCCCTCGCCCCAGAAATCCTTGACAGAAGGCCAGCCGAGACCAACCTGCACCATAGGAGCAACTGCCGAGACCCTGCCTTTTGGTTTCCCTGTGGTTTCTCTCTCTTTTCCTTCTACCTTCAATCGATCAAGGCAAGTGCACTGTGCTGGTAGTCTAGATTGCATGTTTCCTTCCTTTGATTTGCAGTAGAATTCCAATTTGTAATATATATGTTTAGACCGATCCTTGAGTATGTTTGTTTGGTTCCTTTGGCCATTGATGGATGGGATTACCTCATTTGGATGATCAATGGCCGGTTGATGATGGGCGGATGATGTAGGAATGATTTAGTTTGCTTCTGTAATGGTCTATGGAGAATCCCAGAAGAATTGGGCCACGGGAATGAGTTTCCGGAGGTGGAATGACAAGAACCCATCTCGCAGTATTGAGATCGGAATCGAAGTAGGACCACCCTTGGTAGAACAGGACCCTACGTCTATGTGAGGGGACCTGTGCGACCATGGGTTGCTACTTGATCTGGATTTTGATCAGAGGTGGACCACCATTCCTGTGCTTAATGAAGAGAAGTTGTGTCCTGTCGCAGAACTGGGTTCTATAACAGAACACAACACTGATAGGAGAGATGGACATAGTCCAGCGATGGCCGAGCTCCGCACCTGCAGAGCCCAGCGGTTGCCGAGCTCAGCATTAGTGCAGCTTAGCAACTGCCGAACTCAGCACTTGCAGAGCCCAGCGGTTGCCGAGCTCAGCGTTGGCGCAGCTCAGCAACTGCCGAGCTCAGCACTGGCCGAACTCAGCGATGGCTGGATTCAACGCTAGCCGAACTCAGAGTTCTGCCGAGCATAATGGTTAGGATGAGATTCGCGTTTAGCCGAGCTAAGTGTCTAGGCCGAGCTCAGTGCTCAAAGCCGAGTTCAGTGTTACGGCCGAACTCAGTGTTATGGCCGAACTCAGTGTTTTACTGAGCTCAGCGCCAGACCGGGTTCCGTGCCAGACCGGACTTCGAGCTTAGCCGAACTCAGTGCTTAAACCAAGCTGAGCTTGACCAACCTCAATGCCTAGCCGAACTCAATGCATTTTTCTGAACTCAGTTGGGTGGCCGAACTGAGCTAGGCCTTTGCCGAGCTAAGTTGAGTGACCCAGCTGAGTGTAATTGAGCTCCAGTGTTTAGCCGAACTCCGAGATGGATTTCCAAAAAGGCGGGATTTCAACAAAGGAGACTAGAACCTGGGACATTCCCTTCAACCAGAATTCTTAGTGAGCACGGCCGACTACCCAGGCCAGGGAGTTAGCCGAACTCACAGGAAGTCCTGGACAAACAGGCTTTGCCTGTAGGGTGTTTTTCCTTCTCTGGTCCCAGTGTGCCGAGCTGACCGCCCAGGCCAGGAGGTCGGCTGAGCACACTGTGTACAGTGACGATCCCAAGATTCTAATTTCTATTGTGGCAATCATATGTAGGGCCCATTGACCATTCAAATAGACTTCCATCACTGTGCCAGCCACGAGTCAATGGTACGGCTCAACCTTGACTCGTGGGGTTCACTAATTAAAGTCCAGGTTATGCAATCTAAGATGATTCGACCTTTATACGTTACCAAAATGATGCACATAACTTCTAAGCACCAAACACAATATTCCTTAGCATCTGTGGTTTCACTTAAAGATCGAATTACCTGAGATGGACCTGTATCCGAAAGTGGACCATTTACCTAGGTTGGACTGTTGCTATCTCCCTATGATTCGTGTACTTGGAGATTCATCTCCCTCATACTATGACTATCACTCTATTGTCCTTATTATTGCTCATACCTGTTAATTAAATGGAAAATGGAGGACCTAAACCTAGGAATACGTAGAGGTGACCCGGTAATCTGATTTGGTGGATCATTGACCCGTGTCTGTGGCTAGGCGGGCCCTTTTTTTTATGGCCTAAGTTGGATGTGAATTACCCTAGAATGGAGAGGTTAGATTGTATGGGCTTGTGACCCATTATGGACGTAGATGGATCATATGTCATTGAACATGGACTTGTGTCTCATATGGATTGTTATAGATCAGGCCATGTATTTGGTGGGCCTTGGTATGGATCCAATGATGGAATTGCACTTGGACTATGATCCACAGTTTATATTGAGTACTTGGACCTCTTAGGGACTTTTGTTAGGACCTTGTTCACGCAAGGCAAAGCCTAGACAGACACAGACCTTTATTGTTTCCGAGTCGGCATAGACATTCACTCAGCTGATTTAAGCTCAGCCAGTTGGACTGATCATCATTGGTAGGAGCTATTGAGATTTGTTGTGTGGCTATCATGATGAGCACTGTTGGGACGGACGGTGTGATGCCGGTTCCGGTCGTTGTGGATGATGTTGATGATATTTTGCGGGGTTAGTAATCCCTAGCATTAGCTTAGGATCCCTACCACGACTGTGTTCAGTATGGGAGGGCCGCGGCATAATATCCCGCGGTGACCAGCTTATGTGGATGTGCCATATTGTGTAGGTTTATTACTGTTATACTTATTATGATTCTACATTGTTATCTTCTAGAAGATTCTTTGGTGCAAACCCCCTATAGTAAATACAAAACTCTAGCTAGGGCCTCTAACAAACTAACTAACTCTAAGAATAACAAAAGACCCCCTATTGACTCTATTAATTACACCACTAGACTAACCCCAGGAAAATACATAACTACCCTCACTAAGCCCCATAAATAATATAATTAAAATACTTAGGCTAATATATATAGTATTCAAATTCACATTGAGGGCCCACCAGGGGTGGGGTCTCACACAAGGTCTTGCAGAAAATATGAGTTCGATCGGAACAGGGACTTGTCGAGGTCGGACCAGCAAGGAATCTGATTGTTCACTTTGGCAGAAACAGAGGTTTGTTCCTAGTTTCTTTGGGTTCACCGTGCTCGAGGAAGAAGTGGTTGCTGGGTTCACCGTATTTGCAGAAGCTTCGATCGGAGAAGAAGAGAACTGAGAAGGAGAAACCAGGTGCTTTTGGTTGCTGTGACTGGGTTCGATTGGTAGCAGGTTGTGAATAAAATGATCGGAATGAAATAAAGTATGAAAAATGGAGACGATAGCGAATATATAGTATGCGGAGAGCGACGACAGCTTCTCCCAGAAAGCTCATAAAAAAGTACAGGATAATATATAAAAAACTAATGGGAAAACCGAATTTGTGCTACACAATCTATGGAGTCCCTTTACGAGCAATTGCTAAATTTGAGATTTTTCCCGCAAAATCCTCTAAAATCTATTTTCGGTACGGTCGATTTTTTTATCATCTCATCAGACATCAGCTCTTTATGTTCGAATGCAGTTGAGTTTGGAGTTTTTTTATTTTGGTTTTACTTTGTTATAGCTTTTGTCTTCGACTCTTGACTCTTCGGCTCTTAACTTTTTTTTATTAGATCAACCATTGAAATTAGTAGAAATTGACGTGCCATTGTCTTAGAAAGATTGCTTTTTTCATGAGATTTGGGGTTTTTTTTGCTGAGAAAAGACTTCAAGGTGAGATTGGGGTAGGGCTTGTCATATAAATTGAGAAATATCAATATAAGATGCAACAAGTATAAATGGTTGGTCTTTCATTTATTCCTCATAACAACAGTGTAAATGATTTTAATTTTCATGTAAAATTTAGTCTTGAATCCTAATATATTTTATATGCTTGAACTTACAACTATGTTGAAAGAAAACTTAAAGATATGATAGTTATAATAATTCGTGAAATAAAAATTATTCAAGTTTTGGCCACCCCGGAGATGAAATCTTGGTTCCGCCCCTGGTTAGTGTCATCTCATGATATGTGATATGCAGGGGCGGAACTACACTTGGGCCTGGGAGGGCCCTAGCCCACCCTGGCTTTGAAAAATCCATTTAACATCACCAAAATGGGCCCCCCAACCCCCCTCCCCAGGTTTTTGGGAGTTGATATCGAAGAGAGGGCTTGGATTGTGCTGCGTGATCAAATGAGATTCAGATTGAATCTCAGAAGGCCACGATTGATTCTGATCGATTTGATTGGTCTAGCCGTCTAGAGATCCTGGAGGCACATCAGATCGTCGCTGTCTAGTCGCCATTGGAAGAAGTAGTTCTACCAAAGAAGGATCCGCATTTTCAAAGTTGCAGTAGGCCATAGGTTTATGAGTTTTAGAGGCACAGAGAAGGAGAGAAACACGAGTTCGATCGGAACAAGGTCTTGCAGAAAATATGAGTTCGATCGGAACAGGGACTTGTAGAGGTCGGACCAGCAAGGAATCTGATTGTTCACTTTGGCAGAAACAGAGGTTTGTTCCTAGTTTCTTTGGGTTCACCGTGCCCGGGGAAGAAGTGGTTGCTGGGTTCACCGTATTTGCAGAAGCTTCGATCGGAGAAGAAGAAAACTGAGAAGGAGAAACCAGGTGCTTTTGGTTGCTGTGTCTGGGTTCGATTGGTAGCAGGTTGTGAAGAAAATGATCGGAATGAAAGAAAGTATGAAAAATGGAGACGAGATGCGGAGAGCGACGACAACTTCTCCCAGAAAGCTCATAAAAAAGTACAGGAAAATATATAAAAAAAACTAATGGGAAAACCGAATTTGTGTTACACAATCTGTGGAGTCCCTTCCCGAGCAATTGCTAAATTTGAGATTTTCCCGCAAAATCCTCTAAAATCTATTTTCGGTACGGTCGATTTTTTTATCATCTCATCAGAAATCAACTCTTTTATGTTCGAATGCAGTTGAGTTTTGAGTTTTTTTTATGTGGTTTTTACTTTGTTATAGCTTTCGTCTTCGACTCTTAACTTTTTTTATTAGATCAACCATTGAAATTAGTAGAAATTGACGTGCCATTGTCTTAGAAAGATTGCTTTTTTCATGAGATTTGGGGTTTTTTTTTTGCTGAGAAAAGACTTCAAGGTGAGTTTGGGGTAGGGCTTGTCATATAGATTGAGAAATATCAATATAAGATACAACAAGTATAAATGGTTGGTCTTTCATTTATTCCTCATAACAACAGTGTAAATGATTTTAATTTTCATGTAAAATTTAGTCTTGAATCCTAATATATTTTATATGCTTGAACTTACAACTATGTTGAAAGAAAACTTAAAGATATGATAGTTATAATAATTCGTGAAATAAAAATTATTCAAGTTTTGGCCACCCCGGAGATGAAATCTTGGTTCCGCCCCTGGTTAGTGTCATCTCATGATATGTGATATGCAGGGGCGGAACTACACTTGGGCCTGGGAGGGCCCTAGCCCACCCTGGCTTTGAAAAATCCATTTAACATCACCAAAATGGGCCCCCCAACCCCCCTCCCCAGGTTTTTGGGAGTTGATATCGAAGAGAGGGCTTGGATTGTGCTGCGTGATCAAATGAGATTCAGATTGAATCTCAGAAGGCCACGATTGATTCTGATCGATTTGATCGATCTAGCCGTCTAGAGATCCTGGAGGCACATCAGATCGTCGCTGTCTAGTCGCCATTGGAAGAAGTAGTTCCGCCAAAGAAGGATCCGCATTTTCAAAGTTGCAGTGGGCCATAGGTTTATGAGTTTTAGAGGCACAGAGAAGGAGAGAAACACGAGTTCGATCGGAACAAGGTTTTGCAGAAAATATGAGTTCGATCAAAACAGGGACTTGTAGAGGTCGGACCAGCAAGGAATCTGATTGTTCACTTTGGCAGAAACAGAGGTTTGTTCCTAGTTTCTTTGGGTTCACCGTGCCCGGGGAAGAAGTGGTTGCTGGGTTCACCGTATTTGCAGAAGCTTCGATCGGAGAAGAAGAGAACTGAGAAGGAGAAAACCAGGTGCTTTTGGTTGCTGTGACTGGGTTCGATTGGTAGCAGGTTGTGATGAAAATGATCGGAATGAAAGAAAGTATGAAAAATGGAGACGATAGCGAATATATAGTATGCGGAGAGCAACGACAGCTTCTCCCAGAAAGCTCATAAAAAAGTACAAAAAAAAATATAAAAAAAACTAATGGGAAAACCGAATTTGTGCTACACAATCTGTGGAGTCCCTTCCCGAGCAATTGCTAAATTTGAGATTTTTCCCAGAAAATCCTCCAAAGTCTATTTTCGGTACGGTCGGTTTTTTTATCATCTCATCAGACATCAGCTCTTTTATGTTTGAATGCAGTTGAGTTTGGAGTTTTTTTTATGTGGTTTTTACTTTGTTATAGCTTTCGTCTTCGACTCTTGACTCTTCGACTCTTAACCTTTTTGTATATTAGATCAACCATTGAAATTAGTAGAAATTGACGTGTCATTGTCTTAGAAAGATTGCTTTTTTCATGAGATTTGGGTTTTTTTTGCTGAGAAATGTCTTCAAGATGAGTTTGGGGTTGGGCTTGTCATATAAATTGAGAAATATCAATATAAGATGCAACAAGTATAAATGGTTGGTCTTTCATTTTTTTACCATAACAACAGTGTAAATGATTTTAATTTTCATGTAAAATTTAGTCTTGAATCGTAATATATTTTATATGCTTGAACTTACATCTATGTCGAAAGAAAACTTAAAGATATGATAATTATAATAATTCGTGAAATAAAAATTATTCAAGTTTTGGCCACCCTGGAGATGAAATCTTGGTTCCGCCCCTGGTTAGTGTCATCTCATGATATGTGATTTGCAGGGGCGGAACTACACTAGGGCCCCCCTGGCTTTGAAAAATCCATTTAACATCACCAAATGCCCCCCCCCCCAACCCCCCCTCCCCCAGGTTTTTGGGAGTTGATATCGAAGAGAGGGCTTGGATTGTGCCGCGTGATCAAAGGAGATTTAGATTGAATCTCAGAAGGCCACGATTGATTCTGATCGATTTGATCGGTCTTGCGGTCTAGAGATCCTGGAGGGACAGCAGATCGTCCCTGCCTAGTCGCCATTGGAAGAAGTAGTTTTGCCAAAGAAGGATATGCATTCTCAAAGTTGCAGTGGGCCATAGGTTTCTGAGTTTTAAAGGCACAGAGAAGGAGAGAAACACGAGTTCGATTGGATAAAAGGTCTTGCAGAAAATATGAGTTCGATCGGAACAAGGACTTGTAGAGGTCAGACCAGCAAAGAACTACACTTGGGGGGGGGGGGGGGGGGGGGGCTTTGAAAATTCCATTTAACATCACCAAATGGGCCCTCCCTCAAAACCTCCCTCCTCCCCCAGGTTTTGGGAGTTGATATCGAAGAGAGGGCTTTGATTGTGCCGCGTGATCAAAGGAGATTCAGATTGAATCTCAGAAGGCCACGATTGATTCTGATCGATTTGATCGGTCTAGCCGTCTAGAGATCCTGGAGGCACAGCAGATCGTCGCTGCCTAGTCGCCATTGGAAGAAGTAGTTCTGCCAAAGAAGGATCTGCATTTTCAAAGTTGCAGTGGGCCATAGGTTTTTGAGTTTTAGAGGCACAGAGAAGGAGAGAAACACGAGTTCGATCGGAACAAGGTTTTGCAGAAAATATGAGTTCGATCAAAACAGGGACTTGTAGAGGTCGGACCAGCAAGGAATCTGATTGTTCACTTTGGCAGAAACAGAGGTTTGTTCCTAGTTTCTTTGGGTTCACCGTGCCCGGGGAAGAAGTGGTTGCTGGGTTCACCGTATTTGCAGAAGCTTCGATCGGAGAAGAAGAGAACTGAGAAGGAGAAACCAGGTGCTTTTGGTTGCTGTGATTGGGTTCGATTGGTAGCAGGTTGTGAAGAAAATGATCGGAATGAAAGAAAGTATGAAAAATGGAGACGATAGCGTATATATAGTATGCGGAGAGCGACGACAGCTTCTCCCAGAAAGCTCATAAAAAAGTACAGGAAAATATATAAAAAAAACTAATGGGAAAACCGAATTTGTGCTACACAATCTGTGGAGTCCCTTCCCGAGCAATTGCTAAATTTGAGATTTTTCCCGTAAAATGCTCTAAAATCCGTTTTCGGTACGGTCGATTTTTTTATCATCTCAACAGACATCAACTCTTTTATGTTCGAATGCAGTTGAGTTTGGAGTTTTTTTTTATGTGGTTTTTACTTTGTTATAGCTTTCTTCTTCGACTCTTGACTCTTCGACTCTTAACTTTTTTTTTATTAGATCAACCATTGAAATTTGTAGAAATTGACGTGTCATTGTTTTAGAAAGATTGCTTTTTTCATGAGATTTGGGTTTTTTTTGCTGAGAAATGTTTTCAAGGTGAGTTTGGGGTTGGGCTTGTCATATAAATTGAGAAATATTAATATAAGATGCATCAAGTATAAATGGTTGGTCTTTCATTTATTCACCATAACAACAGTGTAAATGATTTTAATTTTCATGTAAAATTTAGTCTTGAATCGTAATATATTTTATATGCTTGAACTTACAACTATGTCGAAAGAAAACTTAAAGATATGATAGTTATAATAATTTGTGAAATAAAAATTATTCAAGTTTTGGCCTCCCCGGAGATGAAATCTTGGTTCCGCCCCTAGTGATATGGAACCATCTTGTGACGATTTATTAGGGTTACAAATGGATGTCCAATCATCTTCGTTTCAAATAAAGTGAGTACGAAATATGTTCTTGTATCAACGAGAAATTTGGATGTAAATCGAAATCTTCGCAATGTAGAATTTGATACATTTAGATCCACGGTCAGATTTCAATATATTTCATCCAAAGGCCTAGATTCAAGGCAATTACATTCACATATTAAAATTATACATAGGTCTGGGTATTAATATTTGAAAGTCAAGTTGATGTTCTCTTATGTAATTATACTAAAATACACTTACGTCTTGTTTTGGATTTGGATCTAGAAGTAGATCTATATTTTTAAGTTGATGATCATGAATGCTACAATACGTAGGTTCTGTGTTGAACATGGATCTAATAAAAATGGATCTGGGTCCACGATGGTCCCACCTTGGATCCAATCCATGGATCCCGAAAAGCTACTTGCTCATAAATGTTAGCATTATGCCATAGATATAGCAAGAACACTGATTTTACACAAATAAATGATTACGGCGACTGGCAAGTACCTGCTTCTCCCCTTGGAGAAAATCAGAAGAGCTTTTGAATCGATTGTGTTTTCAAATGTCTTTCTAAAAAATAATTTACTGGTAACATGACCTGAGCCCACAAAAGGTTTTTGACACTGCAACTGCTTTATCCTTGTAAAAAGCTGATGCTAAATTCATGTGCTTGAAGAATATATTGCTTCGTTTCAGCACCTAATCAACATTTGGTGGGAACTTTCAGATTCTGAACCACTTTATACACTATTCTGATGCCTTGATGGCAGCTGCATGTACTCCAAATCATATTTGGAACTACATATTCCAGCGTAATAGTAATGGTGTCAACTCAAATCAAAACAGAGTAGAGTGGATCCGTAGTTAGATGAGTTTGGGTCGGAATTAGTTCCACCATCAAAGTATTTAGTTTCATCACATTGAAATCGAGGGGTTTTGGGTCAGGTCGAGTTCTATCTCGGATTGAACATGAAAATTTTCCACTTGCATGAGTTTTTGGTTTCATCTGAGGAATCTAACTAATACAATGATGGAGCCAACTTAGACAAACCATCTGATGAACCTAACTAATACAATGATGGAGTTAGAATTCCTGACTAGAATTCTAGTGGTTGGGATTTTGAGACATCATGTCCCAATGGCATTTCCAAATCCCTTGTTTCTTGACAAGAAATTATGAATTCCAATAAATGATAAGTCCCAATTGGCTTTTAGGAATTCAGGAATTCCAACTTTTTTTTTGCATTTTGGTGGAATTCAAAAATGCTCATGCCCTTAGGAGGATTTAGGAATTCCACCTTGTCTATGAATTTAAGAATTTTCCCGACAAGAATTCCTGAAATTCTAGTAAATGAACATTTCTCAATAGGATCCGTAGATGTCTTAATATTAGGCCCTGTACCTAAAGATGCTTGGTCAGGACAGGATTCCATGATGTGAGTCTGAGAGGAGATGCCCCCAGGAAGTCAGGAACCATGTCAAAATGAGATGAGAATCATGAGATAACCTTATATACTGCAAATGGCTAGATAGATAGATGCCCAAAAGTTCCAATCAGATTAGGGGCTGGATTTGGGCTGGCAAAATGGAGCCAGTTAATGGTCTGTTTGGATGAGGACCAAATGAGAAATGGAAATCTCATGAGGATAAATCTATGGGTGGAGAATCATCACTCTTATCCAATAGTAGATCTTCACTATGCTTGTATTTGAAATAATTCACTCACAATTCTTTTCCATATCCAAACAAGGGAAATTTTATTCATTGGAGGAAAAACCCACTCACAATTCCTTTTCCATATGCAAATGGCCGGAAGGTAGATTGAAATAGGGAAGTGCTTTCTCGCCTGAACTTTTATCTTACATCTAAATGGTCCCTAAGTATTCAATACTTATTAAAGAAATGAACCTTGTACCACTCTTTGGAGAGTGGTGGTCCTGTTGCCCCTAGCTGTAGTTCTTACAATTTTATGATCCAAGTTTGGTGGGCTAGGACAAACTGCTCAAAACCTTGATCTAGGAATTTAGTGGCACTGGGCTTGGATCATGCCACTTTGGGCCTCAAGTATGGGCCAAAAGGCCTAGAGAGTTTGGGCATAGGCTTAATAGGGAACAGGCTATATCGAGCATTTTGGTCTTGAACTTTTAAAATCCTGAAGCTTTAGGGCCCGTTTTGGTGCAGAGGACATGAAAAATAGGTGGAGAAATGAGGAGAAAAGTAGGGGTGGAGAATCTTACGGAGACTCGCCACATTTCTCCGATACTAATTCTTTACTATATTTGGATTTGAATTAAACCGAAAACTATAGGCCAAATCAGTTTGCAAATATTCTATAAACAAAAATTCATCTTTGAATAGGTACATATCAACTTTCATTAATAAAAGGTAAATTTCACCGGACAAAAAGGGTTCTACACCTTGACAAGAAATTATTTTCCTTTTTCCTTTTTTTTTTTTTTGAAAGCTTGTTAAGAGAAAATTACTTTTCATAGTAAAAAATATATATATATATATATATGTGTGACAAAAGAATTTCTCAATAGAGAAGAAAACTGCTCTAGTTTTTCATGCAATTCACACTTTCATTGCTTCGTGTGACACTTTTTCATGAAGAAAAGATATAAAAATAAGTTGATTTTCCTCAACAGAGACGATTCTGATTTCTTATGCTAAGGGTAGGAATGAAAGACTCCTCCTTTCTATAGAAACGACAATTTGTGGGGCACATAATCCTCTCATTGCACAATGAGATGATTCTATTATAAAGAGAGAAATGATTCTGATTTTTTTTTTTTTTTTTTTTGTGTAGCCCACTGTTCCCTTAATTGGTGCAACACATTATCTTTATGGAAAAGGAAAAAATATCAATTGATTTTCTGTGATAGAGAGAATCTCAATTTCTTATGAGAGTAGAACGAATAAAGTTAGCTCCTCTCGTTGTAAAATAAAATTTCATAAAGTGCACAGTACTCTCATTGCAAAAACAAGTCCCGAAAATAGAACCAAATTAAACGAGGGAAAATGTATCTTACTAGAGAAAACTTTATCCTACTAACTATTCTATACATCTAAATAGGAGCTTAGTTTCTTTATCCTCAGCTTGATAGGCTACAGATATTGGTCCATTTAGTATTATAGGTTGGCCCCATTGGCTTTACATGTAGAATGATGTAAAGTAAAGCCTCAAATCAAGAGAAAATAAAATATAAGTGGGTTATGATGGTATTTTATCTTTAGTCGCTTGATAGAAAATCTTTTGTAACTTTTTGTATAAAAAAGTATATGTTTTTTTGCCATTTAGTGGAGAAAGGATGTTGTTTTTTTACTTTTTTTTCAAAAAAAAAAAAACGGAGGAAATTTTGAATTCGTGTACTTTTGATACGACCCATAGTCATTTTTTTTATAAGAAATGGATGCTTTATTTCACCTCAACTAGATTAGTAAATTCCTAAATGGTCCGACTTATATATTGTACTTGTTTTTCTATTTATTTCTTTTCTGGTTCCTATTCCATTTAAGTCGCCTGTTTCTTTGCTGGAATTCTAGGAATTCCTGAATTCCAAACATAGTAGAATTCTTGAATGCTCCCTTAAGCTTGAGCATCTGAAAATTCCACCAAAATTTAAAGGAGTTGGAATTTCTGGATTCTCAAGGGTCATTTGATACCTTTCATGTGGCTGGAATTCAGAAATTCTAGAGAATAAACATGACATTTGGAAATGTAAGGAGCAAGATGTTACATCATGTCCAAAATTCTCTAGCATAGTGAATTCTTGCCAAAAATTCTAAAAAAAAAAAAAAAACAGGCCATAAGTTTAAACTATTGGAAAGCCATTTATCTATTTTATGAGTAGGATATAGTAGGCACAAGTGACTCAAATGTATTTTCCTCTATTTAACTTCATTTGTAAGGTTCAAACCCTCATCCTCCATATTAAGGGAACTCCTTTACCACCAAGCAATGCCAATGGATGCAACAAATTGGTCCATTTGGTTTGCTGGATCAATACATTAGGTCAATATTCAAACATGAACTAACGCAGCAACCCAATCATCATAAAACTAGTAAAGATTCCTTTTTTTAGGATTCTCTTGATCTTAACAAATTTACTCAATATGCAGTCATACAACTAGAGCCTAGAAGAGGGTGACCCTGAACTTGAGGTTGCAAGCTTTACCAAATCCTTCCTCAACAGTTTACCCGAGGGATTCTTTGGTATAGAATTAATGAATGAAACTCGCCTTATCTTCTTGTATGGGGCAACCTACACCAAAATAACATCATCACTTGTTATAATCACCAAAATCTTTGCTTAAAGTACAACCATGGGCTTGCTGAAATGTAGAAAGTCAAAATATTGTACCAATCTTTTTCACATTATGCAAAACCACAAATTTGACCACCCTCATTTCATTTCCATAGAAGCAACTCATCTCATGATAGAGGATAACGGTGAAAGAGACATGTTAGCATTTTTCTTTTCCAATTTCAATCATTTAACATGTGACATATTCCATCATTTGGAGTGATAGCTTTTCCAAGAGAGAAACTGCATAAATGAGTTCAATTTTTGTAATTTCCTAGAAAAACGTTTCCAATGGGGGAGATAAGAAGATAATTTACCATGGAAAAGCAAGTGTCTATGGGATCGATTTTTCGCAGACACTACACAAAAATGCTGCAAAATCTCTCGTAATCTATAAGGAAAAGAAATTGCAATGACAGCTAAATTTCATAACAATGTTTAAAAACTCAATGTGGACCCTGATTCCGCCAGTGTAGGGTTGAGTCGGGGTAGCTCGACTCAGCTGAGTCGAGTTGGAGTCTCCCTTTGTTCCTTCTAAGGAAGAAGATAATTTGGTCATGGTGGTGTAGTAGCAGAAGAGGTGGAGAGGTGGTGAAGAAGAAGAGATTTATGGGAGAGGAGGAGAAATTGAAGATAGATTTTGGGGTTTACATGAGATTGGGGAAATTAAAGCAAAAAAGAATACATCTGGAAAACATGACAGAAGAAACAAACTCGGCTTAGACTCTACTGAGTTTTAAAAAACTCTTTCACAATGTGCCACATTTTGGTTTCCAAATGGATCATCCATCAGTTTCCAGCAAAATTGCTCCATTCCAAAACGGTCCAATTGGACTTTTTGTTTGCTGGTAAAAAAATCCAATTGGATGTTGTTGATTCATGACAGTGGGAGAAGGATAAAATTTGCCAATATCTAAGCCCTCTTGGGGCAGAATGAGCTGGAGTAGCAGACAAGGAGAATATTTTAGACAATAGACAAGGTCTTTTCCCATCAGATATCACTTTTCCACATTTTGAGTCTCTCAAAATTCGTCATTCATCAGGGGTCCATTTCCTCATTAGAAAACTTACTAAAACTTTCCCTTCAATTGGCATTGGTTCTATTTGTTACTGTTCAGACATTAGCCACCGTTGAATTTTATCACAATAAATTTAAATTGCGTAAGTCATTAAAAACTACACAGTGAAGAAAAGTACCTGTCTAGCAACGAACTCCATGATCTGTGCCTCATTGAGGTTGCTGTTGGGCCGTCTCACAACAAAAGCCATAGGCACTTGACCTGCTTCCTCATCTGGGTACCTGCATTCCAAATATCATTCATCACATGAGCCCAAGGAAGGAAACCCAGATGAAAACGACTAGCCCAAGTGGATCCCAATCGCATTTGACTAATGATGATAAAGTAAATTCATCACGACAAATTTTTCTCGAATGGGCCGAGCCCAGTCCTATTTCTACGCCCTGCAGCGAATTCACCTACATATTAGATGTGGCTACCAAACAGGCTAGGCTTGGACAAGCTACAGCTCGGCCCGGTACACACATCCTTTAGATGGAATCGATCTCACAAAAACACTGGATAATCTATCTTAATTAGCATATGCGATATTTATTGCTACTGGGTTGACCCATGAAGGTGTTGGTCCAGCTGGGTGTGGGCCTCATTAATCAGCCACCAGGAGGATGAAGAACTTACGGAATGACAGCAGCTTCAGTGATTTCTGGATGAGTAAGAAGCAACTGCTCTAATTCTGCAGGAGGAACCTGATGCATTTGCATGAAAAAGGCAAAATCAACTAAAAAGCTGAAAATCATTCAAAAGTTGGATGAGCAACAATTCGGCTAGGATCACCCAATAGAAGTGGCTGAAGGAGCCCAAATGCAGGGTTCCAATAGCCCAACCCATTTAAAGGTAGGTCCCACTGTTTGGCGATTATGGTCGAAAATCGCCACCATTAATGAATCATAATTATTGCATAGTTAAGTACAAATACATGATTATTATATAACTATAGAGCAATTATCAAACCTCTCTTCAATTTCAATGAGTCTATATTGGGCCTATTTGCCTAAGTCCTACTGGATTCCAAGGACATTGTAGAACAAGGGTTAAGACTTATAAAGAGTGAAGGGTCAAGTGTTAAGATCTGCTTTGCATAAGTCATCCAACAAAGACAACTTTAATCTACCAACAAAGTCATAAGTCAGATCATCCTCTAGTTGATTATTACCTGATAACCCTTGTATTTAATTAATTCCTTTAATCTATCAACAACAAAGAGGAACCCATCACTGTCCATGTAGCAGAGATCGCCGGTTTTCAGCCAACCATCTGAGTTGATTGTAGCAACAGTCGCCGATTCATCGCCAACATAACCTACAGTAAAAATTGCCTACATCAGATGCAATTTAACTACATATGAATTAACGATCGGGTAATTTTACTTGATCTTCTATTAGAAACAAAAGCTACATAAAAATGACCCTGGATTGGCCCAAGCCCAAGCCCAATCCAATAAGTTTCTTGAAGCCAAGTCTTCCAAAACCCTGTGATGAACATTGGGGCAATAGATCTCAGTGGACCCAGCCTGAGTTGATTCGGGCCTGAAATTACTGGTAAGGTTGGGCCTACATAAAAGTTCTCTCCACGGGGTCTAGACCATTGATAGGCAAAGTCTGGGCCCGAACCGTACACACTACACAGCCCTGAGGGTCCATAGTTTAGACAATTTGGTCTGTCTATTTAATAGATTCTAGCAAGGACAGGCAAGAGCCTAAAATAATAGCACTAATCAAATAATTCTGACCATATATATGATCATTGACCTCAAATAGACAGTTGATAGTGTATATTTTATGAAGGAGAATTCACACTGGGACTCATTGAACAGAATGACAGATGGTTCTACTGCAGATGGCCCAAGTGTGTTTCTCAAAAAAGGGATCATCAAAAGAATAAATCACAATGATCCAAGAGCATTAATCTGATGAATCCGGACCTTATTTTAAGTTGATAGTATCTACCATTACTGATGTATACAGTACAGAACACAACTTTGAAAGGCAGACATTGCCCCCCAGTTGCTATAACCATGTGTAAGATTAAGCAATGCTGTCTAAGATCACAAAATAATTAATAGAAGTTGAAATTACCCTTCATGATCATGGGACCTCTAATCCAAAGCTCGCCGAGCTTGCATGGAAACTCTGTAATTCCAGTACCAGGGTCGACAATCTTTGCTTCACAGTAGGGTACAGGCCTCCCTACAGACCCAAGATGGGAGATCTCTTCAGGCCCAATCATCCGAAAAGCAACCCCAGTGGTCTCAGTCAAAGCATAACCCTGAGCAAAATTTGAAGAAATTATCATCATCAACTAATATCAGAATACAATCTATGTTGAACTGTATATTGATGTTGAGTACTAAATTTTTTATTTTTATTTTTAGCACTAGATTTTGTAGTAAGTAAGATTGAAAATGGTATCCAAAAGACAGTCAAAGCTTGCCCAAGTCCAGCCTATTTGATTTTTGAACCTAATACTTACTCTTGGCAACAACTCAGGGCTTAGAAGTGAAGCCTAGATGGCCCACTAGATTGAACATGGAGTTTTGCAGTCTTGGGCCAGTTATAACCATCAAGGCATGTTTGGCCCAGTGACCCACATATGGCTTGACCTTGTCCTTGTCTACATGCATAGGGCTGTTAATTGGCCAGACATCAAGCCTAGATAAACTGCCTGGAATTGGGCACTTCTTCTAGGCTCATGAACAGATTGATATAGATTTTTCTATTTATATTTCGCAAAATCTTCAAAGCCATGTTTTGGTTTTTACATAGTTGGACTATTTAAGATCAATCTAATTCCTTCATGCATACCTATACTCTTGAATTGGAAACCTTCCTTGTGTGGGGGTATCCCCAAAGGCTCCGGTAAAGATACCTGCTAAAGGACTTCTCGGCCTCCCAGCTCTGCCGCAGCCTCCCAGTTCGGCCATATGCTCATATGCTCCAGATGTTCACCTCGGCCAGATCCTTCAGCTCGGTAGGAGCTCCACCTTGTGCCTCGGTGGCAATACCGGGTAGCCATCGACCTCGGTCAATCCTGACCTCGGTAGCAATGCCTGGTCTCGGCACCATGCATCTCAACTAAGTCACACAAAGCTCCGCACTGACAACTGGCCTCCCATGGGCACTCATCCACATTGCGGAACAAGACAAGAGCATGTGCGAGTGGGCCTGACAGAGCCGCCCTCACTCCGACATCCAGCCGTCCACGACTCCCAAGGCGCCAGCATATGGCCTGATAATTATGATGAGATAGAGCAGGCTACGATGGGACTGTACCTCCCTAGTACCTGACAAGGTGGGCTATGATAAGACGGTCAACTACCTCCCTCCCTTTTCTCTCCTTCTACATAAACACAGCTACAGCTTCAGAACAAGGGGGGTGAAAAAATACACCACACGCTGGTACGCCATCTTCTTCTCCATCTCCATCCTACTGTCCGGTTCTCATACTGACTTAGGCATCGGAGAGCCCTACGCTGCCCAAGTCAGGGTCCTCTGACCTGTTTCTTCTCCTTCTCCCAAGTTCTCAGGCAGCGGTTCCTCCATCATCAACAAGGAGCTTCAGCCTCCGTCCTCCTCATTGAGTCTCAAAAACACTACCCCCCAGGTCTGTGAATTTTTGTGCACTTATAATTGGCGCCGTCTGTGGGAAATGATCAAAAAGTCATCTTTCCAAACACCATGCCTCCCAAAACTAGAAAGGGGAAAGAACCATTAACGCAGTTGCCGCTGGCCCCTCGCCAACGATGACAGTCCGTTCCTCGCAAAGATCAGGGCCCAAAGCCTTGCTCTCCAAGAGAAGGACGAGTTGATTCGCCAGCTACAGCTACAGGAAGCAGCGGAAACTTCGACCTCATCCTTCAAATCTTCAACTTCAAGAAGAACAAGATGAAGACTGGAGGACGACATTAAAGAATGGTTTGACCAGCAAGTCAAGCAAACGATACGGGAAAACATGGAAATGTTCGGCCTCACCCGAGGTCGGCCAAGCGCCTACGACGATGACGATCTCGGCGCATCCCCCTTCTCTCAAGAGATAAGAAACTTCTCCCTCCCAGAAGATTTCAGCGTCCTAAGGTTCGCCGTCTACGATGGGACCTCTGATCCAGCAGCACACCTCCGGCACTTCACTCAGAGGATGTCGGTGTGGGGCGATGCAGGCCACCTGAACTGCAGAGTTTTCTCTTCCAGTCTCGGGGACCTCCCCCTAAAAAGGTTCTGCGCACTCCCCCAAGGATCAATCAAAAGTTAGCAGTAGCTCCGGAATTCCTTCATGGCGAAGTTCCAAGCTCATAGGGTCATCCCCAGGTCAGCCGCCGATCTTATGGCCCTCAAAATGAAGCAAACCGAGAACGTCACGCAGTTCGCCAAGAGGTTTTGGACTGTCTACAGCCAGATCGAAAATGCCTCAGACACGATAGCGATCTTGTCCTTCCAGTAAGCTCTTTCACCAGGCAACGAGCTTCGAAGAGACTTCGTCCTGCACCCTGCGGTCACAATGAAAGCACTGATGGCCAGGGTGAATCGGTTCATTGAGCAAGAAGCAGATGAAGCTAGAGCCCAGGAACGCTTGGACCTCTACAAGAACAACGAGACAGCTTCCAACTCGGCAGGCGCCTCCAGCTCGGCAATGATCTCCAGTTCGGCAAACGTCTCCACCTCCAGTTCGGCAGACATCCCCATCTCGGCATGCACCTCCAGCTCGGCAGACGCCTCCAGCTCGGCAGACGTCTCCATCTCAGCGGAAGTCTCATTTAGCTCGGAGGGCAACTGAACGTCTCCCTTCATCAGTCGGCTCCGATGGCACCGTCAGCTTCCATGACGCCATCATCATTAACGGCACGGACTTCTACCGCCATCAGATTATCTCCTACATCTCGGCCACGCTCCAGATCTCGATCTCTTACATTTCGGCTACCGGCATCGCGGCAGCAGCACCAGATTCTCGGCTAGGCGCCAGATCTCGCACTCGTGCTGGCACAAGCAATAGCAGCACCGAGTCGCATCTCGGCCTCATGCTGGTCTACCGGACTACACCTCTGGTGATGAGCCAGCTGGTCATGTCCTGGTCTTCGACCTCATGCTCGCCTCGGCCACATGGGATCTCGGTAATGACTCCAGATCGCCTGCCAATGAGTACTACACCACTGGTAACGAGCCAGCTGGTCATGACTCAATCTGTGCACCTGCCCGTCCAGCTCGGGGACACATGCCTGGTGGGCGTGACTCGGTCCTCTCCAGCTCTGTAGTTGTGCCACAAACTGCAGCTTAAAAAGAGTGCAGGGGACTACATCACTGGTGACGAGCTAGCTGGTTATGTTTGGAAATCTGCAGTTCAGAGTATGGAAGACTACACCCCTGGTGACGAGCCAGCTGGTCATTTCCCAATCTCTGCAAAGCAGTGGGAGCTCACAAGACTACACTGGCTCCGGTCACGTACCAGTCAGTCATGTCCCGGCTCTCGGACACATGGGATCTCGGTAATGACACCAGATCGTCGCCCAATGAGTACTACACTACTGGTAACGAGCCAGCTGGTCATGACTCAAACTGTGCGCCTCTCCAGCTTGGTAGAAGGGCCTTTTCCTGTTCGGCTACGTGCCTTGGCTGCATAGCATCTCGGTAACAGTACCAGATCGCCGGCCAACGAGGCTACACCTGGTGACGACCATGGTCATGTCTTGGATCTCAGCCCCTCACGATCTTGGCAAAAAGCATCTCGGTATGAGTACCATATCACTGTCAAATGAAGATTACACTGGCCCCGGTAACAGTACCAGCCAGTCATGTCCCGATCTTGGCAAAAAGCATCTCGGTATGAGTACCAGATCGCTGTCAAACGAAGATTACACTGGCCCCGGTAAAAGTACCAGCCAGTCATGTCCCGATCTTGGCAAAAAGCATCTCGGTATGAGTACCAGATCACTATCAAAAGAAGATTACAATGGCCACGGTAAAAGTACTAGCCAATCACGTCCCGGCCACAACAGAAAGAAATCAAGCTCGGTGATGGCACCAGCTTCGATATTCATAACATCAAGCTCGACGAGCGAAAGGCTCCATGCTACTTAGCTTTCGACCTCCAAGAGTTTGAGAACTCTTAAGAGCTCAAAAGCCGGGGGGCTTTGTGTGGGGGTGTCCCCAAAGGCTCCGGTAAAGATACCAGCTAAAGGACTTCTCGGCCTCCCAGCTCGGCAGCAGCCTCCCAGTTCGGCCATATGCTCATATGCCCTAGATGTTCACCTCGGCCAGATCCTTCAGCTCGACAGGAGCTCCACCTTGTGCCTCGACAAGCAGTACCGGGTAGCCATCAACCTCGGTCAATCCTAACCTCGGTAGCAATGCCTGGTTCGGCACCATGCATCTCAACTAAGTCACACAAAGCTCCGCCCGACAGCTGGCCTCCCATGGGCACTCATCCACACTGCGGAACAAGACAAGAGCATGCGCGAGTGGGCCTGACAGAGCCGCCCTCACTACCAAGGCGGCAGGATATGGCCTGATAGCTATGATGAGATAGAGTAGGCTACGATGAGACTGTACCTCCCTGGTACCTGACAAGGTGGGCTATGACGAGACAGTCAACTACCTCCCTGCCTTCTCTCTCCTTTTATATAAACACAGCTACAGCTTCAGAATAAGGAGTGTGAAAAAATACACCACACTGCTGGTACGCCATCTTCATTTCCATCTCCATCCCACTGTTCCGTTCTCATACTGGCTTAGGCATCGGAGAGCCCTGCGCTGCCCAAGCCAGGGTCCTCTGACTTGTTTTTTCTCCTTCTCCCATGTTCTCAGGCAGCGGTTTCTCCATCATCAACAAGGAGCTTCAGCCTCCATCCTCCTCAGTGAGTCTCAAAAACACTACCCCCGGGTCTGTGAATTTTTGTGCACTTACATTCCTAATTTGATGCTTATTCGGACACTGGTCACAGTGAGCATTATTAACAATTAATTTGGGAGAACTTAGCAAACAGTTCCTAAGTTTTCGCCTAAAAAAAAAAAGTCTTTTTAAGTTTTCAGGCAGATTCTAAACCGGTCCTTGTTGTCTGATTACTGTAATATCGTTACAAAAAAAAGTGAACACAGTCAAAATCTACTCGTTTTCTTCAACCATATCCATCTTCATTTTTGTTTCTTGACTCCTTTACTTATCAATATCTTCTAATTCATACTCAAACTTCATCATCTCCTATTCTCTCTCTCTCTCTCTCTCTCTCTCTCTCTCTCATGAGAAGCACTGTTTTAAACTCATCCAATTCGAATCCAAAAGGAGTTGGTCCCATCATAAGATTGATCACTTCATAAGAAAACATGATTAATAAATATACAAAAGAGAATTTTAAACTTTTTTTGGTAGGTTTTCTCCACGTTAAAGTCAGGATTTAGACTCAAAGGAAACGTGCTAATGAAGATTAAAATTTTAATGACCCCGAGAAAAAGGAATCTCGAGAAAGGAAATAGTATGTATACATGTTTGCAGTGGCAGCTCCAAGGCACACATGACTCTCACAAACCTCAAAATTTCCTAGGACATATAACAGGCAAGTTTTGACTCAGACTCATCCAGACTTCAGTTCGGACCGAGCTAGAGTGCAGACACATGATTAATTCATTCATAACTATTACCCATGTTCATAAATTACATATGTAAATGGGTGCGAACAAACGACCTCTAAGTTATCCTTCATTCGGGTGAATTACATGTTGATTTGAGTGAAAATTTTGAATAATTAGTTTCAATGCAAGAGTTTAAATAGAAACTAACACAAAAGCCTGTGCTGAGCACGGATGTGCCATATATATCAAATTAAATGATCATTCATTGATAATCAACAATCTTATAGTGATGAAAGGTTAGCATATAGTTGTGTGGCGCATATCTTGCAAAGAAAGGATATGGTTGTGTAGCGCATATTTAAAAGAGAAATAAAAAAAGGATCACGGGAATGATTTTCATCGTTACATGTTAACATTTTAAAAATGACTTTCATCGTTCCAAATAGACGAAAGTAGAACCAATTCACAGTTGAGCCAAAATCAAACAAAAAGCAAAGTTTCGAAAGAAAACAAAAGGGAAGAAAATTCGCACTTCCAAAGCAAATAGAGTATAAAAGGAAAATGAAGAACACAATGAGTAGGATAAGTGAGGTTTAAGAAGAGATGTTGAAGGAAAAAGCAAAACTTGAAAAGTGCAAATCACTGAGTGATTGGTTGCACATTTAGGGTATGTTTGTGTCACCCATTTTCGCAGAAAAAACCATGGTTTTCTGCGGAAATGAGGTTTTTTGTGCGTTTGGTGCGGATAAATATGCGGAAATGGGTTTAATGCCACGTACGTTTTTCTTTGTCAAGATCGGAAATGGGATTCTCATGGGGGTATGGGAAGTTCGTTTCTGTAGAAAAATTACCCCCTTTATAAGCATCATTTCCGAACTTTTTCACCCAGCGACTCCATCTTCTAGTGAAAACTCTAGCAAACTCTAGAGCATAATAAAAATGAAGTTGCACAAAAGGAGTGGAAGAAAACACAAGCAAAGAAACACCAAGGAAGTGGAGGAAATTGTGAGCATTTTGAGTAGAGGTGGGAAAACATGACCCGATCTGCATATTACGTGCTTAACCCGACTCGTTTGATAGGCGGGTCGGTCACGGGTTAAGTATTCATGACCCGCAATTAAGCGGGTCGGGTTAGGGTTGACCTGTAGAACCCGCTTATTTAAGCTAAAATTAAATTTGATTGTTTTAATGCATATACTAAAAAAGAATGAATGGACCTTAACCAATTCAACCCCACCTTTTTATTAATGGAAATCAAGGTAATGCGCATCAAATGATTGTTGAAATGAGATTAGACCAAATTTGAACTTAAAAGTGTGTTTTGGTCAGACAGAGAACCATGGTTGAGTCTATTGATTCACTAGATGGATGTGGGTTATGCGGGTCGACCTGACCTGTATAACCCGAAATGGTTATGTGTGTTTAAGTGAGTTGTTGACCCGCACAACCCGAAATGGTTATGTGTGTTTAAGTGAGTCGGGTCGGGCTGACCCGTGGTGGGTGCGGGTTAGGAGTTTCCGACCCGTTTAATATATCGGTTAGGCTTGTCTAACCCATTTAATAAATGGGTCCGACCCATTTAGCACAACCCAATCTAATTGCCACCACTAATTTTGAGAGGAAAACAAATAACTAACTCTCAGAGTTAGATAGCACGGTCAAAATTAGATATCAAACCCTGAGCTTTAATATAGTATATAATTAGGGCATGTGTGAGACTATTATCATAATAGTGGTTGATTGGTGGCTTGGACAACTAATAAAAATGAAACAAATGTCGGCTTATATGTCCTCTTTATAAAATAATTATAAGAAGTGAAAAAAATAATTATCAGAAATGCTCTTGTTTAAAAAACAAAAAACAAATGCCACAGGAGTGTGACTCTCGTGGGGTTCAATTATATTGGCGAGCAACCCTAAAAATTTCGACCAGGTGGTCCATTAAAATAAGAACTCATATCTGATAAATGACAAATGAATCTCAATCATGCACTAATCTAAAGGCAAGTCTGATCACCCTTTGTTTTGAACTATATGCTTAAATTAACAACAAAATAAACGGTCTGGATTGAAATCCTTATCCGATCAATCAGATAAATGTCCAAAACTCTCTGATTGGCCCAGTGTCTTCAACAACTTTCTGGTTTAAACCATCAAAATCCTGAGCGCGCCCCACTAATCTGTTCCACCCGAATCCGGATCCATGTACATAGGCTGCATTGGGTCGGGGCTCAGTCACTATATGATGATAATTTTACAAGTGGGCCCCACAAAACTATTTTATGTAATCAGTATGTATTGTATATACCTGCTGCAGTAGCACATTGGGAAACCTGGCCTTGAACCGCTCTATCGTCTCCCTCCGGAGCGGCGCACCACCGCAGATCATCCTCTCCAGCGACCTCACCGCATACCTGTCCGCCACGTCCCCCTTCGCCATCGCCACCACCACCGGCGGCGCAGTCGCCACGTGCGTCACTCCAAACTCCTCCACCGCCTTCATCATCCTCCCAACCTCGAACCTCCCCTCCACTACCACCACCGTCTCCCCCATCGCCGCCGTTTTCAAGCAGTAGACAAACCCGTACGCGTGAAACATCGGCACCGTCAACAGAAACACTGCCGGCGCCGCCCTCTTCTCCTTCACCGCGTACATCCCCGCCACCACCGACATCAGATTCCGGTGCGTCAGAACCACCCCCTTCACGTTCCCGGTCGTCCCCGACGAGTACAGGATCGCCGCAGGGTCGGACTGCCGTACAGATGTGGGGCCCAGCATATGATGACGACGCGGCACATCTGACGATGGTGAAGATGACGTGGAGAAGAGGGAGAGGAAGAGCGGAGAGTCGAGGAGGAGCGTGGGGAGGGAGGAGGGGAGCTTGTGGGAGGTTGATGACGTGGCGAATGCGATGACTGGGCTGCTGAGCTGGATCTGGCGGGAGACTTCCGATGCTGAACTGGCAGGATTGGATGGGGAGACGACTATTCCTAGAGAGAGGAGAGAGAAGTAGAGGACTGGCACGTGTACGGTGGATGGGGAGAGTACGAAGGCGATCTGGCCGTTTGTCAGGAAAGGGAAGTGGGTTTGGAGAAATGAAGATAGAATTTGGATACGGTCGAAGAATTGAGAGTAGGGGATGTGGATGCAAGTGGTGGAATCAATGAGAGCAGGGACGGTTGAGATTGAATTGGAAGAAGAAGAAGGAGAAGAGGAGGAGAGATAGAGAGAGTATGCATAGGAAGCAGAGGTTAGAGGGAGAGTTGGAGAAGGGAGAGGAATTTTGGGATGGATGCTGTGGAAGGTTTTTGTTTCAGAGCAATAGCCAGTGTTTGGATTGATGGATGGTTGTTGATGATGAGAAGAAGCCATGAATGAGGGAGAGAGAAAGATGATGAAAGTGTATAGTGTTGAAGGGAAAGTGGATAATTAATTATTGGAGGAAGGGAGGGATGCATGGGGGTTCCACTTCCACATGGTGATGAGATCGTGCAATGGGATTGCATCTTAGTGGGATTATTATTCTAAAGAGTGGTTATTGGTTATATTTGGAGAAAGGGGTAGAGCATCTCCAACAGACCTGTTATCCTTCCACATCAGCACCCAACGGCTAAAAATGACGTCTGTTGGAAGCCTCCAACAGGTCTGTCAAATCCACTTATGATTTGAAGTCCCAGTCGGTATGCCAAAAAAGTATACCAAAAAGCAATACTTCATTTTAATTTTTTAGCATTAAACTAATAGTTCAGTCATCCAGATAAGATTCAGATGTTGGAGAACGGCTATATTTGGAACATAGGGAAATAGATGTGAGGCTGGGCACCAAAACGTTCAACTATGGAAATAGCCAACGTTCAAGAGAGGCTGGGCTCCAATAGCCAAGGCTATGCTCCAGAACGTTGAATGGCTAAATTTAGATGTTGGCAGTACCTGGCAGTAGCTGATGATGGAACCCATGATCATTTGCAACGTTCAACGGCTAGATTTAGAGCTGTTATAGAATTTGTTTTGGACTTTTAATTTTTAATTTTAATGGGTAATTAAAAATTATTATAATTTGAGAAAATTTTGGAGCTAGGATGTCTATAAATTATGAGTGTTTGAAGTCCTTTTTTCCCTCATTCACACTATGGATTCTCAATTCTCTCAATTTCTTAATTTTTCTACCCAATATTCACAATATTTTGGTGAGGCATCTGAATTCCCTACTGATGATGCCCCAAAGAAAAAAGGTGTTGGTCGAGGTGCCGCCTTCAGTATAGAAGAAGACCGTCTTCTCATCGGTTCGTGGTTGAACACCAGTCTGGATGCTGTGCATGGAAACGAGCAGAAACTTGGAGCCTTTTGGAAACGAGTGGGTGAGTACTATCACAACAATAAGCAATTTCCCAGTGCTCGAATAGAAAAAATGTTGTCACGGCGATGGCTAAAGATTCAAGCTTATGTCAACAAATTTTGTGGATGTCTTGCCACAATTATTTCTAGAAATCAAAGTGGCACGAATGAACAAGATAAGGTAAATTTAAATATATATATATATATGAAGTTTTTATTTTATTCTTAATTTGAGCTTACATTTAATTTTTCAGATTGCAGAAGCAAGAAAAGTTTTCGAACATCTATACGGATCAAGATTCACCTTGGATCGATCTCCTATATTTACCGACCTCGCTGAAGGCCGAGCTCCTTCTGCCAACTACTCAATCAATAGTTATGAATATACAACTGGCTACTATCTTACTGATGGCATATATGCATCATGGGCGACATTTGTCAAAACAATTCCATATCCTAACAGGCCAAAGGCCACAAATTTTGCTGCAGCTCAAGAGTCCGCAACGAAGGATGTGGAGCGTGCATTTGGAGTGCTACAGGCACGTTTTGCAATTGTTCTTGGGCCTACTCGTTTATGGGATCGTCAAACATTTCAGCATATAATGAAGGCATGCATCATAATGCATAACATGATTATCGAAGATGAACGTGATCAAAGTCTTCCACCTAATTACGATGCACAAGAGGGTGAATGCAGTGACCTTCCTCTGTCACATGACCACACTGCAGAATTTCAGGATTTCATTCAAAACCACTTACGTATTCGTGACAAGAGAATACATTCTCAACTCCAAGCCGATCTGGTGGAGCATCTGTGGCATTTCTAAGGTCAATATGAAGAAGCTTGTGATTGACTATAATATTATGTAATTTGATTTTACATTTTCAATGAAAAATGGGTTTCAAGTACAATTTGTGCATTTTTCATTTTTTAATAATTTATTACTTTAATAACATTTAAGTCGTACCAAATCCCATTAAATATAAGTAAGATATATGTAATAAAGCAAATGAGGATTAAATGAAAAAAAGAATAAAATATTAATTTGACATCTCTCTTGGAGTTGCCCAAGTGAGATGCCAAATTTACATATGCCTTTTTTTCCACATAAGCCTTTATTTTTGAAAAAGACATATGAAGAAATGAAGTAGTTGTTGGAGATGCTCTAAAGGATTCATAGCTGGTTATTATAATCTGTACATTAATGAAAATCGAATAAACAACACCTAATCCAAGTTACATACATATTGTTCTCAGGAAAGCGTAAATTCCATCACGTTTATCCAATGTGGAGATAGAGCAATTAGAAAATGTTCAGTAGCTTGGAACCGGCTTGTGGGTTTCTCTTTTTTTGTTATTGACTCATGTTGGGGTTCAATTTTTTATAGGGAAAACTACTTGAAAAATCCCCATAGTGAGCCATGAGTAAGGTGAGGACAGCAAGAGTTTAGAGACAGGAGGGGTCTTTTGGGTGGGTTTCTTCATTTTTTTTTTTTGTCGTTTAGCGATGTTGTCGATATCGACAATTATTGTCAATATTGACCAGTATGCGTAAACCCTTTCTTCATCACCTCGAGTCTACATTTCTTTGTCAGACCTTTTTCATCGACTGCAACATGTGCTCTGGCGATTTTCCTTCTCAGAAAACACCTCAAAAATTAATCAAAGTGGTGGTTGGATTCCATTAAAAGGTTGGTACACACAATAAACATCTTCCTATATTACATTATCTACCCTAAAATGTCATCAGCTTGATTCCTTTTCGGTACTGACTTGTTAAAAGCCCTAGAACTGTGGCCTGAACCCTAAGGGTCGTTTGTTTGCAAGAATTCCTGACAGGATTTTCGGTTGTCGGGAATTCTTGCAAATGCTGTCAGGAATTCTCGGTTTGGGTGCAGGCTATTTGGGATTTCCCTAGCATTCAAGAAGCAGCTTCTTGTGGGATTTCCGAATGCTATAGGGCATCCTGGCATTCGAGTGATTTGGGGATTTTCAGAGAAGCCTCGTTGTTCCGACAGTGTGTTTCGATCTTCAACTGTCACCCACAAACTACAAATCTAGGGCACGGCTATACGGTATGTGATTTTTTTCTTTCTTCTCCAACCTTCCTCACCTGATTTCATCATTTTTTTTCTCATTCTGCTGTTCTCCTTGATGGTTTTTGTAATGTGGTTTTTTTTTCTTTTTTTGATTGGGTAGAAATGTGTTTGTGATAAATCATTGATGATGGGTTTTTTTCTTTTCAGTGACTGTTTGGGTACGACTGACAACCCAACTGGATTGATGGATAAGCGAATACCCAAATGGATAAAAAAGAAATCCTTGATGAAAGGGAGAATAGGAGCTTTGTTGTAAGGATTATTGATTTATTTTGTGCAGTGTGTGAGAAGAACTTGACATATGTTGGAAGATGATTATTTTTTTGTAGTTGATGAAATATGTCTTGTAGTTGAAGAGAGGCATATGTTGTTACCCTGTAGGTGTTTAATGTAATGTGTCTTGTAGTTGAACGGTAGCATATGTTATAGTCCGGTAGTTGTTTGGTGAAATGTATCTTCAACCATGCTAAAAAATGGTATCCCAGGTTGCTGCTCTCAATTTTCATAGGTATGCTTCCTTCTTTTTGACATGAAGTTTCTTAGAAATACTTAAATCTAAGTCCAACAGCTGGTTCCGTAGCCCTTCTACTAAATTTCAACAAGCTAAGCATTTTCATCTCAGGATTCGTACCGAAGATCATGGCAGCCAACGAAGGGTAGTTAAGTGCTCCAATTGTAAAGAGAGGGGGCATAACTGTGGAGGTTGTCTTAATCCTCCACCTGATGTAAATGGGTTGTTCCATGCTTGAACAGTGCAATGATTTTGGTGAATGACTGCTGATGTAAATGGGTTCCATGTAGGCTTGAAGATTGTAGTCATTTTTTTGTATAGTTGGTGATGTAATGGGTTGTTCCAGGCTTGAACAGTAAAGACATTTTTTTGGGATGACTACTTATGTAAATGGGTTCCATGTAGGCTTGAAGATTGCAGTCATTTTTTTTTTTTTGTGCTTTTGGTGATGTAAATGAGTTGTTTTAGGCTTGAATAGTGCAGTGCTTTTTTGGGGATTGCTGCTAATGTAAATGGGTTCTTCAGCAAGGATTGGAGATTGCATTCATTTTTTGGTGGAGTTGGTGATGTAAATGGGTTGTTCCAAGCTTGAACATTCCGGTGCCTTTTTACTTGTATGGCTGCTGATGTAAATGACTTGTATGACTGCTGATGCAAATGGGCTGTTTGGTGATGTCAATGGGTTACATGTAGATTTGAAGCATGTAAATGGGATCCATATAGATTTGAACACTGCAAATTGAGCTTTTTATCTATTATATTTTGCTATTTTGTAAGTATTGGACGGCTGTAATGAATATTGGAATGTGAATGGTGTTAGCAACTTTTTGAATATAAATTGAGAATGTTGTATTCAATTATTCCATGGTGTTTGCTTTTTAGGACATTCCTAATGACCATAAGTTGGGTTTAATATGTTGGATTTACACTATAAAATCATGCAAACCAGTCGATTAGCTATTAGATAAAAGTTGTCGCTATTGACAACTTTTATTTGTTCCAAAAGTTGTTAACTTACAACTTTTAATTCACCCCACTGATGAAACTGGTCGATATCTACAACTTAATGTTATTATTATCAATAACTTTTATCTCTTCCAGCAGCTGCTAACTTACAACTTTTAATTCAACTCACTGATGAAACTAGTTGATATCGACAACCTAATATCGCCGCTATCGACAATTTTTATCTCTTCAAGCAGCAGTTGACTTACAACTCTTAATTCAACCCACTGATAAACTAGTCAATATCGACAACTTAATGTTGTTGCTATCGACTATTTTTTTCTGTTCCAGCAGCAAGGGGGTTTCTTGCATTTTTTGTATAACCGCAAAAATTGTCTATATCGACAACATCAATAGACATCTAAAAAAAACCCGGAAGGGGCCCTCTCTAAACTCATACTGGGTGGGTTTCTTACTCATGGCTCACTATAAGGATTTTTCCCGTAGTTTTCCCTTTTTTTATATTTATGGGGTATGCCCCCATGGAGAATTCTTTTGAATCTTCCTTTTTGGATTATATTCTTTATTATTAAACGGAAGACTCACTAATCTTTAAAAATAGGAAAAACTGCCGGATAAACCCCAATAGTGAGCCCTGAGTAAGGAGAGGACCCAGCTTGAGTTTAGAGACGGGAGGGGTCCTTTGGGTGGGTTTTTTTTTTTTTTTTTGTCGTTTAGCGATATTGTCGATATCGACAATGCAGTTGTCGATGTCGACAAATATGCGAAAACCCTTTATCCATCACCCCGTGCCTGCATTTCTTTGTCAGACTATTTTCATCGTTTGCAACTGGTTCTCTGGCGATTTTCCATCTCAAAAAACTCCTACATGGAAATAGCCAAAGCGGTTGTTGGATTCCATTAAAAGGTTGGTACACACAATAAATTTCTTCTTATATTGCATCATCTACCCTAAAAGTGGATCAGCTTGATTCCGTTTTTTGTATAGACTTGTTAGAAGGAATAGAACCGTGGTCTGAACCCTAAAAATGCCATTTGAAACCGTACATGGTGTCCAATATATGACTCACTGTATGTAGCTTTGGGGTTGGTTGATGGCGTTTTTCGTTTTGGTTCTGGTTAATGGCGATTTTCGTTTTGGATTTTAGGGTTTTGAAATGGGGGTTTCTTTTTGGTATGCACTATTTTTATCTATTCCTACATTCTTTCTTTTTAGTACAGTTTTTTTATTACCACATTATATTACTCTAATGTAACTAGGATGATTATTTTATGATCAAACATATCCCAGCATGGGCATTTTAACAGTGGCTAATTGTTTAGAAATATAAAGTTGCTATCTCTTTCAAGATGTATGTATAATTCATATTTTTCTAAATTATGTTCTTGTGATTTGATGATAGTATGTCAATGAGTGAGGTGTTGGTTATATTCCACTATGATGGTGACTTCCAATTCGATATAATCCGTCCGGTGTACAATGGAGGAAATCAAAAGATGAGATATTTACCGACGGACATAACATATGACTCACTGGTTAACGAAGCAACTGAAGCATCTAATTGGGTCTCATCCATCCAAAAATTAAGCATACAATACCTTCATCACAATGGACGGGCATTTTCAATGGCAAGCATTGACGGCGACAATGATGTGAGGAGGATGTTCAAAGCATCGGAGAAAGACGTGAATGGGATATATTTATATATTTTCAATGGTCCGAAGATAAGGCAATGTATAGGAGGAGAAAAATGGAGGTATGTGCACAGGTTGTATTGCTAAATCAATTGATTACCAAATACTAAGTATGTCTTCCTACTTGTTTATTGACCTTTGTTGATGCATTGTAGGTATGAACGGAATGTTCAACCTCAAAACTGTGCAGAAAAAGTGAGGACCTCACAAGAACTTGTACGGGAAAACAAGCCATAGAGCGAACGCTCGCATCATCTCTACCTATTGTTGATCTCCATGAAGACAATGACATGCATTTTCCATCCGTGCGTAATGAATGCAGTCCACATCAGGCGACAGGACAAGATAGTTTTTTTGATGATATTGATGTTGGAGTGAAGAATCATGATGGGATTCAGTCCGACGAACATCCTGCCATCAGACAGATTCGTCGGATAGCAGATGTGAAGGTCAAAAGCAATGGAGTCGAGGCCAATCTAGCTTACACTACCAATCGTTCAAATAAAGATTCAGTTGTTGATTTTGAAGACAGAATGGAGCGTGAAGAGGTTAAAACGGAGGTTGGTAATAACTTGGCTCAGGAAATGTGGGTTGGCCGTGAGTTCCCTGATTGACAGACATTTCGGAATACTCTTGCCAAGTTTGCAATTTATGGCAACTTCACTCTTAAACACCTGAAGACCAACTTGACCAAGGTGACGGCTGGCTGCAAAGATGGGGTCCTTGGCGGATCCACGCTTCTATTGTAGAATCAGGACCACAATTTAAAGTTAGAAAGTATAATCCTAAACATCAATGCTCGAAGCCAATGATGGGCATGGCACATCGACAAGCAATTTCGGCCCTTATTTATGAATTCATCATGGATAGAATCAGACAAAACATCGATTTAAAGCCGAATGAGATAATGAATGACTACCAAATGGAATTCGGGTCAATTATTAGCTATAGGAAGGCACTTATAGCAAAGGAGATGGCTCTGCGTATAGTGCGAGGATCATACGAGGAGTCCTTCCAGCTTCTACCTCTCTACTGTATGGAATTGCAGAAAACCAATCCTGGGACAATAACAAACATAGACACCGCGTCTGATGATCGTTTCCGAAGATTTTTTTGGTCATTTGGACCTTGTATTAGGTCTTTCATCTCTTCTCTTAGACCGATGATTGCCGTAAACGGTGCACATCTCCGAGGCAAGTATCTTGGTGTCTTGCTTATAGCCGTGACATACGATGCGAATCATAAGCTATTACCCATCGCCTTTGCCTTTGCGGAAGCTGAGTGTCGAGATAGTTGGGAATGGTTCCTTGCAAACTTGTTCATTGCGCTTGGAGAGCCACCAAATTTGACTATTGTTTCTGACCATCAGAAGGGTCTTATTCCAGCTCTCCAGAACACTATACCCTCCGCAGTGCACTGTTACTGTTGCCGTCACATAGCTAAAAATATAAAAACTGCTTTCAGTGACGGGGCAATCGTTATGAAATTCTGGTGTGCTGCAAAGTCTTATAGCCTTATGTTTATGAGGCATATATGACGGATATACGTGCAGTCAGCCAAGAGGCTTTCAACTATATTGAGTCAATTGGGAGGTACCGTTGGTCAAATGCATATGTACAAGGACGTCGGTATGACATGCTAACTAGTAATGCGGCTAAGTGTACGAACAGTCTGTTAAAGGACACAAGGGTACTGCCTATTGTTAAACGGGTCGAGGAGATACGTGCCAAGTTAATGGACTTTTATCAAAAGCGCCATATTCAGTTAGAGAGTGTAACCACTCGTTTAACTCCATATGCAGAAAAAAAATCTTAGGCCAAGAAATGGAGGAAGCCCGTAGGGTTCATGTTCGCGTTGCTGGCCTGGTTGAATTTCAAGTTCAGTCCGCAGAATACGTGGACGTAGTCGATCTCGAACGCAGAACTTGTACATGTCGTAAATGGGAGATTATGGGCATCCCATGCTGTCATGCACTGGCATCAATGAAGGTAAGGAACTATGATCCATATGCGTTTTGTGAGCATTGGTATCTGTCAAGCATATATCGTACAACGTATATTGAAGTTCTGCATGCTACACAGGACAATAAGCAATGGGAATGCACAATTCAAGAAAAAGTTCTTCCACCACTTGCAACTAAGCAACCAGGGCGTAAAAAAAAAAAAAAAACAGGATTCATACCGAAGATCATGGCCGCCAACGAAGGGTAGTTACGTGATCCAATTGTAAAGAGAGGGGGCATAACCGTGGAGGTTGTCACAATCCACCACGTGATGTAAATGGGTTGTTCCAAGCTTGAACAGTGCAGTGATGTTTTTGTATGGCTGCTGATGTAAATGGGTTCCATGTAGGCTTGAAGACTGCAGTCATTTTTTGTATAGTTGGTAATGTTCTTGGTTGTAACAGGCTTGAACAGTGCAGTGCTGTTTTTTGGGTATGGCTGCTTATGTTCTTGGGTTCCATGTAGGCTTGAAGACTGCAGTAATTATTTTGTATAGTTGGTGATGTTCATGGTTGTTCCAGGCTTCAAAAGTGCAGTGCTGTTTTTTGGGTATGGCTGCTTATGTTCTTGGGTTCCATGTAGGCTTGAAGACTGCAGTAATTATTTTGTATAGTTGGTGATGTTCATGGTTGTTCCAGGCTTGAAAAGTGCAGTGCTATTTTTTGTATGGCTGCTGATGTAAATGGGTTCCCATTTTATCTATTGTGTTTTGCTACCTTTGTAACTACTGGTTTTGTAATGAATGTTGGTATGTGAATGGTGCTAACAACTTTTTGAATATAAATGAATAATGTTTTGTTCAGTGATTCAGTGGTTTTTTGGGAACGCATTTGGCCTGATCACTATATGTTGGGTTCAAACTGTTGGATTCAAGCTATAAAACAATGCTCTGCTGCAAAAACTTGTCAATTAAAAACAAGGTTCAGTCTATTCCAGAAGACTTAAAACAATAACCTATACTTTTACAGCATTTGCATACTTACAACTATTAATTTAAGGCACTGACAAAACTAGTCGATATCGACAACCTATACACTTTACAGCATTTGCATACTTACAACTATTAATTCAAGGCACCGACAAAACTAGTTGATAGTGACAACCTTAGGTTGTCGATATGGATAGCCTATACACTTTACAGTATTTGCATACTTACAACTATTAATTCAGTGCATTGACAAAACTAGTCGATAGCGACAACCTATACACTTTATAGCATTTGCATACTTACAACTATTAATTCAGGGCACTGACAAAACTAGTCGATAGCGACAACCTAACTAGTATTTGCATACTTACAACTAATATTTAGGGCACTGACAAAGCTAGTCGATAGCGACAACCTATACACTTTACACAGCATTTGCATACTTACAACTATTAATTCAGGGCACTGACAAAACTAGTCGAAGCGACAACCTATACACTTTACAGTATTGCATACTTACAACTATTAATTCAGGACACTGACAAAACTAGTCGATAGCGACAACCTTAGGTTGTCGATATCGACAACCTTTACACTTTACAGCATTTGCATACTTACAACTATTAATTCAGGGCACTGCAAAACTAGTCGATAGCGACAACCTTAGGTTGTCGATATCGACAACCTTTACACTTTACAGCATTTGCATACTTACAACTATTAATTCAGGGCACTGACACCATGCATACTTACACTATTGAGAATAACTCAGTCACACTTGAAGATGTTCAATCAATAGCAATTCACTTTCACCTCACCATGCATTAATAACCCTGTGATCATTAAGGTCCTGATTCATCGCATTCAAGGTTCCATTTATGAAAGCTGTACACAATCAAACAAACCATTCACCATTGAATTCTTAGTAAAAGGTATAGAATGAATATGCACAAAGGCCATTTACTGAAATATAGTCTGTTCAACAATGTATATTGCTAATAAATACAGACATCCATCATCTATAAACATGTACAGTAGTATCAAAACCTCCCAAAAAGTCATGACATGCATCATCCAAGGAAAGAGAAACAAAACAAAAACTCTAACACTTCTCCCCTGCAATGACAATCAGCTACATTATATCAAAAGCCCCATATTCACACAATAGACGACTGACATCATATGAAGTCACTCGAGTCAGTCAAGCCCAGTTTGTTGGCATTCAAAGTCCAACTCCTTTTGAATATCTCTATGACAATTTTGCTGCGAAAGTAGGGGATATCTTCTTGAGTGAAATTGATGTTACGGCGGTGCACACAGTGTTCCGTGAAGGCTAATGCAAAGATTCTACAGTCGTTTCTATTTTGCTGATGAGGGATGTCTGTCTTTACGAGCCAACTCCATAGATACGGATCCGACCACCCGAAATGGCTGTACCTTTCATTCAACCATGCCACCTGCGATAGGCATTCACAACTCACTATTAGATTAAGTCAGAAATTCATGTACGTGGCATAGAAAAGTGTAACGAATCAGAATACAAATATATCAATGTGTAAGGAGGGGTAACATACAAATTTCGATGCATGTTTTACCGATCGACGATCACCAGCCATGCTATTGTAGAACTCCCATCGTCTCTGGTTGATATATCCGACCAACAAGGTGAAATGTGATCTGTGATGGACTACAAAAATTAGCGTGCATGCTTCCCTTGCGTCCATCACCCTATGTCCATGCTTCCCAAACACAGCTTCGACGGCAGAATTAGAACCATCCGACCACCAACTCTACATCCGTTCACACAAAATTTGTTCAGCCAGAGCCTACAACTTGACATTACTAGTATGTGGGCTGTTTCAATCAGTTAATACTTACACACACGCTTGGGTCAGTAATGAAACATGAATCACATTCATCCCTCAATATTTCAAAATAGTAATACATGATGTTAGTGTCCATCCATGTTCCATCATCAAGCACCTTTTTCAGGTCTGAACTTGGGACCATTGTGTAGATGCTATCCAACTCATCCTTCCTGTAATGAATCATCAGTAATCCCATTAAATGCACAGGTAGTTATTCCTCATAAAAAAGGGATCTTGAGATTAGTTTTCTTACCTCTCCTCGTAGTATTCTTTGAATCCATTGAGAAAAAACTTATCAAGGTCAGAAAGGACGTAATTGCTTTGAACTATAGAATGATCGTAATCTTCAAACTTCAATGGTACTTTCCGCATACGCGGTAGCCGTTTGATCCTCCACACAAGTGAATCGAGTGTAGTAGGAGCGAATTGGGCTAAAACCACTAAAGCGGACTCGCTTGAGACTGGGACTGGAGAGGTGAACAACATTCTACTGACATGGGGGGTACCTAGGAATTCAAAATTTGGGGATAGGGCGGGAGAATGAGGCCTACTACCAGAACCCTCCACTGTCAACTGTTTGTTGGGCTCGTAAACTGGTGCGGTAGTCCTTTAGGTACTTTTCTTTTTTTCCGGACTCTTGACAGTAGCTCTTTTCCGATGCTTAAACGTTATTGTAATTTTCTTCTTCATATCTTGGTCGTCGGAATGCGAGCTGCTACACCCACCCATTGAAAATTCATCAAAGTTTGTCCCAAAGGCACCCTTGAACTTTGACAATTTCTTTAGTATTGATGCGGTGAGCTTATCAATAGACACTTTCCGGCGCTCCACTCTATCACAAGAGCGCTCTAAACGACCCACCAGATCCTCTGCCTGAAAACGAAACGCACCCAATAGTTATTTATAAAATCCTACCAGCAAAGCAAATGTTATAATCACAGAAAAGATAACGTAAAACATTGTTTCATGCAGTAACTTAAATGCATACTTTTGAGCCATACATGCTTCTGTGGGATGGTGAGCTCCGCTGATTTGGCGATCTCCTCCGGCTGGCCTGCATTCGCATGCTCCATCTGAGCTGACCTCCCAATATACAATAGCGAGTTTTCACCATACCACAATAAATACTCATCGGAATGGACTTTCTCCTTACACTTCTCCCCTTTAAAAACCAATTATGTTCTAACAGTCCATAATGACTGTACCTCTTCATCCACCTACGTACTGTAATCAACAACAACATACCATGTTCGTTCTCGTCTGACGAATGGCATATTGAATGGCAGTGGCACTAACTGTTTGAAGCCAAACTGTTTCATAACATGCAAAGTATTGTGTCGTTCCACAATCCAATAATAGATAAGGATGGTGGACGATGAGAATAGAGCACGATCAACATTCCGTACCTTCTCTTCAAGCTTTTTCCCGTAACCATGATAGGGTATCCAATTGAACTGCATACAACATGAGTTAGGAATGAATAGCGAGTTTGTACAAACAATGTAGTATGTTAAAAAAAATAAAAACAGCAGGATTTCGAAAAAGTTCTATCCATTACCCCATCAGTCTTCAGATTGTTCAATTGTTTTCTCACTTCTTTCACTGTTGCGAGAGCTGGGTGTTCATCAAACCTCTTCCGCTAGGTCTTAAACAATGGAAACTGTATATCCTTCTTCCAACTATCTGCCGGTTTAGGACACCGCCCGATTGACATCCTCATATAGGCCCAGAGCTGCACCATTACATAAAATAAATAAATGTTATATACCGTTGAATTAATACGTAGAATCGAAAAACAGTATTAAGAGTGAGAACAATCACCTGTAACAACTGAAGAGGCCCAGTGGGTGTCCGAAGTTGGTGTCCTTCCTCCTCTCCTTATTCATTCTTCCCCTCCTCTCCTACATCTATCTTCTCCTTATTCCATCGAGTAGCGTTTGCCAGCATCCTATAAAGATTCGCAAGACAGGCCGGTCCCCATGCGTAAGGCTTAAAATTCTTAAACAATTCAAGAACATAAGCAGGTCCGCGAGCACCAGAAGTTTGATAGACAAGTTGGCCAGACACCAAGAAGAATAGGTAGGCCCGTGGAGCCTGAATCTCATATTGCTTGTATTTTTTTCTTCTTCTTCTTCTTCTCCAGTTCTTAAGCCTTGAAATTGTTTTCTAACCACTTAAATTTCAATGTCTGACCGACGTAATCAACCTTCTTTCGTGAAGTAATACCGAGCAACTCTTGACATAATGATTGCACTAGCTTCCCTGGGAAAGTTCGTCCTGTTACCCGGTCTCCATCAATGGGTAGGCCGTATATATAAGCAATGTCTTCCAATGTAACAGTTGCTTCACCGGATGGAAAATGGAAAGTGTTCGTTTCAGGACGCCACCTCTCTACCAATGCCGTTATTAACGCGTGATCTATGACTATACGGCTTATATCTGCCATATGATGGAGACCTGTCTCCCTCACGTACTCCTTTTGTTTTTTTGTAAGCCCCCATATTGCTGCGTCCGGGTTTGTTGGAATGCACCTGAGGCGACCAAACTCCCGCACATATCAAGTATTACAAGGTCAGTTAGGAATCATACACCAATTGAAAACAGAAAGAAGATATATAACTATCAATTGCGAAAGACAATATGTAGAAAATGCATATACCTCTCCAGCACGAATTCCTTCAGATATATGGTATTGTTGGTTATATAGGAGAACTTTCGGAGCATCAGCGGGCTGTTTTTCGTTCGACTGCATAGTAACAAACATAACTTTTCAACTTCTGAAAATCATAGGTGCATAACCACAAAAAGAGAGGGAACTTTTATGCAAAATATATTGCAAACTTGACATAATGAATGTCTCGTTAAACTTTGGCTTGCATTTATGTATTATATAGACATCCTGAAGAAAATCCTCACGCATTGAGACCTGGTTGAAAGACCCATATATCTCAAGCTAAACCGATTCCCATCCCTCTTGCATATTCAAGGTATATTTATTTGTTATGGTTATCCACGGAGAGATTCATATTTACTCATATATTTCTTTGTGTCTTAAAAGTAGATTGTCACAATCCATTTGGAGAAAAGAAAACTATGTGCAGTAGGGGCAATTGACCATAAGTGGTGTATGAACAAATTTTATAAAATCCATACAATGGGCCCAGTATGATAAGTCCAACCTGCTCATACCACATGTGCACCCCCTACCCTCCACTCCCCCCAACCCCAAAAATCGAAATGGCACATATCCAATTCCACTCCTAACAGAATGCAGCATGTAAAACACTCAATTTATTTCATTAGAGTTAAATCATGTGTTTTAACTCTTTCATGTGATCAATCCAACGGTGATTCCCACACCAATTGAATTGAATTTTTTTATGAGGTGTCTTTACACTCATTGGTGTGTGATATGTGTGGCAGCAATTCATGAATGGTGGGATAATGTGTGTTTTGCATGATCCACTCTTACAAGTGAGAGAGACTATATAGAACAAAGAAGGTTTCAAGATTCTTTGCTCACCCTATATTACCTTATGCAATCCGCATTAGACCATACTTTCCTACACATGCCCCGACTTAAATCATTGTTAAACCTACCAAATATAGTACCTTCCGCATTCACTGCTATTCCTTCACCAGATCATTGGGTTCCAATGTGTTAATCAGAATCCAACTCAATCCCATTTGGGTAAATACAAGCCACAGCTTTTGAATAGTTCAGATCTCTATAACATGGACTCAGAAGTAGAACTCTTAATTCAGCTAATCATACCCTGTTATAAGCACCCATAGAGAAAGAGGGTTGAAAAAATACCGGCCATAGTTTCTAAAGTGTAGCTCAAAGCCCATTTTTGTGGGGCACACTTAGGTGCCTTCCCATCATATGTTATGATTGATAGCCTTGATTCAAAAGAAAAACCAAAGAAATAAGAATTTGATGGTATGGATTTATTTGTATTTAACAGGTCTTTGGGCAGCTATTTTAATGAGGGGTCTAACTATTAAGCATACCAATCTAGTTTCATGGATGTGCCCTCATTTGGGAATCCTTAAGCCACTAAATTTGATGGTAGCTTCATTAAATCTGTAAGTAGAGGATGAATTGGAGGTGTTATTGGAGATTGGTCTATGAACATTGTTTGAAGATTTTCAAGACAAGTGGAATGCTCGAATGCTAATGAAACTGAATTCTTTGCTCTTATGATTGGTTGTCATGAGTCTCATCCTAAGGACTGTTATAATTCAGTCATTGAAGTTGATTGTTTATCTGCAATTCAATGGGGGTCAAGAAATACTTTTTTTTTCCTGGTATCTGGCGGATTGAGTTGAGGAGGTTCATGATTTTTTAAGTCTATTGGAGGCTACTTTTCATCATGTTCTTAGGAAGGCAAATTTTAAGGCAGATACTTTGACAAAGGAGGGAGTTTTTATCACATCAAAGATGTTTTTATGTCTATTCTTCTTCTTCTTCTTCTTTTTTTTTTTTTTTTTTTTTTTTTGTGTTTTAGCAACTTGCATTTGTCTTGTTTTTGTTAGGGAGGCATCATTTTTTTAAACGAGGAAGAGGGTGTACAAATCCCACACCACAAATGAACAAGTAGTAACTTATAACATTTGTCAAAACTTGCAATTTCTCAAATTCTCACAACAACCTTCATCCACCAATAGCTTTGTGCCACATTGCACCCATCACCTACAGTGTGGCCATTGTGCAATCCAAATGCCTCTTCATTGACACACAAGAATGCCACTTTTTGCGGCTAAAAGAGAGGACATAAACGACATGGGCATATATTCCTGCAATAT
The DNA here is from genome assembly GCA_012931725.1 of Litsea cubeba. Lineage (NCBI taxonomy): Eukaryota > Viridiplantae > Streptophyta > Magnoliopsida > Laurales > Lauraceae > Litsea > Litsea cubeba. The sequence goes on along the minus strand of CM022952.1, from coordinate 19,845,904 downwards.
ATAAGTTGTCTGCGACACCTCATTGGCTTATGATCCACATGGTTTGACCCACCACTCCAAATTCTCTATTCCCAACTTTCTACTCAATCTTAAGAGAAAAGTATGGATGGTTCCAGGTATCTGAATTGAGCCGCTGAAGAAAATTAGAGGGAGACATAACATGGAAAAGGATTGGAGTTTTATGCATTACTTGCAATATTATAATGTAGTGATGGTTAAGGATAGAGGGGAACAACGGAACGTATAGGTCTGGTAACAGAAATATAATAACCAAAAGCAGCATTACATGGACTATTTAATCTCTCTCTAAATCATTTTTAATCAACAATCTGTACTTTGACTTCTTAATCTCTCTTTCTATGTATATAAATGTATAATCGACCCAAAATATCTCTATGCCAGTAGAGGTGTGAAACCAAGATCTAACAATGCCAATAAAGGTGTGAAACCCATCTTCCACAAAACTCAGGTGTCAACGTCTCTGTGCATTAAGAGGGTTTGAAAAAACAAAAACACACTTCTCAGTTGGGTAACAATGCAACCCATTTTTTATTCAAAAAATCTAATAAACAAACCTAATCAAACAAAATAACTCTGATTTCGTTTAATCTAGGGATTCGGTTTCATGTTTAAGAATAATGAGGAAAAAAGGAATTTGCATTCTCAATCCAATGAAAAGCACCGAAAGCTCTGTTTAATCCTTAATGCAAACAAGACAAACCGAGTATAATACATACCTCCATGTGCTTGCCAACTGCGTATAAGCTTTGAAAGATGGCGCCAAATGATGCTTGGGACCACAGCCTGGGACCAACGAAAGGGAGAGATGTCGACAAGCACTGTCAAAGAGGATAAGGGAAAAAGGAAAAAGAAGAAATGGGGAAGAAGGGGTCTCTTGCGGTTTTAGTATAACCGCAACAATTGTCGATATCGACAACTTCAATAGACATATAAAAAAAAAAAACCGGAAGGGGCCCTCGTCTCTAAACACCTATTGGGTGGGTTTCCAGGTCATGGCTCACTATTGGGATTTATCCGGTAGTTTCCCCATAAGTATAAATCTTACGAGATATTCAAGATATTTACAAATATAGAGTTTTCTTGAGATATTAGTCATTGAAGAGGATAATTTTATTTTCAAATAATAGAACTATTACATACATTAAAATAAAGACATGCACGATGACATGATTTTAATTACCTTATTAACCATACGATCAATACAACTGTGGATCAAGTCCTATCAGAGTAAAATTTGTTAAAGAGTGTAAGTGTGAAATTGACCATTTTCATTGAACCAAGCTGTTTATGTTCTTTAGAAGGCTAAAAACGGCTAAGGGGTCAAATATCTCATCTTAATTCTTCATGAATTTTGAAAAATGTATAAAAAAGAGGTTTCAAAAATCCAAATACACAGAATTGTTGGATATACTCAGATTCATATGTGAAATTAGTGATTTTGATAAACATGGAAATTTGTTTCACTGGCGTATCGTTTGCATAGGAAGGTGTTCTTTAAATTTGGTGTAAATCTTTTTCTTTAGGGTAATTAAACAGGCCACATTTTCTGATATTGGTATTGGTTTGTGATTCGGACGTTACTCCATCATACTTTATGATGATTTTCACCCCTATTTTCCTTCCTGTAGATGCACTCCACAATGGTCGTTACTGTAAAAATCAGTGTTGGCATCCCTATGAATTTTAATTATATAACCATTAAACTTTGAAAACCTAAGAGAGATATACAATTTGGCTGGAATTAGCTGGAGGCATCATCTAGTTCAGCCCACCTAAGGAAAAACAGCGTTGTCAAGCTTTTCTCAACAAACACTTAACAACTTGTCACATTACAAATGGTCCAAAGTCTTCATTTTCTTATTCTTTTTGGGAAAAAAAGTTGCTTGTTTTTTTGGTAGTACCTGTACCGCACACATTCTGCTGCAATTAGCTTTCAACAGGTTGAGCAGAACTGAACTTCTGATACTCCCTCCCACAGTGATGTCTCTACTACTTTTTAGTTCAGGTTGGTTACCACTTACCAGTCAGGTACATACCTGAATGCCATAAACAGTAAACCTTTTTGGTAACCAATGTTTTGGGCTAAAACAATAAACCTGAGATGATAGGTGCCTGTCAACTAACTAGACTACATAACATGGGGCACAGGCTCGATTGATAATTAATTGGGTCTAGGTTGGATAAGCCATGGATCCACCTGTTCGGGGTCTGGGACCAGGACTCTGTCCATGGACCTTAGAAATTTACATCCTCTGTTGGGTAAAAGGGGTTCCCAGATCACTGTGATCCATGAATGCCAGTGGTCAGGGTCACTGTCACAAAGTTGTGGTTTAGAGTTCAATTTGAGGATGCTTTTCCTCTTCACTTGACTCTGATCCTCTTGGTGGGCAAAACGACCATTGAGGAAACTCCACATCTTGTCTCTGCGGACCAGTTCATACGAATGCGGTACTACCTTTGCCTACTAATGGTGCAAACATGTCATTTAAGGTCAATTTGGTTCAGAAAACTGGTTAGAAACCGAATGGAATCAAGTCATATTTGTAGAACTCCTTCCTTGCTGTATGATGTCATTGTTAAACGAGTTCATAAATGCAACAGAAGATATGACTAGAAAGGCACTCTCTGGGGAACTGCAAAGTTGCGGGACTGCATTTCATCAACCAGATAGAATCAATAAATAGAAAATCCACATATCGAATAAACAGAGAGCCACAAGATCAAATGAAATACAAACTGAATTAGGTGGTAAAAGATTAAATCATTTTAAAAACTATATCCCTCACCTTAAACTCGAGCCCAAGCTTTAAGCAATCAACTCAATTTCTCTTTAATGTGCTGTCCTATGCATTGATGAATTAAGAAAATGATCAATATGTCAACAGTGACGGCTAACATTGGGCTTCAACATATTCAATTGATATAGAACAAAATATGATGACTCAAATTTAATGACTTGTTTTGGTTGATAATAGACATGCATGCTGACTGGAAAAGCTGGAGCTTCAGCTGAGTTGAGCCACTTCATAGGTCGATCTCAAGCCAAGCAGATCACAGATCCTTCCAAAATCTAACCCTTTTTACCCTGTAGACAAGCCTGAAAAATAGACTCCCTCAAGCTCAAGCCAATAAAAGGAGCTTGAGCTTAAGCCAAAAAAGCTCAAAACCTTGCTTGGTTCATTGATCGCCGTCTGAGTGGAAGCTGATGGCGAGCATCTAAGAATTCATAGTTCAGCATCTTTATTTGGAACAACAGAGCAGATAGAATGCGCTATACATTAATGGTATTTTCAAATAATGAAAATCTAAAAATCATTATTAGACCTTACAAAATTTCATCAGTCCTTTGATAGACGCACTTGGTTATTACCTCGAGGTCAACCTAACAATACAAGACCTATGCTACACCTGCCTGATTATTCTCACCCCACCTCTCCCTGCCAGCTTCTAGGCCTCTCTCCTTAGAGGAGAAAAAAGTATCAGTTTATATATTGAAAAACGTCGCCTAAAGTTTCAGTCACATTACTGCCCCATAAACCCACATTAGTTGCTATATAGGAAACCAGAATACTTAAGACATGCATTTTAGCACTCTAAACACACAACATGCACCACAAATCCATCCACAAATAGAAACAAGAGAGACCAACTACCATAAATCTCAAATATAATGAGTTTCATGACTTCTTAATAGCTCTATGTCCATAGAATACATAGGATTTTTAAGACACAGAAACTCCTACTTACCTTGAGCCAAGAGGGCATAACTGGTCTTGTTTCAGTGCCTTTGATGATAAGCAGGTTAAATCCTCCCATGATGATGCCCCTGCACTCGATTAAATGTACAAAAGACCACCACTCTGTTTACACTTGTAGGATGAGCTGGATGGTGTTTCACAAGGATTTTGTAATAGGAGAGAACCAGAAGCCCAATTTATACATACTCTAATCAGTCCCCTGCCATGGAGGGAACATATTACCAAAGGACTCTTACGATTTTTTTTTTTTTTTTTTTTTTGCCCCTCAAACATGGTTCAGAGATCCGCCACACTGGATTTATACAACAGAAATTCAACATTGAGTTGCAAACCACTAATAATCAGCCGAAAAATTTGATTCATAACAGAAATAATGTTACAAGGGATGCAGCATTAGCAGTTGGTTTACGAAGCAAAATGAGATAAACATATTATCTAAAGGAATGGAGAGGGGTGTGATAATCATGTAACTGCTAAAAGCATAGGCTGAAACAAATGTTGATTGGGTAACCATGCCATCAATTCCAAGGTTAAGCACAAAACTTGCAGCTGCAACATAATTTAAAAAATATGGAAAGCTCAAAACAAGCTGCTCATTTGAGAAGATATTTTTCAGTTGGAGAAGGCACGTTCTGTGCTTGACATGGAAGGCAATTTTCATGGGCTAATCAATCAATCAAGGCTTCTTTTGCCCATGATTTGCCTAGAGAAAACAATGCTGAACAATAAAATCCATTGCCAACACTTCCCACTCCATCTTCCTATGAGAGCATATGAATAGCAAATGCATCAGACGAAGATGTCGGTTTCTTTTCTTTAGACAGTTGTGCCCGAGGCCATGAACTCATTTTTCCTTTCTCCTCCTGTCCCTGTCCCTCTCCCTATCTCTGGACTTATCATGGTCATCCCTCTCCCTACTCCCACTCTTCTCACGTTTCTTCCCCCTTCTACTGTCTGCCTCGCGGGCTCCATCACGGTGTCTGTCTCGGTCCCTGTCCCCATCAGTGTCCCTATCCTTGTCTCTGATTGATGACTTGCGCTGTGGACTACGACTTCCACTATCGCTACGATGCTGCTTCCATGAAGAATCACGGCTTTCATCATGTTTATCCTTCCTCTCTAGAGATGTTCGCTCTACAATTTCAAAATTAGAAAATATATGAGCTTGCACATATGGCCAAATTTAATTGACTACACAATCAAACCTCATGCGATAATACTGTCTCAAGTTTTGTTGATGGCTTAATTGAGTCAAGAATCACGATAACATCCATTAACTAGGCAATAATTGGGATAAGGATCATTATAGATCCCATTCACCCAACCACTGTCAAGATTGTTCAGATATGCCTAATATTGCAAGAATTAAATATAATATAATTTCAGTTTTCAACTATTGAGCATCAGGCAAAAACATAGCAATGTTGGGGCTCTCCATATAGTAAGTAACATAGAGTAAAGGAGAAAGATGCAATTTTCCGTTGATTTAAAATTTAAGGATTCCCGAAAATAATCTCTCTGTTGATTTAAAATTTAAGGGTTTCTGACAACATGTAACTAGTTTTGACTTACGTGCAACATGCTTGTTCCCTCGAACATCTTCAGCAGAATCAGATAGGCCAAATTCCGATTGCAGACGTGTACGGTAACTTGCAACTTTCCGTTCAATTTCCTCTGAGCTTCTGATGCCCCGCTCTTCAAGAGTCTCGCGGTACTCTATCACAGACACCTCTAGACGCCGTAACTTTTGCCTGTAGAACAAAAGTTCAGTTAATCCCCAATTCTAGAGACAGGAACATATTCCAGCTACATTTTTATATATCAGAACTAAGGTGCGTTTATGTTACTTCAAGTCCCCTTTAATTTGTATGGGGTGGAAAACACAGGAACACAGTATCCCAACCAAGGTTTTGAAACTCGGCGAGGTCCAAGTCAACTTCGTTGAGTCATTGGTTTCAAAACAGGCTATCAAGTCACTAGGACTCGGCTGAACGTCATGCATATCAGCTGAGACTTGGTGCAACTTAGCTAGCCCATGTACCAAGGTGGTGACTGAAATGAAGATTTGAAGCCATAATCCCTCCCCTGTTACTCTGATTCCTGCACTGTTCCAAACAATGTGGGATGAATAGCAATGCATTCTAGGTTAATATTCACACCCATAGCAAATTAAAGTGTGAGTTAAATAAGAGGAATTAATTCATTATGCTTAACCCAGATTGATGGGATAAGGCGAGGATGATGATGACGATGATGACGATGACTTTGGTTTAGGGTACATCCAAATGCATCATAAGATTTCCATTAGACTCAAAATATGTTACAACCTGTGTTCTTCACTCGTGCTACTGTCCGGATAAGTAGGAACAGTTGTGTCAGTGCCCACCTCCTGCTCATCAGCCTTGCCTGGACCACCACCAGCATTTTCACTTCCAGATGATGAATAGCTTAAACCTAGACCATGAGCATCTTTTCTTTCATCATCAGTACCATCATCCTCACGAGCCCATTTAGAAGTTGGTAAAACAGGATCAAATTTTCTTTTCTTTGAGAAGGCTTTCAGTTCAGGTTGTGGAGTTCTGATGGTTTGAGCCAAAGGTGCAGCAAAACCTTTATCTTGTGATTCTGCCACTTCATCCCCATATCGATTCCATCCCGATGACCCTGATGGCTCCAGTCCAAGCTCGCTCTCTCTACTACCGGCATTACTTGCATTCCAGATGCTTTCATATCTTGAATACTTAATGGAGTTGGAATGGCTTTGTCCATACTTCATATCATCCTCTTGCTCATATCTGCTCTGATTTTCTGCCTCTTCCAGACTAAGCAATCTGGCAACCATCATCTCCCTACCGCCACAGAGAGAGAGCCCATTATGTCTGCAGCGTCTTTCCAGCTCAGCTAGGGGAAGATTTAGCAACTCCTTCATAGCTGCCCCTTTCCCCATTGCTAATGCAGCATCTTGGTTGAGCTTACCTCCATCAGTGACATCTTCAGAGCTGGTTTTCTTTTCAATTTCCAGTGCATCTCCACATATGGAGTAAAATGGGATGACACCTGAGTTACTTGATCGAAGAAAAGTTGCACGCAGTCCATTCACATATGCATCTGAAAAGAGAAACCAGTCTGACCACACTTGGAGAACCTTCAGAACACGTTCCTAGAGTATCCAAACATAGAAAAATCAAGTCACTGAAATTTCATTGAAACTGGCTAGTAAAAGAGGTATCTTACTTCTATCAAAAAAAAGAAAAAGAAAAAGAAAAAAAAGAGGTATCTTACTGCTAGATGATGCAGAAAGTGAAAAGATTAAAATTCTTTTGCTTTACCCAACAATAGCATAGGTGGAAACAACCTTTCAATAACATTAACACAAGCCTTTCATTTGCTGGACCTAGCCTTCGACCATCTACTCAATATCTCCCCCAACAGACAATCCTACGCATCCGATGAAAATGAAGTAATGACTACCAAATAATTCACCCAAATGAAAGCAGCTGATGGGGAGATTTTTTGTGGGGTCTTCCACCACAGGGTTCAGCATACACACAATGTTGGTCACCCAAAAGCAAACTCAACATTTATAGTTGGTTGAGTCAAATAAAATGCTCAATTGTTCACTATATATTTTATTCTGACGAAACCCAGCAACAAATGCCAAGTACAAGTTTTTATACTTGAGGTGCGAACTTACTTTGAGGGCCTCAGCCGTGATCCTTCCAGTGATACTGCGATACAAGTCATTGAAGCTCTCCATTATGTCAGGTAAGGTAGCTTCAAATTTCGTACGAAAAGCCGAAGCATTCTTTACTGGAGCACTACTGTTGTGAAGTATATCAGAGACGAGCATAAGTCTAGCAACTTTGGTTGGTATCGGTGTTTCTTTTAGTGTCAAGGATTCAGTAAGAACCTCAACTACCTGCAGATACGCGACGTACATGAACTTAGTATATCCTTTAAAGAAACCCAATTTTAGAGCCCTCTCAATTTCTTTTGAGTTCTCTGATACTATTCAACAAATAAGATTAATTAAAGAAATAGGGATGTGATGCTCAAAAATGGGATGCATATGGAAAGCACACACCATTGATATAGCAGGGACATGGCCTCCACACATAAAACTTAAGAATCAGATACAATACAGTATGTGTTTGTATTTCATTTTGAAGTGCCTAAGTATCATATAAATGGAGTATACCATCAAAGAGAACTTCAAAGAATCAATACTATCAAAGAGAACTTCAAAGAATCAAAGGAAAAAATGGTTAAAAATGATAATTTCTCACACTCAAAAGAAATAGAAAAAAAAAAAAAGAAAAAGAAAAGAACTGCCACAGTAGAATGAGTCTACACTTGAGGGCTGATTTCTCATCAAGGGAAGATAGTTGGATCAAATCCTCCAGGTGTGATTGATGGATATAGACCAAACATCACTCGAGATTAGATTCATATTCAATTTGGTTAGAGTGTTCATCAAATGACAGAATAGAATTCAAGAAGACCACTTTAATCCAAACTGCATGACACTTGAGCAAGAATTCGTGGGGTAAGGTTAATACAGAGATCTGTATTTAGAAGTGGGTTACTGCAGTGCAAATTTGCTAGACAGTGCCACAACCTGTAACACTGTTGACGTAACTGAATCATTCCACTTTCATGCACATGAAAAATGTCCATATGAAACCAGGGACACAACAGAAGTTCACCCACTTGGATTATATGTTTGTCGAGCCTCTTTAATTCATATCATAAAAGTACACTGTTGACCAAGATCTGACCCCTTGAATGATAACGGGATTATCACCCAGATCAGACTAATATTTATTATTGGACTAAATCTGGCCATACTTTCAGAATCTGGTTTTTGTCCAACTAAAATATGAGAAAACCATATCAGGACTAATTAGGGCTGAAACCCACCCAAATATGGTCTAAAACCCACCTAAATATGGTGACACCTAGAACAATTTGAAAATAAAAATAAAAATAAAACCTAGAATAATTTCTTCCAAAGTGAAAGAGAAATCAGTTCAAACTATGACATCAGCATTACCTCTTCAGCTGCATCAGCATTATCCAAGGAAAAACCCATGGCTTCCTTTATCTGGCTCCACTCCAAAGTCAGAGCCCGTAACATATCTTCAAATTCATCCCGTTGTGAATCTGTAAGAGTGCGCTCCAAGTCCACACGCTAAGCAAAAGGTTTACAAGGAGAAAAGAAGTGAAAACAAAGTTCCTTCAATGACCATGCTTTAGGTTCCATATGGACTCTTGCCATTTTGGAAATGAGAAGAATCCTCTTTTGATTATTAGGTTTTCACATTGAAAATCCAGAAAATCCAGAAAACAAGGAAAGCACTTGAAGAGGCAATTGAAACATAGCCAAATGCATTCTTTAAGTTAATGATGAAATTGCTTAATAATTGATCCATTTTATGGAACAGGAATTAAGTTGTCCACAATAGGAAGTTCTCATTGTACTCAAACAAGGTAAGTCACCTAAGTAAATTATTCACTTGACCCCAAAAGTTTAGGAAAAGGACTGGAAAATAATCATATTTTTACTAAAAACACTACCATATAAGATTTACACTTCCTTTTACAGATGGCAGGGAACAAAAGTACAATCTCGCAATTGCAGCACTAAGAACGTTGCCACCATCTATGGGTTCAACAACATAGTTTTTACTCAATTTTCAACTGTCTTTAAAATTTATTTCAGTTTTTAATATAGAGCTGAGCCACATCCAACATGGACCTCAACATAGAAACCACCTGTGATTTAAGGGTTCAGGTAACATAGAATATTAAACTTTTCTAAGAGAAAGAAAACTTACCCTGCTTCTTCCCGCAGCAAATGTAGTACTACTTTCTTTCTCATGCTCTGGGCTCTTGATAGATGGTAGAGAGGGTGGTATCCATCTAAATGATGCATCACAACAAAGTAGAACATCATAAACAAGGAAAGTCTCAGTTACAAGGTGGAACTAGTTCTTGACCAAAACTGAGTAACTCACCAAAAACCAGTTCATGTACACCAACTCACCAAGTTAAGACTGAATTCCACAATTTCCTAATAATTAAACTTAATAGATAAATAAACGTAGATACAACCCATTATATATATATAAGAAAGTCAAACATATGCACAATTTACTCTTTATTTGTGAAATAGCACACTAAAAGCAAATATGTGTGAAACAAACCAATCGAATGTATTTAACTGATTTTACCACTAAAAAAATGTATTTAACTGATTTTGAGATTTGATATAAGTAAAAACAACAAAAAAGTACCAAATGGTCTTCTCAAAATAATTGGCAAAAGAAATTCCAAAAAAAAAATCCCTATTTTTAAACCCGTTAAAGGCAACCACCCTCGTAAAACTATGGAGGTAGGAAATTATTTTTGAGAGCAATTTGGGAGCTATGAGATCATCTCAACTGTGCTTCCTGTGAAGAGAGTTGCCATAGAAGCAATGTGAGATTTCTTCTCTCAAATTGGATCTTTTATTTCCTTTGGTTTTGCCATTCGAAGTCCGAAGTGGCGAAATCCGGTCTTTTGGAGTCGATAATGTTAGTTTTTTGCTTATTTTCTGAAATGCTAGACCAAAGGGTGTGTAAAGAGACATAGATAGAGAGTTCGATGATACGAACTCTGTTCAGCTACTGACACTGTAGTTGGCAGTGCTCTTATCTAGACATCCGGTCATTAGATCGGAACTAATCCCTTAACCAGGGAACTCCGATTTAGATCGAGATTGTTGCAGACAACATGAACCAACGAATGGCTTTGATACATGACAAACTTAGAATTGCTGTAAAATTGTCATCCCCTCTTAGAGGGAGTGCCCTTTATTCACATTAATGTTCACAATGTAAAATTACATGAATACCCTTAACGGTTTAAAGGAAGGATATGTATAAGAATAGATTAGGAAGAACTAATTCACAAGTAGTTATCTAGAGGGACTATTCTTATAGAGATGTCATATGCTCAGAAACATCATGCTCTGGCAGTGGACTAGAATCAGTACTCTTCATAGCCTTACATGCTTCTGTACAAGAAAACAAGCGAGCAATACCACTGACAAAGTACAATGCTATAATTGCAAGGAAAAAAAATGGTAATTTTGCTAACCGATGTAAAAAATGGAAATTCATAACTATTGCAAAATACTCGGCCATCTAATTGCTGGTTGTCTTAGACGCTTCCAAAATTGTAATGCTCAAGCATATCACATCACCATTGATATTGACGCTCCAACTCAGTCATCTCAACCTACAAACACTACTGCTCCTCTACCAGCTACTCTTAGTCCTAAGCCTCGCAATAGATTGTGTAGGCTCTATCCACCATAAGATTCTCTGGTAATGTCTCTTCTTCAGCGACGTGGTATCTTGATTCTAATGCATCAAATCACATGACTATGTGCACCAAATTCGTCCAATTTTAAGCCATATACTCGATCAACTTGTGTTTGTACTGCTGATGCTAAAAGAAATGGATATTTTCGGTATTAAGGATTGTCATTTTTCTTCTGTTACTTTACATGATGTTCTTTTTGTTCTTTCTTAATCTCATAATCTTCTATCTATCGGCCAACTTATTGACACCAACTAGTCTGTATTTTTATCGCCTGATGGGTGGCGCCTAATACAGGACCAAGCAACTAAAAAACAGTCGGGATGGGGCATAGGAGCGGAAGATTATTTGCCATAACTTTGATTCCACATTGTCAATCCAGGCCCATCCATTTTGGCCCATATCCAGGCCCATTTATTGTTCCTATTTATTGCTTTGTAATTAGTCAAAGTTACTTAATGTTAGGATCTATAATTGATTTGTAATTGATTATGATTGATTGTAATTAGGATTGTAATTAGGGTATTAAGCCCTTATAAATATACATCAGTCGATCCTAAGAAGGGATACAATATTCATAAGAGTGTTCTGTCATTCATCTCTCTCTCTCACTAAAAATATCATGGTATCAGAGCTCAATCGATCATCTGTGATTTGTGAGCTGTGATCTTCTCCTCAATCATCTTCCAAACATTGGAAGCCAGTAGTTGATCATCTGTGATCATTCTCTTCAGCCGGATCATCCTGATCAACTCAGGTCAGACGTGGCCCACCCGAGATCATCAACACCTCATCAGCGGAAGACTACCATCTTGATTGCCTGAAGGTTCTTGGATTTATGATGAATTTTTCATGATTTATTGATCATCAGAGGTAGGTCGTCTACCAATTTTTGTGAATATTCATTCTTTTTCAATAGTTTTCATCTCGGCCATTCAAAAACCTAGATCTGGATTTGATCTTCATGAGACCAGTGCCAGTAGTTGACGAAAACTACTCTCATTCCATCCCCACACTCTGATCTGTACCAAGATCATCCAGTGGGGCCCACGTGTGCATCTACACACTGTCGACAGGGACGATTTTGGCTTCCATTACTGTGGCTGCCTGCGGTTGATGCTGCAGACGACTTCTGGTGACTTATTTTGCTTGCTACTGTTCTTCCCTGTTATTTTTTGGTGAACAGAGTGATCAAGGTACTGCCGTTTGCAACACCCGTCTGATCTTCTGATTTGGTTCCTCACCACTGATTGTGGTCTAATCACTCTGTTCTGGGTGCTGATTGCTGCTGTTGCTATTTGCTAGTTACTGTAATTACTGCTGATTGATCATCCTTCTGCTGTTCTGTTAGTAATTCATCATTCTGGTTGTTTCTTGCTTCTGGATTGGGTTCCTAACCACTGATTGTGAATTGATTGCTTGTTCTGGGTAGTCATGGACAAATCTGAACTTACACTGATTAAGTTTGATGGAAAAAATTATACCTCATGGGCCTTCCATTTTCAAATCTACTTAGAAGGAAAGGAACTCTGGGCCCACATTGATGGATCTGAACCTCAACCCACGGAAGATGACAAGAAGATGTTAGCTTGGAAAACTAAAGATGCTAAAATAAAAACCTGGTTACTGGGTTCAGTGGACCCACATTTTATTCTCAATCTCAGACCGTGCAAAACTGCCCGTGAAATGTGGGAATATCTTAAAAAGATCTATCATCAAGGCAATGTTGCTCGTCAATTTCAATTAGAACTTGACATTTCTCAATTTACTCAAGGCACCCAGTCTGTTCAGGAATATTACAATGGATTTCGCAGACTGTGGTCCGAGTACGATGAGATTAAGTTTGCCACAGTATCTGAAGCTCTCCTTCCCGAACTACTTCCCTTACAGCAAAGTAGTCATCGGGATCAGTTTCTTATGAAACTTCGTCTGGAGTTTGAGACAGTTAGATCTAACTTGATGAGCAGGGCTTCTCTTCCTAGCTTGGATGACTGTCTTCAGGAGCTTCTAAGGGAAGAACAACGTCTGCTTACTAAAACTACCCTGGAACAACAGACATCTGTTGAGGCTCCCCTTGCATATGTTGCTACAACCAGACCTCCTCCTCGAGACATCAGTAAAGTTCAGTGCCATAAATGTAAGAAATATGGTCACTATGCAAATCAATGCAAGGCAAAAATATGCCGTTATTGTAAGGCCACTGGTCATGTTATTGAAGAATGCCGAAAGAAGACTCGCAATTCTACTTCCCGCAACTATGTGCAGTCAGCCTCTGGTACTTACAATGTGCAGTCAGCTCCTCGTGCTTACACAGTCACCACTCCACCATATGCTTCATCTGATTTCAGTGGTTCTCTGCAGTATGATTCTTCTTCCCAACCTGGTTCCTCACAATCTGCGTCAGCAGCTCCTCTCACCCCTGAGATGGTCAACCAAATGATCATCAATGCCTTAGCTTCCATGAACATCGCAGGTACTGCTTCATCTCTTTCCAATACCTGGTACTTAGATTCTGGTGCAAGTAATCATATGACCACTTCCACCCTAAAATTACAAAATGTAGTTCCTTACACTGGTCATCTTACTGTCCAAGCTGCCAACGGAGATCATCTTCCCATCACCTCTGTTGGTGAAACCCCTAGCCCCTTACCATTAACCAATGTTTTAGTTTCTCCTCATCTTGCTACAAATTTGGTTTCTGTGGGTCCACTTGTTGAAAATATCTGCAATGTCTCTTTTTCTCCTTCTGGTTGTGTTGTGCAGGACCGAGAGTCGGGGGAAGTGATCGCGAGGGGGCCTAAGCGTGGAAGACTTTTTTCTTTACCAGTGTCTTCATTTATTCCAAATAACTCTTCACATCAGTTATTTTGTTTTTCCATTACGAATAATTCTAGGTTGTGGCATAATTGACTTAGTCATCCGAATGACTCTACAATATCTACTTTATTTCAATCTGGATTATTAAATAAACCTATTGATTCTGCGTCGTTTGAATGTGATGCTTGTAAATTAGGTAAGAGTAAAACTTTACCTTTTCCACACTCTAACACACGGAGCACTGCATGTTTTGACTTTAATTCACAGTGATGTTTGGGGCATTGCTCCGACTATTTCTCATAGTCATTTTAAATACTTTGTCACCTTCATTGATGACTACAGCAGATTTACTTGGTTTTATTTATTACATTCAAAGTCTGATGTTCTTCATGCTTTAAAATTTTTTTAAGCTATGTTGAAACACAATTCTCCACCTGCATTAAGATTTTGCGATCAGACTCAGGGGGGGGAATATATGTCCAATGATTTTCAATCTTTTCTGAACAATAAAGGCATCATTTCTCAACGTACATGTCCATATACTCCACAACAAAATGGAGTTGCGGAACGGAAAAAACAGACATCTCCTTGATGTAACTCGAACACTTCTCCTTCAATTTTCCGTTCCCCCTCGTTTTTGGACTGAAGCCCTCACCACCGCAGTTTTTCTCATCACTCGTCTTCCCTCACCCACCATTGATCATTTCACACCTTATTTTAAACTGTTTGGGCAACAACCTGTGTTTGATCACCTTCATACATTTGGATGTGTTTGTTTTGTTCACCTTCCTCTCCCGGAACGAACAAAACTAACCGCGCAATCCCGCAGGTGTGCGTTTTTGGGTTATGCCACTAATAAAAAAGGTTTTGTTTGTTATGATCCCATTGGACATCGTATAAGGGTTTCTCGCAATGTTATTTTCTTTGAAAATCAGAATTTCTTCCTGACTCACATAGACCGTCCTCCACCCTCTTCATCAGCTCTCTTACCTGGTTTCTCGGATCAACCAACGGATCAACCAACTGTTACTAGGTTTAATCCTGATTTTGTGTATCACCGACGGGAAAAACCTACCACTGCAGATGGCCGTCCTCCTGATCCTCCACCGACCAATGGTTCCGCACCTACTCCAGCCTTGCGTCGCTCCTCCCGAGATTCTAAACCCCCGGAGAGGTATGGCTTTACCCATACTTCTTTGATGACAACTCTATCTTCTATCCCTATCCCTAGTTCTTATTTGCAGGCTGTACAACAAGATTGTTGGAACCAGGTCATGAAGGAGGAATTGGATGCATTGGATCAGAATCACACCTGGGATATTGTGGAGTGTCCTTCAACAGTTAAACCCATTGGTTGCAAATGGATCTACTCGATCAAACTTAAATCTGATGGGTACTTGGATAGACACAAAGCTAGACTTGTGGCACTCGGCAACCGTCAGGAGTATGGCATTGACTATGAGGAAACATTTGCACCTGTGGCCAAAATGACATCTGTTCGGTTGCTTCTCGCCATTGCTGCATCTAACTCCTGGCCGTTATATCAAATGGATGTCAAAAATGCATTTCTCCATGGGGATCTGCAAGAAGAGGTCTATATGCGGATACCACAAGGTGTCCCCTCTCCCTCAAAGAGGAATGTCTGTCGCCTGCGAAAATCGCTTTATGGTCTAAAGCAAGCTCCTCGGGCATGGTTTGAAACCTTCCAGCGTCGTTTATGCGAGAGTGGCTTTACCCAGAGTCCTTATGATCCATCTCTCTTTCTCTGTCGCACATCTATTGGCATTACTGTGCTTCTCGTATATGTTGACGATATTATTATCACTGGCACGGATGTTGATATGATCACCTCTCCAAGCTTCTCTCAAGGATTCCTTTCGCATGAAGGATTTGGGCCCTTTACATTATTTTTTGGGCTTAGAGGTGCATCAATCTCCGAAAGGTCTATTTGTTAATCAAAACAAATACACATCCGATCTTATCGAATTGGCTGACCTCCATGATTCTTCACCTGTTGATACACCTGTCGAGGTCAATCTAAAGTTAAGTAAAGATGATGGCGATCTTCTTCCTGATCCTCATACATACCGGCACCTGGTGGGAAGTCTTGTCTATCTCACCATCACTAGACCTGACATCTCCTATGCTGTTAATCTTGTGAGCCAGTTCATGACAGCTCCTCGTCACCTTCATTTGGCTGCTGTGAAGCGTATTATTCGCTATCTGCTGCGAACTGTCCCTCGTGGTCTCTATTATCCAAAGGATAATCCTCTTCATCTGACCGCTTATGCGGATGCTGACTAGGCGGGCTGTCAAGACACCCGCCGTTCTACTACTGGTTGGTGCATGTACCTTGGAAATTCTCTCATTTCTTGGAAATGCAAGAAACAAGAACGGGTGTCCAGATCTTCCACTGAAGCTGAATATAGGGCCATGTCTTCTGCTTGTTCTGAGATCTTATGGCTACGTGGACTCCTTTCAGAACTCGGATTCGCTCAAACCGATCCTACTCCATTACATGCTGATAATACTGGGGCTATCCGCATCACTGCAAATCCAGTCTTCCATGAACGCACCAAACATATCGAAGTCGACTGCCACTTTATTCGTGATGAATATAAGCGTGATGTCATTCGGCTACCTCATGTCCCTTCAGAGTTTCAGTTTGCCGATATTTTCACTAAGGGACTTCCTCGGCCTCGTCATCAATTTCTTGTCTCCAAATTGCTGCTTTATGACTCCCCAGCATCAATTTGAGGGGGGGTGTCAATCCAGGCCCATCCATTTTGGCCCATATCCAGGCCCATTTATTGCTTTGTAATTAGTCAAAGTTACTTAATGTTAGGATCTGTAATTGATTTGTAATTGATTATGATTGATTGTAATTAGGATTGTAATTAGGGTATTAAGCCCTTATAAATATACATCAGTCGATCCTAAGAAGGGATACGATATTCATAAGAGTGTTCTGTCATTCATCTCTCTCTCTCACTAAAAATATCACACATCATATATTATTTGTTTCTTCGCTTTTGTCTTCATTTGAATCTTTTGACAATCGACAACGATGATTTACCTCTGTGGCATAGGAAATTCGGAAATCCAAACATTAATAAATTGTTATTTATGTTGAATTCTGGTTGTTTGTCAATAAAAGATTTACTGTTTCCCAATTCTCTCGCACCATTTCTCACAAGGGGAAAGGGAAAACCTTTCCTTTTCCTATTATCACTCATAATGCTTCTGGTTGTTTTGGATTAGTGCATACTGATGTTTCAATGTCTCCTATCGCAACTAGGATATGATACAAACATTATATTATACTTGATGATTATAGTTGTTATATATGGGTATATTTTTTCACGTCCCAAATCTCGGTGTATATTTCAACAATTTGTAAACATGATTGAAAATAATTTTTTTACATGTATCAAAACATTATGCTCCAACTCAGGGAGAATACATGTGAAAAGATTTTCAGTCATACCTGAAACAAAAAGGAATTACTACCAAATACTCTTGTCCTCATACTCAACAAAATGGGGTAGCAAAGCATAAACATCAACACAATTTCAAACTGTTCACACTACAGTACCATTAGATTCAGTTATGCCTGCATCCGTTTGGGTTGAAGCAGTTAGCATGTCATTAATCACAATTATATCCAAATTTGTCTAACCAATCTCCTTACTTTCGTCTTCTTCACCGTCATCCAAATTATAACAGCTTCATTCTGTAACCTGTGTGTGTTTTGTCTTGCTACCTCCAACTGAGCAGACTAAACTTACTAGTCAATCCATTCGGTGCACTTTTCTTGGGTATAGAGATAGACAGAAAGAATTTGTTTGTTATGATATACAAGTCAATCCATTTGGTGCACTTTTTTTTGGTATAGAGATGGACAGGAAGAATTTGTTTGTTACGATCCTCATTCTTCATACAAATTAATTACGTTGGTCGAGAAACGTTATCTTTTTATACAATATTCCTTACATACTTCTCTATCTCCATCTACATTTGTCGTGTCCCAATCCTTTATGCCTATAGTCTCTAACTCATCCATCAATTCCTCTCCGTCGAATGATTCAATTTCTGATTTGTCATCACCTGCACGATTTAAAGGTGTGGTTTATCCAAAAAAAAAAGGAAAAATGATCAACTGTCTCCTCATGACTCTTTCTCATAAGCTTCTACAGGTATGCCACAGGATCCTCCCTGTGATACTACTGCCATGACACTCCATTGCTCATCTCAAACTATTAAGCCCTTTGACCGCGCTATGGATTTCATTCTGCATCCCTCCTTGCTTCTTTAAATTTGATTTCTATTCTAACTCTTATAAGAAGGCAGCATAAGTGATGGCAGGTTACTATGAATGAAGAGTTGAAGGCTCTCCATGACAATCACACGTCGGATGTAGTACCTTGCCCTTCAAAGGTCAAACTTATTATTATTATTATTATTATTTTTTGTAAATGAGTTTACACAATAAAGTTGAAAATCAAATGCAAGTCTTGAAACTTGAATATCAACAAGAGTACAGTATTGATTACAACGAGACATTTGTTCCATTTGCAAAAATGATAACAGTAAGAACAATTTTGGCACTTGCCTCTAACAAATCTTGGCCTGTTTTCCAACTAGATATTAAAAATGCATTCTTACATGGAGATCTTGAGGAAAGAGCATATATGACCACTTCCCGGCTATCCAGTTCCAAATGCTATGTATGTTTGTCAACTTAGCCAATCTTTATATGGGGTCCCAAACAGGCTCCACATACATGATTTCAAAAAACATTCTCTACAATTCTCAAATATGGGTTTAAATAGAGCAATTGCCGCCACTCATTATTTCTTTGACAATCTTTTAAGGACCTCACTATACTTCTGATGTATGTTGATGATATTTTGATTTTTGGAATGATAAGTCAGGCATTCTTTCCTTGAAATAAATATTGCAATCATCTTTTCACATTAAAGATTTGGAGCACCTTGCCTATTTCCTTGGTTTGGAAGTCACTCCTACTACTACCAGTATCTTTCTTTCTCAGCATAAATATACAAAGGATCTCATTGACATGGCTAGAATGACATATGCAAAACCATTTGATACCCCCACAGAGCTAAATGACAAATACAACAAGAACAGTGGGGAGCCTACTTCTGATCCTTCAATTAACAGGACATTAGTTGGCAGTCTTATTTATCTCAGCATGACTCAACCAGATATCACCTATGCAGTTCCAGTTGTTGGCCATTTATGTCTGAACCGTGTCATCTTCAATGGAATGATGTTCTCCGCATAATTAGATAAAAACATGGAGCTTCAAGACTTGGGATTTTCTTTTCAATAACTACCTGTAAATTAGTTCTTCCTAATCTACCATTGTACATATCCTTTAAAATGTTCCTTCATGGGTCATTTGCCATTTACATGTGATAGGAAAATGGATTTTACATATGTAAAATGCTACATATGCAAATGGTACACATGTGAAACACATTACCATGTTTGTCAAAATCACCATTTTCGCATGAGCAAATGAGCCCATTCAACAATTTTAGATGTATTTGGTTTTTTTATTGGAAGTTTTCAACAAGTTTCTCAAAAACCATGAAGAATTAAGATATGAAAATATATACCCTGATATTTACTATTAATAAAGAATATTGAACTATTTGGATCACGAATTGGAAGTCCATTAGAAGTGCAGAAAATTAGATCTATAGGTTGGGATTTTTTCACAAATTACTAAAAATCTATGAAGATTTAAGATGATCAGCTTCAAGATCTTGGTGTTTATTAGTTCAATAAACAAAGTGAACAATTTCGATTACAAACATTAGGCCCATAGGAATGAGAAAAAAGTGGTCGATGGGCCCCACAAGAATCCAATCACCTTGTAAAAAGTGTATTGGCGCCTTTTTGGAGAAGGTGTGAAAGTGATTTTCACACCTATTCAGGCGTGAAGTTCTTGGTGTGTAAATGGCATTAATTACACCATTTTCACACCTCATTCATGCATCACGTGTAAATAAGCGCAAACAAATGCGATGATATGTAACTATTATGCATGGAAATCATTTACATATGAAAATGACTGCAAATAAATGATCTAAAGGTATTCATGTAATTGTACATTGTGATCATTAATAATAAGTATAGGGCACTCCCTCTAAGAGGGTATGACAATTTTCCAACGATTCTAAGTTTGTCGCTTACCAAGTTGTGTAAAGAAGCACAATTGAGATGGTAGATAACAAGTATGGTGGCCCACCCAACCTGCTCCCATTAGGGGAGGGTTTCATAGTGGGTTTTTGTGGTTCGAGGTGGGGATGGGATTTAGACTTCGACTCGAGTCTAGTTCGAGTGGAGTTGTCAAAGGGTCAGGCCCGGGGAAGTCCTTACCCTACCATGATATGTAAGGTGGGCCAAAGCCCTCGGACCGCCTGCACTACCTAGGCCCCTACGCTACCCTTGCGAGCCATGCCATGCCAGGCCCAAGGCCCAAAAACAATAAAACCAAATTTTAAGTTTTTTCCCCTAAACTGCTACTGGGCATAGAGCCAACTGTCAAATGAACATTTACAGCCACCTTAGTTGCGGCTGGATTGGGATGCTAACACCTCATCTTCTTTATCATTACATACATGTTAGAGTATGGCATGTTACTTCCAGACATTGGGCGGCCTACCTTCTTTGCTTTGTTCTACCACTTACGTACCACATATGTAGAGAACTGTATAGAAATGAATAGAAAAAGAAGAGTTGATAATGGCTAGTCCATCCATCAATCCATCTAATAAAACGCCTAAGAGGAGAAAGAGTTCCTAAATATAAGGAACCCTTAATGGTGTTTTGCTTTTATATATTAATAAATATTAAGAGGATAATAGCTGAGAAAATTTTCTGTGCACTATTTACATATATATATATATATATATATATGATAGAGACTGATTTCAATTGAAATCAATCTCTAATTGATTTTGACTCCACACAAATACACAATAGATTTTGACCCTTTGCTAATTACTCCATTTATTGTCATTATAATTGTAGGCCCAACTAATCATGAAGCAATTATTAATATACATTTTTCTCCATCCCTTCACGCTTAATACATTTTCTTTTGGTCTTTATTTAAATTTAAACAGCCTACAATTAGATTTGAGTCAAATAAACATTTTTTTAATGGTATCAAATAAACATATTAGAGAGCCACTAAAAGTAGGTTGAGTCAGCAAGCCGGATTATGTGACCTATTTTAAAAATGGGTTGGATACAGGTTATATAATCTTAGGTTAGTCATTTTAATGAACTTTAAAGATAATTTTAAAATTCATAAATATATTATTTGTTTCATTTTATCTTAATAATTTTGATTTACTTAATTCTAAATACATTTTTCATTTGTAGTTTATGTAAGTTAGCTATACTTTTTTTTTTCCTTTTGAATAAATTTTTATATCTATAATTTTAAAAATGCTTAAAACTCAAGCTACCATCAATTGGTAGGTATACAAGGTCTAGATATATCAAAGTTGGACACCATTAAAAGTTCTCTCATTTAAATTCATTTTTGGTTTGTAGTTTATGGAATACTTTATTTCCTTTTAGATAAAGTTGATATATATAATGGGAGATGCTCCTGTGAGAGCATATCTCACCTTACTATGAGAGATAAGGTGGGGACCCTCATATTTAAGTTGTTGGTATTGGATATGGATGTAAGGCCCCCACCTTATCTCTCATAGTAAGGTGAGAGCATCTCTCATAGGAGCATCTCCCATATATAATTTTAAAAATGAGTAAGACTTAAGATACCAAATTTTCTGGGATTCACATGACATGTTTTTTTTTTTTTTTTTTCCAATTTCCTACATTTAAATATGGCATTACCGGGATTCATATTTCTTCAATTTAAAATTATTTTTATTCATTTTACATTTAAATAGAGTTGTCTTTTTTTTTAATAATAGCAACACAGATCAGAATTTATAAAAAGAATATAACAATTTTTATATACTTTTTTGAAAATTGGTTATATGATTTTACATTTTAGTAACTTATTAAGAGATGAGATGAATACTATTTTAACTTAATAAGTTTTTTTCTCTGACTGTTTCTACCTTAAAATTAATTCAAATATAATCATAGCTTATATAATCTTACAGCACTACTTTCTTTTTGAATAAGTTCTCTGGCATAGAATTTTTTCAATGCTAAATACAATATATATATATATATTATATAACTTCTTGGCGTGGGATCCAAGAGGGGAAGGATCATGTGGAAGGAGTCTTTCTTGGGGACTATTTGGTCCATTTGGAAAGAGAGAAACTTGAGAAGCTACGAAGGAAAGTCCTCTGATGTTAGCAAATTAGTAGAGAAAGTTAAGTACTCCGTGGCTCTTTGGGTTTCTCTACTCTTCCTATTTTCAAAGGGATCTCGATGGATTCCATTATTCATAATTGGAAGGAAGTAGCTTTCTCTAACCCTCACCATATGCGAGTCTCTCCTACATGGTGCCCTCCCCCTCCAGTTGCCTTAAAGCTTTTAATTTTGATGGTAGCGCTTTGGGTAATCTAGGTCTAGCAGGTGTGGGGGGTGTTATTCGTAATGAGGAAGGTATTACCCTTATTTCTTACTCGGGCCCTGCCAGAATCTGTTCCATCAACAAAGCTGAATTGTTAGCTCTCAAAATAGGCATTCGAGAAGCAGCAAATCTTTATCCTCATCGGCTACTTGTTGAAGGGGACTCTTTTGAGCAATTCAGCGGGCGTCCCAAACTTCAAACCCCCCTTGGTACCTTGTGGATATAATTGAGGAGGTTATCCAGATTTCGGGGGATTTCAACACTTCTTTCCACCATATGAAGCGCTCGGCCAATGATGAAGCGGATTGGCTCGCCAAAGAGTGAGCTCTTAAATCATAGTAGTATATTTCTGTATAGTTTGTTTATTTTGGGTCGTTGCCCACTTCTTTGGGCTTAGCTCCATCCTTTTTGTTTTGGTTGCTCACACCAAATTTGTTTGGGGCCTTTTGAGTTCAGTATATTTCTCTTATACTGTACAGTTTTTTCGAGCAATGAATTAAGTCACCATTTTCAATATATATATATATTACTTCAGATAAATACTATATTTGTTTATTTTTTTTCCATTAATATTGTAAAGAAATATATACATCTTAATATATTTTTATTTTTATTTAAGCCTGTGCCTTTATTGCTAGTAGTACTTGCGTGTGTATAAGAAGATAAATAGGAGGGCCGAATATTGTCCAAGATCAAGATCAACCGTCAAAATAGTGGGCCTTCAAAAACTAAGTCCAACTCGGCCCTCTAGCTTTCTAGGAAAAACAAAAGGCCCTCATTTTACATGCTTTTTGAGGGCCAGGCTGAATTGACAGGCCTACTTTCGAGTGGGTTCAAGTGTTGCTAGTATTGCTAGTATTACTACTATGAGTATGTTGAGAGGGGTAATTTGGTGAGTGCGTGTATGTATATATATATATATATATATACTACTATGTGTATGTTGACATGCCTACTTTTGAGTGGGTTCAAGTGTTGGCCCCCCTGCCCCGCCCCGCCCCGCCCCCTCCCCCGATTATGACTAATTTACGCATTACTTTTTTTTTTGCAACATGTGGAAAGGACCACTAATGGGATGGCAAACTCTTTAGGGCACATTTGTGTAGCGCCACAAAATCCCGGTTTAGCAGAAAACACCAAGACCGACCAAACACACCCCCTAATTATTTCAAAAAAAAAAAAAAAAAAACAGACATGCATCTCAGGTGAGTCTGCAAAATGGTTGAAAGCAACCCTTGTTCTTTTTTATATAGGGCAATCTAGATTTGGGCGAGATCCGGACGTCTCGGCTGAATCTTGTGAGGTTTTGAGCAACAAAAGAATGAGAGATTCACACTTCTAGCAGCTGGCTTGAGATCTAAAACCAAGATCAGAGCATACACGTTTCTCTTCATTATTGCATCCACTATTAAAATGATTTATTTGCATGAACGGTCTGGAAAACAGTGGGTATCTTTACTGTGTGTTTGGATTTGTAATGGTGATTGAATGAAAAGGCTCTATATAGCACTTTGAGATTTGTTGTTGCCATAAGAGTTATTAAACAATGAACCCATATCATTGAAAGAAACAAAACAGCCACAAGTGTGGCTGCTAATCGACTCTGTAGATACATTGTCACACTAGGATTTAGCCTTTTAATTGCAACTAGGTGATCCTTGGATACCCACACCCACGTCCTGCATCAGTCCTGTCTCAATCATCGAAGTAATTCAGACGACTGGATTCTGCAAGGAGACTATTTGATTCCTTTTTGTCTCAGTTGCAGAAAGGGTTTACTTACCCCTTATGAAGTAAACGAAAGGGGAGATGCCCCTCCTCTAGGACTTAGGCATTTTCTTGGGTACAGTGGGCATGTTTTTTGCCTCCATCAATAACTACGAATACCCTATCGTTCTGGGGATTTCAATCACTACAGCTACATCTAAAAAAACCTATTCCTACTTGTACCTGTTCGTCAAAATCCTAAGCCATCACTTAAAGAGTTGATACTTCCTTTTTGACTCAGGATCTTCGCATCTATATCTTCCAGATAATTAGACCCAATCTCAGATCAATAATACAAGACATTCCATTGTTGCTCTGCACAGAAGCTACAATCGACAGATTGGAGACATCAGCTAGTGGGGTGCCAAGCAAATCTGCAATCAAACTTCATACTATTGGTTGCCTCTCATAGGAGATTCAACAGTTTACTTTATGGAATCCTTAGGCATTCCTAAGAAGATATTTTAGGCTATTTTTGGTTCAGCCAATTTGCTGGTGTAGTCTCCATCTTGGACATTCAATTTATTGGATTTGCAGAGTTTCTCCCGGACATTCTATCCTGTGGTATCTGATTCAACTCAGTATCCCTTGGACCTAACCTGCGTATTCATTATTCAATGCTTAGTTTGAGAATTCCAGTACAATCATATCAGGTTGCCCAGCCAAATTCTGCAGAACATTTTTTTTTTTACAATAAAAGTTTTATATTAGTCACTCAAACTGAGTGACTACTAAGCATTCTGTGATGTGGGGTGTTTTTGTTCCACTCATGTGTCGCCTTCTTTACAATCATCAGAGCCTTACGCCGTAAAGCTGGTGTCGACTAAAGAATTCTACTCAAACTACGCCTTGGTTTTATATATATATTGGGTGGGTGGGTTTTTTTTGGTTTGCGCGGGTGTGGGGGAGATGCGAACCCAAGCACAATGATTGTGCGAACTTCAACTTCTTCCCCAATTTCTTATTCTGCTGCAACAGTCGATTAAAACACGGCCTGCCATCGACTGCGATTAGTTCAAGGAAGTCCTCCCTCTTATGGAAGCCACCAAACCCCCCCAACCCTCCTTCGAAGGATGGAGAGTGGTGAATGGGTTTCTTGGCTGCACAAAGAAGTTGTTTCAATGATCGGATTTTTAGATTTCTGCAGTGGGTTCAGGCAAAAAGAGGAGGTATTGCGAAATGGGTGTGGTGGAAACCATTGAAAGATGGGCTTTGGATGGGTTTGAGAGGAAGATGTGGAGAAGTAATGAAGAAAACCAAAGTGGGTTTTTCTCCAATTGTGTTATTTGTTGAATTCAACAAGAGAAGTTAGTAAAACACACAATGGGATATTGAGAGATTCAGATCTAAGACAAAGAAGGTCACTATCTCAGATAGGCAACACGGATCGGGCCAGATCTGGTAATGGTCTCCGGCTTCTGATTCAACAGAGGATCTGGATAGAAGAGATAAAGGTTTCATCTTCTTCAATGGATGTTGAGTTTCATCATGTCGGCCGGTCGGCCAACAATTTTGCGGACGCTTTGGCCAAGCAAGGGGCGGACAGGAAGATTCCATTTGTTGCCACTATGTTGTAATTTTTTGTTTATCTCCTTGTTTTTGGGTTTCTCTTGTTGAAGGTATAATGCTTTTATACCTTCTTAATACCTAGTTGGTGGTTGGTTGTCTCTTGTTTGTCTCTTTCCTTTTTTAATGAAAGTATTTGTTACTTATCAAAAAAAAGGAGAGAAGACTCAATCATCTCAGATCTCAGGTGGGTCACAGCTGCTGCAATTCCAGTTGCACAGACGAGGGGTCACCTCGTTTTGGTGGCATAAATGAGCACAGAGAGGAAATAAAAGGTGAGTGGGACAACTGCCACCCCAGCACGCCAACTGCCGTTGCCAGGAGAAGAAAACGAGGGCTGGGAGGAGTCTGGTTTTCAAGCAGCGAAAACAAAATTGCAATATCAGGTTTCAATGTTTTCATTGTCACCAAGAAGCTGAAATTCGCAAGATCAGCTCGGGGTTGCTGACAAAAACACCCCACATCACAGAATTTTACAGGGAAAAACCCTTTAAACACGTTTTTGACAGCAGAAGCACTAAAATTTAAACATTATTGTCAATAGAGGGCCTCGTGATTTTTTATCGACGAAATTGCCCATAGCCCATATGTTGCAAACTTGCAATTGAAAAACATGAATATTGGGTAATCACAGCATAATCGAGAGTATATTTGCAATCACCATATATCTCTCTTCATCTTCCTCATGAGCTTTTCTTGCAAGGTAGATATGTGTGTGCGTATACATATATATAGAATGGTTATCAGGTGAGCATCTTGCGCACCGGGGGTGGGACCCGCATGATGGACCACACACCCAACCCCGACCCGAATTTCACACATCTCAGGTTTGCATCCATCCGAATGGACTGGACCATTGGATCAACTGCGTACCCATCCGAATGAAGTGTACAACGTTAAAATTTGTGGAGCCCTGATGGAGACGATAGTGTTTAGGGTTAGGGCTGATTTTTTACAGAGATGAAGGGCCCAGGGAGATCTTTCGATCCCCCTAGGTCCCGGTCTGGGGCCCCACATTGAGGTGCAGACACTGATCCAGTGTGCGACTCGTGCACTAGATCAAAACTCTATATATATAAACTCTTTTTTTGTGCTTTGGTGATTGGATTTCTTTCACTGCCTCACATTATACCTTTCTACAGTCTCTCCGTCATGAATTAGAGTCATAACAATGGCAACCTCTACAAACTTCTTTTTTCTCCATCACCTTGTCTCTCTCAACACCCTCATATTAAGAGCAACAAAACCCATTTCAAGAAATAAAAAAAAAAAAAACCCAACCCCAATCCAAGACATGAAGAAAGCCCATTTATTTTTTTTTTAAAAAAAGATCGAAAAGAGAGATGAAACCCACCTCCAAAACACCATCTCTAATAGTATATGAGTTTTTCAATCCATGCAAAAACCCTTTTAAGAAATAAAAAAAAAAACTCAAGAGATCAAGAAAACCTATTTCAAGGAATCAAGAAAAAAAAAAGAGTATAAAAAGAGAAAACCTACCTCCAAAACAACATCTCTCAGAGCATAAGAAATCTTTTTCAATCAACGCAAAATCCCATTCAAGAAGTAGAAGATAGCCCAATTGCCAATCCAAGAGATTAAGATAACTCATTTCAAGAAAATAAGGTAAAAAAAGGGAACAAGAAGATGAAGAAACCCACCTCCAAAACTGTTAAGTAGTTGTTTGTGCAATTTCCTATCACCAATTGGTTTTGGGATTACTGGCTAGCAACTTTGACATGGTATCAGAGCCTGAGGTCTCGAGTTCGAAACCACGCAGGGCAGAAATGCCCCATGCCGCGTTGTGTGTTTGTGCGGGCGCAAAATGCGCAGGGCAAAAAGGCCCCATGCCGCGTTATAGTCTTGTGCGGGCGTGTGCTTCGGATCCGGGCGGTGTCCCGCCCGAGGGGGGGTGTTAAGTAGTTGTTTGTGCAATTTCCTATCACCAATTGGTTTTGGGATTACTGGCTAGCAACTTTGACAAAAACACCATCTCACACGGAATATGAGATCTTTTCTAATCAATGAAAAATTCTTTTCTAGAAATCAAGCCAATTCCCAATCTGAGAGATCAAGAAAACTAACTTCCAGAAATCAAGAGAAAAAAAAAAAAAAAAGAACAAGAGGATGATGAAACCCACCTCCACAACACCATCTTAGCATAGGAGATCTTCCCTCAATGCAAAACCCCTTTCAAGAAATCAAGATATCCCAATTTCCAATCCAAGAGAACAAGAAAACTCATTTCAAAAGCATAAAATAAAATAAAAGGAAAAGAAGAAGATGAAACCCACCCATAGTTGTGAAATTCGTTTGTCACCATTTCGGTTTGGCCTCTAAATGAAATGTTTCGGCCAATTTGGAATTTTTGGTAAAACAATTCGGAAAAATATAAAATTATATTTATATATCTGAAGAAATTTGATTTGAGATTTATTTATTTTAAGTAAAGTTTTATTTTGTTTCAATTTAGGGCTCAAATAAAGTGAGGCCCACAATGAGTGGATCAAATTTTCAATGAGGTGGGCCTCACTATTATTTCTTCAATTGTAGCTTAACAGTTGGAAAAAAAAGAGAGAAAACAAAAGAAGGGGCCAAGTGGGCCACCCGTACACTTCATAAAAGGGAAGGCAACTTTCCCCCCTTTTGTTGATGACGACTCTAGGGAAGGAATGAACGAAAGAAAAAGAAAGAACGGCGACAGCTACTCTCTCTCTCTCTCTCTCTCTCTCTCTCTCTCTCTCTCTCTCTCATATTTTTAAGAGGGTTTTTAAGGTTAGGGTATTTCAATCAGCCTCCTTTTCTAAAATGAATATGTCCAAAATTGGGCATTTTGTCAAATTTCAGATGAGATCTACCCAAATTGGCCGAAATAATTCGGACGAAATTGGGCAAAATTAGGAGTGAAATTTTCTAAGGGCTGTTTCGTTTTGTTATAGTTGGCAAAGCGAAAATTTTCGGGAATATTGTCGAAAAAAAAAAAAAACGATATTCGCAACTATGAACCCACCTCTAAATCTCCATCGGATATATTCTTTAATCATTGTAAAACCCCTTTCAAGAAATCAAAGAATCCAAATTTCCAATCCAAGATATCAAAAATATCCATTTCAAGAAATCAAGAAAATAAGGGGAAGAAAAAGATGAAACCCACCTCCAAATGAGAGAGTAGGCCTAGTACTGAGTTGACCTAGAATTTTCCAACCCTGTTTACACCCATGAGTTTTTCAAGTGGATACAATTAGTCTACCAACTTTTGGTTTTAGATTGGCAACCAGTTTTCTACTATTATAGTATTTTAATTAAAAACTTAAGGCTGAATGGTTGATTAATTCAGAAAACACGGTCATCAAACTGGGTCCGGTTTGAGTTTCTAAATCATGTAGGTATTTTTAAAAAGGAGCTTGGGAAGTGAGAACAAGTAATTACCTCCCACTTCCTGTTATCATTATGAAAGGTTCTGTCCGCCACCTCTGTAGTGTATCACCCTACATTTTCCACAACATAAAGGAAGTGTAAGCATAGTGATATGTACAAAACTTTAGGCAAACATATACTGAAATGCACTCCAAAATCTCTGTAATCGCTAACAGAAATCAGGACCATGAATGGTAGCAGCCTAACGTGACATACCTGAGCAAAGGAGTACAGCCTCCATACATAGTATGTATGCTCCTTTGAAGCAAGCTCAAATAAGAAGTTAAAAAGTGGATTTCCACGGCCTCTTTCCATTATGGCTTGCTCAAAAGCACATCCTCCATCAAGAACATCCAGAGCCATTGTGTCAATAACATGGCGAAGGTGATCATCTTCAGGTGGAACAACCATTATATCAGGAACATTTGGAGTAAGCACCTGAGAACCCATATCCAGGTGTCAACAACATGCATGGTCAAATGAAAATGGAAGATGGAGAGTTGACCCAAAAAAATAGAAACCAAAGACTGTTTATCTATTCCACATAAGCTCTAAAAAGGCTCAAATTAAGTACACAACAACAGACAAATGGCACAAAGCTGATGCAGGATAGATCCATGGTCCCCCATGGGTCGACCCGCCTTTGGGCCCAGCCCAGTTATCCTTATCTTGTTTAGAGTTATTTTCATTTATTTATGCCCTTTACTTAGTTAAGTGAGATGTTTTAATCTCAATCGTAGGATTATTAGATGGTTGAGATCTAGGTTTGTTTTTTCTCATATAAAAGCATTGTAAAGCTTTTTGCCTCTGAAGTTAATAATTGAATGAAAATTTTATGAGTGCTTTTGGTATCCAAGAGTTATTTCTTCTTCCTCGCCCGTGATGGGGAGTTTGGCGTGTGGCCAACTTTCAGGCGAAAGCCTGACAATAACCGTTCCACCCTCCCATCTCTCGTCTCTCCTTCTCTACCCACCCCGTGTCTGGTACCCTGCTCCGCATAAAAAGCCTAAAGGACGACAAAAGTCAGTAGTGTTGATACAGAACCTCCAACCACACCATGTTAACTTTGCACTCCTTTGCTTGTCATATGAGCTTAGAAGTTTTCAACTATGGGTTACACGAGCCAATTATCAGGTACTTCAGTCAGATGTTTACTCTGGCCCATATCACCTCTTACTTTAAATGTTTACTCTGACCCATACCAACTCTTACTTTAGCTGGAGTAACTAGTGTAAACACTGCAAACTCTATTTGGTAATTTGGCCACAAAAGTTTCCGCACGGCACGATAGCAATCTTTATCACAAAAATGAGGAATGAGGGTCTGCTTTGGTCGGTAAATCAAACCGGATTGTGCAGTCGAAGAGAAATTTCTCAAGGGAGCAAACCGAGTTTACTCTACTCTCAATGCACAAATATGATTGAAAAATACTTTGCAATTGGTCTGAAGGGGTATCGGAGAAAATTGGAGGGATGGGGGCCTGAAACCAAATCATAATAGGTGACTTCTGATTCAAGGGAACTTTTATCTATAACTGTACTGGAGTAAAAGTACATTTTGACTCCCTTCAGATCCATGTTAAATGAGAAAAATTAGGCCGCGATGTTCCTCCACAAAATAACACCTAAAATCATTTGTCAACATAAATGATGTACATATACAAATGCACAGTTATACTAACATCGCCAAACTCATCATTTTCAGGTGCTAAAAAAGTAAAGAATCCTTCAGCAAAGAAGACGCGTTAAGATATATGGGAGTGCTTACAGCATAGAAATCTAAAAGACTTACAGTACAACCCAGATAAGTTGAATACCAGAGCAATCCAAGCTTGGCGATGGTAGTATAATATCTCCCTCCTTCCCTCCCTCCTTCTCTCCCCTTTCTTTTTTATTTTTTTTTTTTCTTTGGAATGGTAACATGATTTGAACCTGCAACCTTGTGGTTGCCAGACTGAGCACCTTCCAACTGTACTAGGAAACTGCTATGATTCATACAGCTTTACCTAAAGGACAAAAACTAATGAGTGACACAGACTCATCCAAATGATAAACATTTTAAAGCCTCCAGCAAACCTTGATACCTAGGGATCATCATTTGGAAGTGACTTTTGAGAAACAAATAAATCAAATGGATTTACCTTAGACTTCAATAAGCATAAGCCATCATCTACCTGACCTTGAGCAAAGATCTTACAGTAGGGTAACCAGGTCTTCGCAAATGATACTATGCCAACACAATGTTCAGGAAATTAAACAACAGTGCACAGCTCCTTGTAATAAATGTTTAAACAAAAATTTAGCTTTATGGGCCCAAACAAGGCCAAACCTGCTCGTCATACCAATATCATTTCAGGTGCAACTTTTGAGGTCAAATATAAGAGAATCGTACTCCACAGCATAAACAACTTCTGATAAGACCAGTGCATTGGCAGTCATGACAACAAGATTGAAATGCAGACAGAAGAATAGTTTGAAAAGCTTAATTTCTACTAGATTGCGACATCCTCCTCCAGGAGCTTCTAAGCTTAATTTTGATGGAAGCACTTTAGGCAATCCAAGGACTGGTGTGGGAGTGTTATACACAATGAGGAGGGACGCATTCTGTTGTCCTACTTTGTGCCAGCCGGCCTTTGCTCTATAAACGAAGCTGAATTGTTAGCCTTAAACATTGGGCTTTGCAAAGCTTCTCAATTGAGTCCTCAGCATCTTCTTGTGGAAGGAGAATCGGACTGCGTTATTTGGTGGGCTTCCAAATCTACCAATCCCCCATGGTGCCTAGCTGATCTAATTGAAGAGGTGATAGAGCTGTCCAGTACATTAAATGTATCCATCCAACATACAAAGTGCACCGCCGAGGAGAAAGTGGA
The DNA here is from genome assembly GCA_012931725.1 of Litsea cubeba. Classification (NCBI taxonomy): domain Eukaryota; kingdom Viridiplantae; phylum Streptophyta; class Magnoliopsida; order Laurales; family Lauraceae; genus Litsea; species Litsea cubeba. The sequence goes on along the minus strand of CM022952.1, from coordinate 19,813,722 downwards.
CCTGCTAGCTAAAGAAGGTGTTCATAGATTAGAGCTGTTAATTTCTGTTCATATTTAATTTGTCTTCATCTTTCTGATATGGGGCCTTGGCTTTTTTCCATTTCCCTTTTTTTTTTGGTGCCTCAGTGCCCATCTTTTGGGTTGGCTGTTTTTGGTTGTGTTCAGTATACCCTAAATACTGTACAGTTTTTTTGAGTAATGAATGCAGTCACCTTTTTCAATAAATAAAAATAGAATAGATTGAACAGCACTCTTCATGTCTATATTTTGGAAAATGGAGAATAGATAGGCAAAAACAGTAAGCAAACCCAGCAGGGTAAGGCTTCAATAATGAAGATAATGATAGACAGAACCAGTGCACAAAAATAAGAGATTAAAATAACAATAATAGTAAATCAGAGACCCAAATAGTTTCAGGCACCTACCAACTCAGAACTTTGGCTCGTCACTGAAGCAACTGGTGGTCCATCAGGTCCAGACAAGATCACAGTGCCACCCTGTCCATTATCACATTCTATATGCTTCAGTTGCTATTTTATGACATTCACTATTCATGATAAGATGTTTGAGAAAAGCAAGAGTCGGAATATGACTAGGAAATTCTCCTTGAAAGTGGTAAAGAAATGTAAGTGCAAAGAATAGGCAAAATAATAATAATAAAAAGATAAAAGATGAAGGTATTACAACATTGTGCATTCACCAACCTCTTTACTTCTGATTGCCATATCTCCTGGTGGAGGAGCTGGTAGAGCCTGTGATGGAAGAGACACAGACTTACCCCACCCAATTTTCAACTCATACTCATAAACGACAACCCCTGGAACATAAAAGATTATTTACTTGGGGGCTCGCACTAAACAGGCATCTAAAAATAATTCAATAAATCCACATCAACGAAGATAAACATGTCATTAAGAAAATGTAGATCAACCTGGAGCTCTGTAAAGCCAATACAGAGGTCTATTCTAAATCTGTCTATTCATGGTCACATGACATGGGTATGGGTGCATGTCAATCATCCATTGGGTAATCTGTTAATGAGGCCCAAACTCGCAGGCCCAGTTAGGCCCAGTCATTGTATTTTAGTCAAAGCACACATGTACATACTTAGTGTGTTAGCTACTCTTTAGGATCTAAGATATGATTAGATACTGTTAATTGGATGTAATTAGGGCATTCAGCCCCTACATATATGAAACACAGTCGACCCTCAAAGGGTACAGCATTCAGCACATTACTGTTTCTGTTCCGTCTCTCATATTGACATGGTATCAGAGCCAGTCGACAACTAGTGCTTCAGTTATTCTTTTCTTCAAGATCCAATGATTTGTGGATCCTCCTAGTCATCTTCCAAGATCTGGAAGCCATTCAGAGACCATTTCTTCAGCCTGATCGCCTGTGATCATCCCTGATCAACTCAGATCAAACGTGGCCCACCTGCAATCATCATCACCATATCAGCGGAATCAGCCCATCTTGGTCACTTGGTTCTCTACTTATTTATGAAGAGTTTTTCAAGATTTATGGATCATCAGAGGTAGGTCTTCTACTATTTTTTGTGGAAATTCAATTTTGTCCACTTGTTTTCATCTCAGCCGTCCAAAATTTTGGATTTAGATTTTTTCTGCCTGGGACTACTGCCAATAGTTGCGAAAATACTCTACCCTTCCATCCCCACTCTCCATCCCCACTTTCAGATCTGTCCACTGATCACTTGGTGGGGCCCACATACAGAACTACACAGTGACGGCAGGTTCGTCTGTGTCATTCTGTGTACTATTTTTGTGCACTGTTCAATCTGTGCCTCTGGGAAATATTTTGGGCTTCTTCAAACACAGATCTTGGCTTGATAAGAGGATTTGTTGCTGCGTGATTGGTTTGTTCATCATTCTGCTGGTTCATCTGAATCGGTGTTACAAATGGAGAAATCTAAAATCAACTTAATCAAGTTTAGTGGCAAAAATTATCCATCTTGGGCCTTTCAATTTGAACTTTACCTAGAGTGTAATGAATTCTGGGGCCATATCTCTGGAACTGATCCAAAACCAACAGAAGATGAGAAGAAAATTGTGTCCTGGAACACAAAAGATGCTAAGATCAAATCTTGGATTCTCGGATCCATGGAACCACAATTTTTCATGAATTTGAAACCATACAAAACTGCCAAAGATATGTGGGACTATCTGAAAAAAGTGTATCATCAGGGGAATTCTGCCCGACAGTATCAGTTGGAATTTGAAATTGCAACTTATATGCAAGGGACTTCTTCCATTCAAGAATATTATTCTGGTTTCCAGAATTTATGGACAGAATTAGATGAAATCAAATATGCAAATATCTCTGCACAGGCTCTTTCGGAATTGCAAATAATACTAGCAACTAGTCATCGGGATCAATTTCTTATGAAATTAAGCCTCAGTATGAATCGGTCAGATCTAATCTCATGAGTAGGGTACCTTCTCCATCACTAGATGAGTGTCAATGAATTACTGCGGGAGGAACAGAGAATTGACTCAATCTGGTGTGCTCCAACAAGCTACTCCTGGTGCTATTGATGTTGCCTATAGTGTACTCACTCCCTATCAACCACCGAACTCACCAGTAACTGTTGCTTATTCTACCAAAGGAAAGCAACCAAGCAGGGATATTAGTAAAGTGCAGTGCTTCAAGTGTCAAAATTTCGGCCATTATGCAAATCAGTGCTAGCAGAGGATTTGCAATTATTATAAAGCATCTGGACATTCAATCAATGAATGCCGCAAATGCCCTCAGAACAGAAATCCAAAAGTTTACCAGGCGGTTACTGCTACTTCTGGCACTATTGATTCATCTTCCATATCTTCTTCTGCCTCTGCTTCCGCTACTCCAGTTACCCCTGACATGATCCAATAGATGATCCTCCAGGCCTTTTCCACTCTTGGTATCTCTGGTAAAAATCTCTCTCTCTCTCACTGGTATTTTGATTCTGGTGCCTCCAATCATATGACATCATCATCAAAAAACTTCTCCACCATTAAACCATATGATGGACGGATTCAGGAATTACCTCTGTTGGTGATATTTCTCATTCTCTACCCTTACACGATGTTTTATGTTCACCAACTCTTTCTACAAATTTAATCTCTGTCGGTCAATTGGTTGATGGTAACTGCAATGTTTCTTTTTCCTCCTCTGGTTGTGTGGTGCAGGCTCAGGAGACGGGGAAGGTGATCGCGAAGGGGCCTAAGTGTGGGCGTTTGCTTCCTCTTCACATAGTAACACCGAATCCAGATATGTCTGTGTTTGCTTTATCAGTTGTCTCTAAGAATAATGTGCAGTTGTGGCACAATAGATTAGGCCATCCCAATTCAACAGTTTTGTTATCTTTTTTCAATTCTGGTCATATTAATAAAATGAAGTTTTTATCATCAGATGTTGCTCTTGATTGCACCACTTGTAAGCTTGGAAAGAGTAAAACTTTGCCTTTTCCATTACATGTTTCTTCTGCTACCAAATGTTTTGATTTAGTACAAAGTGATGTTGGGGGTGTCGCACCAATTGTTTCTCATTCACAGTATAAGTATTTTGTGACTTTCATTGATGATTATAGCCGTTTTACATGGGTTTATTTTCTACATGCCAAATCTGAAGTCTTTGATGTGTTTAAAAAATTCTTGAATTATGTTCAAAATCAATTTTCAACATGTATTAAGGTTCTTCGTACAGACTCAGGGGGGGAATATGTGTCTGCACAATTTCAGGCATTTTTACAAGACAAAGGGATTTTATCCCAGCGAACTTGTCCCTACACTCCCCAACAGAATGGTGTTGCAGAACGGAAAAATTGTCATCTTCTAGACATGGTCAGGTGTTTATTATTAGAATCCTCCGTTCCACCTAGATTTTGGCCAGAAGCTTTAACCACTGCAACTCATATCATCAACCGCCTTCCTTCTCCGACACTTCAAAACACATGTCCACATTTCCGTCTTTTCAAAACTGAACCACAATACACACATTTACACAATTTTGGTTGTTTTTGTTTTGTTCATCTTCCCACACATGAACGTTCAAAATTATCCGCACAATCTGCAAAATGTGCCTTTCTTGGTTATGCTTCCCAACAAAAAGGTTTTATTTGTTATGACCCCACCTCCAAGCGTATTCGGATTTCTAGAAATGTTTTCTTTGAACACCAATACCTATTTCAATCTTATCCTAATTCATCTCCCGAAATCTCTTTTTCTAAAGTACCATCTTTTGATGATGAATGCCTTCCTTCACCTCTGCGATTTCATCCGGACAAGGTGTATGCTCGTCGACAAGGAACAAATGCCACTACTTTGCCTCTTCTGCAAGAACCGGCCTAAATCCTGCTCCAGCACCAGATTCACCTCAACTTGTTATTCGTCGTTCTTCTCGTATCTCTCGCCCACCAAATCGATACGGTTTTTCTCATTCTTCATATTTCGCTACTTTATCATCTGTTTCCATTCCTACTTCCTATTCACAAGCAGCAAAGCAGGAATACTGGAGACAGGCTATGGAAGAAGAACTTCATGCTCTGTAGAAGAACCAAACATGGGTTGTTGTTCCATACCCAACCTCGGTTAAACCTATTGGGAGTAAATGGGTTTACTCTATCAAATTGAAGGCAGATGGTACTTTGGATAGATACAAGGCAAGACTTGTGGCCCTTGGCAACAGACAGGAATATGGCATCGACTACGAAGAAACTTTTGCGCCTGTCGCAAATATGACCATAGTTCGCACCATCCTTGCCATAGCTGCATCTCAATCCTGGCCCCTTTTCCAATTTGATGTGAAAAACGCATTTCTTCATGGTGATCTTAAAGAGGAAGTTTACATGCGACCGCCTCAAGGTTTCCCAAAACCAATCGAAGGACAAGTTTCTCTTTTGAAACGGTCCTTGTATGGGCTAAAACAAGCACCAAGAGCATGGTTTGACAAATTCAAGGATGCTTTACTCAAGCTGCAGTTTCAACAGAGTCCTTATGATCCATCACTGTTTTTGCATCAGAAATCTACAGGAATCACCATTCTTCTAGTCTATGTAGATGATATCATAATCACTGGCACATATATAGCCATGATTCAAGATCTTCTATTTTCTCTGCATCAATCTTTTCAAATGAAGGATCTGGGTCCTCTGCAATATTTTTGGGAATTGAAAGTTCATCACTCTGAGAAGGGGTTGATTTTGCATCAACATAAGTATACTATGGAATTAATTGAATCAGCAGGCCTGTCAACCTCCACACAAGTGGATACCCCTCTGGAACTGAATCTCAAACTCCATAGTGACAGTGGTGATCCCCTTCCTAAACCAAACCAAACCAAACCAAACCAAGCCTTTTCCCATTAGGTGTGGTCGGCAATATAGATTTGACGACGCCAATCAAATCTGTTTAGGGCCATGTCCTCCGTTAGATCCATGTAGGCAAGGTCATGTTTAATAGTTTCTTTCCAACTTCTCTTGGGTCTCCCTCTCCCTCTCCTACTCATGGCAATCTCCATGCTTTCACACCTTTTAACAGGTGCCTCCGTTGGACGCCTTCTAGCATGGCCGAACTATCTCAGTCGATTTTCTCTCATTTTATCTCCAATCGGTGCTATTCCTACTTTGCCCCTAATCTCCTCATTCCTAATCCTATCTCTCCTTGTAATCCCGCACATCCATCTTAGCATTCTCATCTCCGCAACTTCCATCTTCTTGACATGATTATGCTTTACTGCCCAACACTCTGATCCATATAACAACGCTGGTCGTACCGTCACCTTATAATACTTTCCTTTAACCTTGAGGGGGACTTTCCGATCACACAAGACCCCCGAAGCACTCCTCCATTTGGTCCACCCGGCCTGAATCCTGTGACTTACATCAGTATCAATCCCTCCATCATGTTGCACTATAGATCCAAGGTACCTAACGTTTTCTTTCTCTACAATCTTTTGTGTGCCCAAACTTACTTCTATGTTACCAGGTGTCCTACTTTGACTAAACTTGCATTCCATATATTCCGTCTTGCATCGACTTAGCCTAAACCCTTTTATCTCTAATGTTTTCCGCCACAATTCTAGTTTAGCATTCACTCATTCTCTCGTCTCATCCACTAAAACAATGTCATCTACAAATAGCATACACCACGGCACCTTATCTTGTATATGTCTTGTAATCTCATCCATAACTAGGGCAAACAAGTACGGGCCTAACGCCGAGCCTTGGTGTAGACCAATCGTGATAGGAAACTCCTTAGTTTCGCCGCTAGTCATACTTATAGATGTCACGACTCTATCATACATATCCTTCATTGCCTCAATATAAGCGACACACTCTTTTCTTTTCCAGAACTCTCCAAAGAATCTCCATAGGAACCCGGTCATAGGCCTTCTCCAAGTCAATGAACACCATATGTAAATCTCTCTGACCTTCTCTATACTGTTCCATTAACCTCCTCTGGAGAAAGATAGCCTCCATGGTTGATCTCCCAGGCATGAAACCAAATTGATTCTCTGAAACATGTGTTGTTCTTCTTAGTCTTCTCTCAATAACTCTCTCCCATAATTTCATCTTATGGCTCATCAATTTAATCCCGCGGTAGTTCGCACAATTCTGAATATCTCCTTTGTTCTTGTATATGGGTATAAGAATACTTTTCCTCCATGCATTAGGCATCTTCTTGCTCTTTATCACTACATTAAAAAGCTTTGTCAACCAACTAATACCATCCTCCCCCAAGCACATCCAGACCTCAATAGGGATACCATCTGGCCCAACCGCTTTCCCATTCTTCATTCTTTTCAATACTTCTTTAACTTCTTCCCTACTGATTCTCCTATAGAACATACGATTCACTTCTTCTCTAGAAATGGTAAGCTGCCCCAATTATATGTCACTACTACTGCTTTCGTTAAATAACTTGTAGAAGTAGCTCTTCCAACGCTCCTTTATCTCCTCTTCCTTTACTGATACCTTTTCATCCTCATCTTTAATGCATTTAACTTGGTTTAAGTCCTTGGTCCGCCGATCTCTAGTTTTAGCAAGCTTGAATATCTCTCTTTCGCCTTCCTTAGTGTCAAGTCGCCTATATAGCTCATCAAATGCCTTTGCCTTGGCCTCACTAACTGCCTTTTTGGTTTCTCTTTTTGCTTCTTTATACCTCTCCAAGTTCGCTTCATTTCGATCCTTTTGCCAAGTTTTAAAACACTCTCTTTTAACTCTTATCTTGTTTTGGACGGCTTCGCTCCACCACCATGCCTCTTTATGTACCGGAGCACCCCCTTTAGATTTTCCTAAGACTTCTTTTCCTATCCTCCTAATACACTCTGCTACCTTATCCCACATATTATTTGCACTCTCATCTATCGCCGAAACGTCTTCCTCTAGTACTCTTTCCCTTAAAGCTAGTTGCTTATCACCTTCTTGATCCAACATATTATCGACAGCTTGTCGGTAGTCTTATATATTTAACTACTACTCGACCTGACATCAGTTATGCAGTCAACTTGATGAGTCAGTATATGACTAAGCCCCATCATCTCCATTTAGCAGCTGTTCGACGAATTATTCGTTATCTTCTTGGCACTTCTCACAGAGGCTTGTTTTTTTTCTATTAGCTCTCCAATGACATTGACTGCCTATTCTGATGCTGATTGGGCAGGTTGCCCTGATAATCGTGGGTCCACAACGGGCTGGTGCATGTTCTTAGGTGATGCTCTTATTTCATGGAAAGTGAAAAAACATGACAGTTTATAAATCATCAACTGAGGCAGAATACAGGGCCATGTCTGCCGCATGCTCCGAAATTACATGGCTTCGTGGACTTCTTGAGGAACTTGGCTTCTCACAAACCTCTACCACACCATTACATGCGGATAACACCAGTGTCATTTGGATTACTGAAAATCCAGTGTTTCATGAGAGAACTAAACACATCGAGGTTGCTTGCCATTTTACCAGGGATGAATATCTACGCGATGTTATTTCTCTCCCATTCATTTCCTCCAGCCTCCAAGTTGCTGATATTTTTACCAAAGCACTTCCTCGACCACGTTATCAATTCTTGACAGACAAATTGATGCTGGTTGATTCATCGGCATCAATTTGAGGGGGGGTGTTAATGAGGCCTAAACTCGTAGGCCCAGTTAGGCCCAGTCAATGTATTTTAGTCAAAGCACACATGTACATACTTAGTTTGTTATCTACTCTTTAGGATCTAAGATATGATTAGATACTGTTAATTGGATGTAATTAGGGCATTCAGCCCCTACATATATGAAACACAGTCGACTCTCAAAGGGTACGGCATTCAGCACATTACTGTTTTTGTTCCGTCTCTCATATTGACATGATCCATATCATGTAAACCATGGATGAAAATCGCAGTAGGTTGCAGTTGCAGCCAACCCCAAAAACCGATACGACATGGCATTGTGTTGCGAAGTGAATGTTCTTTTACCCCAAAAAAATTGAAAAAAATATCCAAAAAATCAAAAATATTGAAAAATGATAGAAAACAATGTTTTTTTTTTCCCATTAGTAACAACTATAAAGGAAAATATCGGTCCGCCTAAGTCATAACATCATGTATCGATGTTTAGTCTTTAGCTATTAAATATATTTAGTTCTAGTGTTATAATTTTTGGGCCCATCTTTATAAGTTATAAATCTATCAATGTAGCCCACATTGGTCACTGTAAAACGCCCGAACTTTTTCATAATATTTTATTCACATTTTTATAAATGATCAATACGAAATTAGGCCCAACTCCTATTGGAATAAAATCTATTTGAGGGCCTATTAGGGAGGCATTTGTTACGAGTGATTTAGTTTTTTTCATAAGTGGGTTCTATTTAAGGGGTATAAGTTAAAAAAAAAAAAAAGAGTCTGGATACTCCAAAGAATTGGGCCCATTATTAGATTAACTACTATAAAGTATTTGAATTTTTCTTATATATTTTATTCACATGACTAACAAGTGACTAATCTGATGGGCCAATTTTAGTTTGAATTTGTTGAGGGTGAAGAAGGGGCATTTATGTTTAGTGGCTTATATTTTTTAAGAATGGCTTATATTTTATAAGAATGACCACGATAGTGTATTTCAATTGACAAAGTAACATGGATCCACTAAAAAAAGTGTGGATACTCCAAGGACTTGGTCCTACCATCATATCGTCCACTATAAAGTATTTCAGTTTTTCTTAATATTTTATTAAGATATTTTTCGGTGATCAATCTTACAGTGTGCCCCAACTTCTATTTGATAAGAATTGTCGAAGGCCCATTCAAGATGCGTCATTTCTTTGATTGCTTCAATTTTCGTAAGTGGGCTCTATTAACAAGGTATGATATATAGAAAATGTCCATATACACTGGATTTTGTAAGGTCCATTGTTGGGCCCATAAGTTTTTCCTTTTATAAAAGGCAGGCCCATATGGAACATACTGTGGATCCAGGGAGTGAGCTCAAGTCCGAACTACACACATCAATTACAAAAAGGAAATGAAAATCCTAAAACTAAAAGGGAATGCCTTTTACCTTAAGCTAGAAACAAAAGAAACAGGGGAAAGAAGAAAAGAAAAAAGAAAAAAGAAAAAAGAAAATGAGGGGATAAAGAGAGAAGGAGAGGAAGAAAAAGATGGAAAGAGAGGAGGAGAGGAAGAAGAAAAGGAAGAGGGAAAAAGAAAATGAGAGGAGAAGACGAAGATGAACAAGAAGAAAGACGAAGATGGAAAAGGGGAACAAGACGAAGAAGGCAGTAGCCGCTTTTTTGCCAAGAAGAAGAAGGTGGCAGCCTCTTTTTTTCCATAATGGCATTCATCTCTCTCTCTCTCTCTCTCTCTCTCTCTCTCTCTCTCTCATACAAGTTGGGCAGATGATCGGCTGCCATGTAGACCAGCCTTTTTTCTAAAGGAACATGTAGGATGGATCGGAAGTATGAAATGGTCTCATCCACTTTCTTTAAATGTGCAAAATTGCATCATTGTTTTGGGAGATGGGAAGATGGAATTCTTAGCTTTCTTCTCGTGTTCTAGTAGATACCAGGCAGCCTGCACAATAATTAAATTAATGAGAAAAGTTCCTTCGCTGACATCCATAGCGAATTTCCATGTCGATGGTTTTTGTAGACGCTCATATCTACCTATAATTGATTCAAACCATTCATATCAGTTCCCAAATGAATTGCTATGGCCCAACATGCCACTCCTTTTGGAGAGATATACATGGTTGGCATTGATGAATTTAACCATGTATATTACTCAGAGTGGAGTAAAATTTAGGCCTGTTCCAAGTTTTTGGAGACATCTTATATGAGTATCTTGAATCGAGCAAAGGTAGGCGGCCCACAAGGGTCAACAAAATCACCCGCATCAAAACTCCCATTCAGACATCAGCATAGGTTCGTTCATAGAAGTTGATAATCTAGACTGCAAAAGTGATACCTTTTCACAGTATAGGTAGAAAGACGTGATTTAAAACTCGGACCCAAGCCCCAACTCAGCAAATCTGGTTGAGTTGGTGGAGTTGGGTGAAACTCGGCCTCTCCCGACCTTATTTTTTCTTTTACAAAAGAGGGGTGGGGAGGAGAGATTGAATGAAGGGAACTGGGCTTTTATTATTGAGAGATGGGTTTTTATTATTGGGATTCGGGAGATGGGTTTTCAATAAAAGAATGAGGAGAAGGAGGATGGAATCATGGAAGAAGCAACAATTTTCCACTAAGGTCTTTTGGAAGGCATGGCCGAAGAAACTAGAGAGGGAATGAGGGTTTGGGCATAGTTTTGTAAATCGGAATCGTATCGCAAATCGTTCATACCGATGAATCAAATCGAATCATGAATCGTATCGAAAATTGTAGGATTTTTTATTTTTCTAATAAAAATGAAAAATAATTAAAAATTAAAAGGAAAAAAAAGTAGTTATTCATAACCATCCATTTTTCCATTTATAGTAGTACAAATACAATGACAAATAAGTCTATCACACAATTATGTCAAGAACGTCATGACATATATTAATATATAATAAATGATACGTGTAAATAGTTAAATAAGTTTAAGGTATCAATAATTTTTTACTTTTTCGTTATTTTTAAATCAAAATATAAAAGTAAAAATAAAATTCAAACCATCAATCTTACACAGCAAGATATCTCTAAAAGTTAAGAAAGTGTCCATCAAGAAAAGAAAAAAAAAACCAAAAAAGATTAAAAAAAAAAAGAAGAAGAAGAGAAAAACAAGCTAAATACGTACAGTCGAACACTTTTATACATTTCTAAAACCTCCCCAAAGCCGCAAAAAATCTTAAGAGGATTCGTTAACTACTAAATAACCTTTTAAAAGTAAAAACACAAAAAGAAAGAAAGAATAAAGGAAAAAAAAAGGTAAAAGATCGTTAATATTAACTTATTGGTTGTAGTTATTCTCGCATAGCCGAATCTCTTGAATCATAAGATTCGATGAAATGAGTATCAAATCGTAAGATTCACAAATGAATCCTAAGATTCATCTGTAAATGGGATTCATTGCATAGATACTAATCGTTTTCCTTAGGATTTGGGATACAAATCGTACGATTCTGATAACTATGGGTTTGAGTTTGATGAGTGTGGTGAGGAAGGAAACTAGAGAGGGATTGAGGGTTCGGGATTTTGATGGGGTGGTGTGAAAGGTGTTGGAAGCCATGAGAGAGAGAGAGAGAGAGAGAGAGAGAGAGAGAGAGAGAGAGAGAGAGAGAGAGAGAGAGAGTCTTGGGATGAGAGAAAGAAGAAGACTTGACCAAGTTTTAAAACACTGCTAGAAAGGTTACCAGAAAACCATTTAGAGTAAAAATAAATTAGCAAACCTTGCATCTCATCCTTTGCAGCCTGTCCATCTGCTCTATTCATGAAAGCAACAAACCCACAATTTCTTTGTCGCCTCCGCTCCTCTTCTGTCCGAGGCCACATTATTTTCACACTAGCAATAGGCCCGAACCTGCCGAAAGTTCTCAGAAGAAAGTTCTCATCCACCTGACATGATGCAGGATGACATAGCAGGATGGGACATTTAACATTAGGGTTCCAAAATACTGGAGAACCAAAGAATTTGTGGCACTAAAGAATGAATAAGAATATTAACGATCATAACCCTACTTGCGGTGAGAGATTCCCAACATAAAGATTCGTCGTTTGTGGGTCCGCATCATCAAATGATCCAGGAAGTTTTCCGCTTGGATCAAAATCATCCGTTAGCTCATCAAAACGGCTAAGTGGCTGCATAAAGAAGAAATTTTAGGTTTCAGAAGAGTTAAATTCCCATAAAGAAACAGCTTGGAATTGCATTTAGAGGTTTATAATATAAGGACAAGTAGATGCGCAATTGGTCAAAAATGGTATTTCAAGAAAATGAATGGCATAAAGAGTTAGTACACAAAGCTTGTAACGTGGAACAAATAATCTTTATCACTGATCAATCTCAATCACCTAACAAATGGCCTGGTGGTTGACCACAGTTTCAGGATAATCCATTCACAAGCCTTACATCAAATGATGCGGGGAAAGCCGTTGCAACACCAACCATCCAATGTAGCCCCACCAGATTAATGGCGAAAAATTAAAGATGCCCCACCTGTAATGATCCTTGTCCAGAATGAAAACACCATTATACAGGACAACCATCATTTTGTACTTTCAACATAAAAATCAATATAAAAAAATGATATTGCAAAATCTTGCAAATTATTCTTGATGGTTTAAGGTGTAAACTTAAGTGCCCAGATACCAAATAAGGAAATCGACCATGAAATAAATGTCTGAAAAGAGATATAGCAAACATAAGTATCTCCAAAATGAAACAAATTACCAAGTAACTACACATTAGGAAACATATGGATGCCCCTTGTAAAGTGAAATGAGCGGGATTTTTCTCCTCCAAATCCATAACATTTCACATCAGACATGGAATGGAACAGACATGATTTCTGGAAGACATGAAAGATAAATGAATAACAGATTTTAATCCAGTTCCAACAATCCCAGATGATTAAAAAAGTAGCTTTTTCTAAAAGAATCCATTCAGCAAAAATTATTGTTTCAAGGTATGTAAAACAGCATCCTTAGACTTTAAGGAAATACAAATTGTAATCATCAGCATGGATTCACCTTCGAATATAAAAGCAGAGAAAACAATGGGGCATCAGTGAAGCATTGGACGCTTCTGGATGGTGGATAGAGTGGATTCATCCTTGTCATTTCCAAAGTACACGGTAAAGAAGAAATGCTACTATCAGCAACTACTTACAGCAGAATTTTCATTATTATGCCCCTCGCGCCATTGTTCATGTTCCTGATTGCGCTTCTCCCTCAGCTCTTGCTCAAGCTTTAACTCCTCCATGAAATGATCTATATTTCGAGACTTCCCTTTTTCCTTCTCCTTTGGCCTCTCCTCATCCTTCTACAAGTTATATTACAATAACTTTAAAACATCTTTCTTTTTTCAGAGAGAGAGAGAGAGAGAGAAACCCAGCAAACCCATTTTAAATATTACTTGTAAAAACCATTCAAATAAATACACACACACATATATATATATATATATATATATGCATTACTTGTAAAACAGGCAATCGAGTAACAACTTTAGAGGACAATAAAAGAGGAAGAGATTCAAGAGAAACAGAGAGTATTGAAAAAGTGCAATGCATTATGTTTAGACAAATAGACAGCCAGGACCATTGATCTGTGCCATTGATCAAGCGCAGTCCCCCTATGTTAGAAATGCAGACGGCGGCAATTATTAATCTTTACCATTAAATCATGTACTGCTTTAAAAAAACTAATAGTCCTCGGTTTAAAATTTCATTTATTGAGTGTTAGATCTGATTGTGATAGCAAAATCTACTGTTTAGGAGATGCTAGCTCTTACTGATAGGCATCAAGAAACTTTCAGGGCACTTCTAGGATTAATTGCACAAGTGTAACTCAGCAAATGTGTTTATGCATGCACCTTCTACTGAGTCCTATAGTGAGAATACGTAGAATGTTTAAAAACTGATGGAATGAGGTAACGAGAAAAAACCCACATGTGGCCATCTGTTTGCAGCATTTTAGATGAGTAAATAATACACGTGTAAACATTACACATGGACATTTCTGTCATGTTTTAAATATTTAAATGAAACGTATGCATAAAGAATAGTGCATAAATGGGTCTTTTCATCAAAACCTTTCCTCCCTAGTGAAGTGAATTCGTAGGGAGAAGAAACAGCAATTCCTCCGCAGAGTTGTGCAGAAAAGTTAAATCCATACTGATTCATCTTCTGGCGTGGGTTGTCACATGCATCACAGAAATCTCCAGCTCTCCCAAATTATGAAAAAGAACCCAACACTCTTTCTTTAAACACCTTTCCTAATTAAAATTGAGCTGGTTTTCTCTAGCACTTAAAATGAGAAACATATTTAAAATTTGGGCATTGTATGCTATTTTCTTAACATTGACATCAAATCAAAACCGAGTGTCCAGAGAATAAGAATTCCATTCAAATGAGGCCAACAGTTGGGCTAATGTTGTTATGGATGAGGGAATGGTTAAAGAGTAACTGCAAAACTGATTTCCGGATGATGGTTGGGGCTGGAGTTGGCCGATAGTTTGGTCATGGGATGGGCGAGGTTTTTGGACCTTGTTATTAATGTGTGACAAGAACCAATTTAGTTGTACTTAGCTAAATTCTAGGCTGAAATGGATATTTTTGCGGACAAAATAAAATGAAGTTTTTTGTGAATGGATACAATAGATTTGATGACTGAGTTGAGTCTCAAATGATCTCAGGTAATTTGTGGGCCAAAAGAATGCGCCTTAGAAGGAACAGTTATAGGCATGTTCTAGATGGATCTTTTGAGAGTGGAAATGGAATGTGATATATCCGATTAAAGAATGGAATGAGGAAACTATTAGGCTGATGGTAAATGGGTTGTAACATGAGGCTGATGGTAAATGGTTGTAACATGATAGACTTTAAGACAGGTTTCAAAGCAAAGTTTGATTCAACGTGTCTCACTGTTTGACTCCACATTCAACTCATCTGATCCCAATTTCATAGGCCATTTGGTCCCAATGTGTATCTTAGAAGTATGTAAGTATCCATTATCAGAATCATTATGGAATTATGTTGACAAAAACAATGTTGGACAAAGACAAGTATCAGAGTTTCTCTTCTATGCAATCAAGTGAATCTCCAGGGCCTTTTTGGCAAGTTAATGGTACTGGTTGCAGGTAATATTTACATTTGTGGTCATTGGTATCCAGCAAGCCCCATAGAAGTATAGATAAGCAACCAGCAAGCCCCATTGAAATAACCAAGCCACCATGTACTATAAATATAAAACAGCTTGCAGTAAAATGATTAAGAACAATAACAAAGCACCATCAGACCTTCTTCATGGAATCCTTTCCTTTAGTTGCCAAAGGTGGTGGTAAGAAGGATGGCACATATCTGCAAAGTAAAATTAGAGTCATTATACATGTTTCTGTGCAATCCTTTTCAAATAGAAAGATATTTTAATAAGCAGAGGCCCAAAAGCAGTGTTAAAAACAGAAGATACCAAAGTACGAAGAATGTTGAAACCAACGGATGATGATCAACAATAACGTATCAAAGTAACCAAACATGCCAAGAGTGATGAATGTGATCAACAAAGTGGCATTATCTACATTTGAGGTCCAAACAACTCAACTACAGATCCAAAGGAAAACATAACATATCTAAGAGTGTTCAAAGAAACTGAAGCCATAGCTTGTTGACATGGGACTTGGACATTTTTCCTTCTCGGGAGAACTAACCAACTATTGCTAAGAAAATAAAACTCAGGACTCGGTCTTTCAAATAAAAGAGATTGGTGTTTTTTTAGGTAACTTTTTTAAAGAACTGCACAATACAAGAGGTGATACACCAAAAGACCGAGGGGTTCCAAAGCCGAAAATAGGATCCCCATCACTACCCAATGCCAAAATGTAGAACGAAAGCAACAATTGGAGATGACTTAGAAACTGAGGTTGTCATGCCACTTTTCCATTTATCTTCATACTATTCTTACATATACGACCCTGTACAATTTATTTGAAAAAAAAATAACAAATAGAACTATCAAAGTTATAAAGAGTCCAAACATAAAATGAGAATACAAGGGGGGAAAAAACATAACTAAGAAAAGCATCATCATCATCAAAGCCCTACCCGTAAGATCTTAAGATACCTGCATATATATAAGTTGCAAATGAATCTAAAATGATTGGTGAGAATAAAGGAAACAATCAAACATTATTTTTAAGAACTTAAAAGTGCACGTTCAAGGGTCAAAGAGGGAAGAGAACACTAAAAGGCCAAGGGTAACAGGATATTCCATCTTAATCTGTTAGCCTTGGACTTTTAGTGCTCTATGTCCCTCTTTGCGTTTTTCGGGATTTCAGTATCTCTCTCCTATACTTTATTTTGCTTTCCTCTTGATAAAGTTATCATTCAAAAAATAAAAATAAATAAATGATGGAAGAGAACATAGATTTTAAAATACAGGAAGACTGGACAGTAACAGTTCATGGAGGTAAGTGGGGTCTGGAGGAGGGGAAAAAAAAGAAGAATAATAATTAGGTGAGTACTTGGTCCTAATATGGCTGGCGTGTATTCTATCCTTAAAGAAGTGATCCCAAGGATCCTTTCACAGCTGCACATCATCGTCGTCATCGTCTTCATCAAAGCCACACATGACAGATAGAAATCCTTTATTTTCATTTTCCCTCCCAGCGAGCTTAGAAGTGGGGATTAGGGGGGCAAATCACCCTTTGAAAATGCACATACCAGCAACCAATGTCCAAAATCTTACTTTATCGAGGCCTAGTGGACAAGGCAGCTAAAATAATCAACAGTAAGAGGGGCCTGTTGCAGCCTAAAGGTGCCGTTAGGAATTTTGTGTATTACAATTTGATGGATGCATTATCATTTAAGCATCTCATGAATTTTCACACATGCATTGATTTTAGAAATCTTGAAATCTCAATTTATACATGTATTATTTTAAACATTGTAAATCTTATGGTTTGTGCATGTTTTGGTTTTAAACATTGGATGCATTTGTTTTTTGAAAAGAATTTATAAATCAAGCTAGCCAATCTTTTAAAGTTTCAAATCTTATTTGGCTATTTATGTTACATGATTTTTAAGCACTTGGATTGGTTTAAATCATGTTTCCATGCTTGGTTTAATGGCCCAAAAATCCCTACATGAAAATACTTTGAAATGTGCAAAAGTTGGGATTTTAGCCACACTGTCGGTTAGCATGTCGGTCAGGTGTCGGCTAACCGACCATGGTTCAGAAGCTGACCGAAAGCCTCTCGGTTAGAATTCCAGAGAGCTGTTTTCTGAACAAAATTGTACTGTCGGTCAGCTTGTCGATTCCTGTCGACTGACCCACACCTGCACAACGGTAAATTTCTTGACCGTTGGAATCTGACTGTTGAGGTGTCGGTCGACCGACACCAATCTGTGGGTCGACCGACAGGTAGCCGTTGGACCACTTTTTCTATAAAAAGAAACTCATTCCTTAGCCATTGGTGATGATCTTTGAAGCCCTTCTTGAAGTATTTTGAGGCAAAAGAAAGGGGATCAAGCTAAGGAAGGCTAATGGTCATTAAGGAAAGCTAAAGCTTGGATTAATGAAGTTAAACCACCAAGTAAGCTTTGCCTTTTATTAATCATTGTTTTATGCTTTGTTAAACTATTGGTAAATGATTTTAGCACATAAACTATGATGTGTTGAATCCTCTACTTCCTTAATCTTTGATTTAAGTCATAGGATTCTTCACCTTGATTTCAAAACAAGTTTGTTTTATAAACTTTGTTAATTCATGCATTGCCAAAATCTTTGATTTCTTTTATGTCATGATTCATTAACTTGTTTTGAATCTTTCCTTGTTGTTTTCATTCATTTAAACCTTTGTTGAATTAGTTTGGTTTTGAAAACAACATTGAACATGCATCACATGTTTAGACTAAATTAATTTCATACAACTTGTGAACCCTTGTTTTTCACATCTTCTACAAGTTTGTATTTGGTACATGTGATTTGCATATTACTTCAATCATATCTTTTTATGTGCATTAAACTTTTAAATGCTTTTAGCATAAATTGATTGAGCTTTCATTTTCAACTTGATTGAAGTATTCACACACACACTTCATGAGCATTCATCTTTGCATTACTTAGAGTGTTGTGTGAGTTAGCTTTACACTTTCATATTCGCCTATTTAAGAGGCAATTAAATTAAGTTTAAATTGTAATCTCTTAGAGTGTTTTGTGAAGACACTTTCTTTAAGAGAAATCATTTGCTTGTAAGGTTATTGCTTAGCCATATAAAAGCATTGTGTATAGGTTGTTGTTTAGCCTAGAAAAACAACATTGTAAGGTTATTGCTTATCCTTGGAAAGCATATTGTAGAGGTTATTGCTTAGCCTTTTGAAAAGCATATTAGTAGAAATCCAGTGGGGTGTTGAGTCACAAGCCGGTAGTGGATGTAGGCATTGAGGCTGAACCACTATAAATCCTTGTGTAGTGGTGATTGTTTTGTTTAAGCTTCCGCATTTTATATGTTAATCATCACATGTGACTAGTTTAATTTTAAAAAAAAATTAAAATTGGCCATAATTAGTCATTAAGTGTAGATCACCCTATTCACCCCCCTCTAGGGTAGGATCCCTTGAACTTTCAGGTGCTACCAACAACAGTGTCATGCACCTTCAGTTAAATCAGGATTCTCCAGATCAGTTCCATTCACAATGGTTTTGATCTCCACGCCATGAAATGCTACAGGGGGGGTTTTGGGGTGAAAGCTTCCTCTTTCAGCTCTTTCCCCTCAAAAGAGATCTTCCCATGTAGCAGAGAGGTTAACAGAATTATCACCACAATTCCATCATCTCATTCTGAATCATGTCATTTCTGTTTTCTTTCTTTTTCTTGCCTTCGGTGCTGAAAAGGGGCGTTAGAAACACTTGTCATTTGCCAGTCACCTAGTGCTTGTACCCAAATTATACCTTAACAAAATTAGATCTTCTTTCATGTATATTTTCGCCTGATATGTGTTAAAACAAAATGCATAATTTTTTTTTATGCAGACGCTGAGGTAGGGGGTGGATGAATAATAACCCACTTACACATTCATGAACAGTAGCCTTGTAATTGGGGCAATGAAATCCTAGCCATTTGAAAAGTAAAAAATCTTCAAGGTTCTATATCACAACCCGAGAGTGATTGCATGACAGCAATCTCTCACACAGCCCCTACCCAAGTGGTTCCATATACAATCTCCCACCCGTTACATTGTAATCTCCATTTTTAATATAGGATATTCTTTCTTATCCATCATTGATTACAAACCAATCAACTATCTTGCTATACTTAGGATATCTTCCTAGGATTTTCTACACTAAAGATGTAAATCTAGAATATCTTATTAGAGATTTGATAAACTAAAATTGCAAATCTAAGAAAACTTACTAGAAACTTTCTATGCAAAGAAAGTGGATATCGTTGTGCCCAATAGGCTAGCCGAACATGAATTAAGTCCAACACGTCAACTATGGGCATGACCCAATGGGCTGGCCCACTATTGGTTCAGCTCAATGGGCAGCTGATCGTGGGCCTACTATAGGGCCTCCTTCTATACACTTTGAAACCCATCACGCATGCACTTATCATCTTGAGCACAACATTCCTTGATTTTCTCTTCTATAGGAACCAACCATAGATTCTCTGGCATACTCATTACTTAACTCATCCATTCCTGTTACATGACAACTGAACTCATCCATTCTTGTTACACCACACATCCATCTTCGTACACACATCCCAACCACATGTACTTTGCCTTCTTATCATTTCTTAGTTGACCAACATTCATCTCCACATAAAACACAGGAATAATTGTCACCTTCTAAAAATATACATCAATAAAAAAAGCACCAGACAATCACACAATATTTCGCTGGCTTTTCTCCACTTTGGCCACCCTGCCATAATCCTAATTGCAATATTATCATCGAGGCATCAATTTTTACCCGCAGCTCCCGTCAGATACCAAAAAATATCGCACCATGAGACTAACAATACTATGAGTTAAAAGGCATAAACTCACCAATCCATTTCAATCTTTCATGCATTTGGAGTAAAGGAAGTAAATCTATGTTATTATAGTTGAAATAGACATAGAGCCTAGAGTGCATTCATTTATTTGAAATGCAAATATGGGAAACTGAAGTATGTACTATGTGTTCAAGGCGTTAACATGTATGTCCACATCCACAAAAGACAAATCTTGGATGGATTTCAGTAGCTAATGAATCTATTGACATGAGAGAAGGTGACGAAGCCAAGCATTATATGCAAAGTTAATGTACAAAATGCATACAACCATGTTGCTAGGATTTTCTACCATACTTGCTATTGAAATTAGTTTTGGTGGTAAATGGATAGTGTGAATTAAGGAGTGTGAATGTTCAGCACATTTCCTAATATTTGTCAATGGACCGCCTAAAGAATACCAACTTGGAAACATAGACATTTGTCTTTTGAAGAGGACATGTTATGTCAACAAACACTGCTCCTAAAGTTATCAAAAAAAAAAAAAACTGCTCCTAAATTCCATGTACTTTTTACACAGTCAAGTCTAGTGTCCTGGCCTCTATCATGAAAATAGTGGAAAAGCCACAACAGGATTTCTTATGCTAGATATAAAAAAGAAGCATGAGCACACCTTGCAGATTGGCAAACAGTTTATCTGCCAAGAAATCACAGTAGACTTTACATTACTCTTAATGTTGATGGTTCAAGCGTTTCTAACCAAAACAGATATAGAATGGATAGAAGCAGCTAATAATTGCTAATTATAGCTGTTGAAGGGATGGATGAGAGATTAAAGAAACAAACAGAGAAGCCTCTAGCTTTGGAAGCTATCTTTGGTGTTAAGGACTTGCACTCAGCAAATATCATATTCAAAGTCGGACCACCAATAATAAAATCAAAATTTGGTTAGATACTAGTGCATCTGAAATCAAAATTTGGTTAGATACTAGTGCATCTGAAGAGCACCTGCACAAGCTCTTATCGAGGATCCTCAATTCTTCATAACATCAGAAAATAAGGATGCAGTTGTAACTATATGCTGCACACCATCTAGTTGGACAAGATTACATGGTAACCCTTATTTCAAAGAAGTGTCAGAGAGTTGATTTATAAGAAAATACAACTCTAGCAACACTCCAGAATGATGATATGCTAATCCACATTGGATCAACCAATCAAAATCTAAACACTTCCAAACTCTATGGATGAATCAAGAAAAACAAAGAAAATGGCCTCTATTTGACAAAATTTAGCTGCATAAAGTAAAGGAAAAATAATTTTGAAGGACAAAAAAAAGAGCATTTTTTGCCCTAAAATGATATCTACATTCCGATTTTGTAATGATTCGACAAGATGTGGTAGAACCCTCTACACTATAATGCATGCCCTAATACAAGATAAGAATCTCATTTATGAAAAGGACTAGGTCCCTGTCTAAAGAGTCAATTTACGATAGTTTTGCAATGATTCTTCAGGAAGTCATCCCAAAAACTTTTGGGAGCCTTTTGTGAACCACATATAATTAACACTGATATCAACCAAGTTAAACAGTAACCCGTAATCACAATCATGGCTTGGAGCCCAAGTTTAGAAAATCAACAAAAATAAGAACTTCACTCAGATTATTAAGGGACTCAGGGAGCAATCCAAGGTGAGAATCTGCCAATTCCTCTTACTATTCTTCCCTTGAGACTCAATACCCGACCATTCCAAGCTAGTTCAAAAGAGAATTTAAGGAAGAGATGAAATATTAAAACTTCGTATTTTTTCCTTACAACTCAAAGCAAACCAATCCAAGCTTAGCTCGAAAATCGAAAAGAAATTCAGAGAAGGAGGTGAAGAATTATATGTTAAAAGTATAGGCCAAATCCGTCTGCCCCATGACCCATGACGCATCATCCCCCCCCCCCCCCCCCCCCCCCCCTCTTCCCTCATTTAGCAATCTCCATCTACAATCTAATCCAAGAGATTCACAATATCACAATATGGAGTCTCAAGGTCGGCTTAATACTCATCTTTATTTCAATTTTTGTTGACATGCTGAATAGTATATTTTTTTCCTTATCATTAAATATTGTACAAAGATGCAATGTCTTTATGGAAGCTCGCGACTTTATTTTTCAATTGGACTAACTGGCTTGTATTGTTTTCTTTTAAACTCTCCAAATACACAAAACATGGCCATTCAAACAAGCTTTCTTTTCTTAAAAAAAAAAAAAAAAAAAAAAAACAGTTCATCCATTTATAATGCCTCAATTTCACTTAAAAAATCAGTGGCTCACTTTCTAAGTTTGAGATCCACATCATTTTTGTTATGTGAGCATCTTCTGTTGGTGTACAAAGTTTTAGGTTCAATCTTACATGTTTGGTCATCGATCTGTCAGTAGTTGTGGGTCGATGAAACAAAGCAATAATCTTCCACACTAGACACGATTATCCAGTTCCTAGTGAGTAACAGTAAAGGATGGCAATCACTTTATTCTACGAATATCTGTGATTTAAGAAACTAACCAATCTTCTTGTGAGTCGCGAGTACCATCATTCTATCACAAGCGTGGTAGTAGAAGCAGAAGCAGACAGAAGCCAGGCAGAGCCTACTAAAATGCCATTTGGCGGCTACTTTTTTTTTTTTTTGATAGGTAACATTAACATTTGATTAAAAAGGAGAAAAGTACAGTACATAAAAGACATTTGGCGGCTACTTCTGACACAGTTGATAATCAATCTCCTTTTATTTCAAAAGGTGAACATATTCAGTCGGAGATCGTTCGGCTCTGATACCAAATTGATGCAGTCCTAGGGTTAGGATGCAAGTGCCGGAGCACAATTAGGGTTCCCAAGGAACAATCACATGAGGAAGAAACAGTCTTCAATGATAAATCTTCTAATAAATCAATTCTCTCATTCCCCAACAAAAAAAAAAAAAAAAAAAAAGAGCAAAGAGACGAAGAAGAAGAAGAAGAACAGATGTAGAAGAAAGGAAGGAGATTTAGGAAGAAGTGAGTACCTGGCACCGTCGTCGCCGCCACTCCACTCGATTGGGATGTGCAGAGATGGTTAATGACAGGTGATGAAGTGCACGTCCGATATGCATGTCCAGTTAACTTTTCCATTGGTTCAGATTATACAGATACAATTTGGTGTAATGTGGTACCCATGGATAGTTGTGATATCTTGTTGGGTCTCGTCCGTGGATGTATGACAAAAATAGAACTAATTGCATGCGCGACAACACATACACATTCATGCATGGTGAAACGCAAGTTACTCTCCGCCCTATGAAGCCGACACCACCAAAGCAAGGGTCAAGCTCTCGTCTCACCAAGGATGCGCTTCATGTGCACACTATCTACAGAAGTAACATCAAGAAGAAGAGCCGAGTTCGAGGTCGAACTCTTTGAGCCAAGTTCGAGGTCGAACTCTTTTCCAACCTGGGGAGAATGATGCAACAGCAATACCACATCATTACAACAAGACTCGTGGGCCACATGTGGGACCCATGAAATTCTAATTTTAATTATTATTAGTTTTATTTTAGCAAGAGTATAATTAGGATTTGTTTCTAATTATTATTTGGTTTCCTAGTTTGGTTTAGATTGCTTTCTTAGCCCTTAAGTTTCTTTTCTTATAAATATGACATTGTAGAGATTGGTAATCTCAGAGAGAATTGATTTAATAGAAGATTTATCGTTGAAGACTGTTTCTTCCTCGTGTGATTGTTCCCTGGGAACCCTAATTGTGCTCCGGCACTTGCATCCTAACCCTAGGACTGCATCACTCCTCCTCTTCACCTACTACATACATTCATTTGTAAAACAAAATGAGTAAGTTTTGTCATTCCCTCCCTTCTATCTCAACCATTACTTACACATGCATAGACTTGCATTGGTTAAACAATAAACACAAATTAAGTAAACATATTTAATCACCTTTTCTCTTCTTTATGTCCTCATTTGCAAACCCCAAATTCAATCATTCAACAAATAAGACTCAATTGTTGATTGGACTCTAAACGAGAATCTTAGGCAAGTGTTTTCTCCACATGCACAATTTACATTAAAGATCTTGCTCTCTATAACATTTTGAGTTGCCATTTTCTTCTTTATGATTGGTACGTCTAAAGGCGCCATTGTATTTGTAGATTTATTTATCTAACAAAGAGAGATAGCCATACTACCCTCCACAAGTACCAAGAAATAGGAGTCCACAATTAAACCTCTACTACAGTTGTTTAACTTAATAAATACACCCTAACAATTAAGAAGAAAGAATGCAGGGAGAAAAATCTTCTTCATTCAACCTCAAAATAATCATATGTTACATCTCCCAATATATACAGAAATATATTTTCAGTATTTATAAAACACCCCCTAACATTGGAATTACACACAATCAAACCAGATTGCTCCAATAATTACAAATAGATCCTTAAGAATGATCTTAACACTCCCCTTCAAGCTGGAGCATAGATATCAACTATGCCCTGCTTGGACAATGCATTTGACAACTTTCCCCTTGAAACCGCCTTTATTAGAAAATCTGCCAATTGGTCATCTGTATGAATATACTTCACTTCGATATCCTTGCTTTCAGCCTTTTCCCAGTCAAAATGAACGTCAATTTCAAAATGTTTAGTGTGTTCATGGAGGATAGGGTTTCCAGCTATTTGCCGAGCTAAATTGTTATCAGAATACAACACCATACGATCTTTATATATAAATCCCAGCTCCTATAACAAAATCCGCCACCACATTAATTCACCTGTTCCAACTTCCAAGTGCCATTGTCGGATATTCTGCTTCCGCACAAGATTTTGATACCACAATTTGATTTTTGCTTTTTCAGGATACCAAGTTTCCTCCTACCATGGTACAATAGACTGTTGTAGATCTTCAATCTGTTTTTAAACCTGCCTAATCTACATCAGTATATCCTTCCACCATTAAATGGCAATGTGTGGACTTTGGAGTACAAGATCCCTTGTCCTGGAGATTTCTTGAGATGTTTCTGAATCCTATATACGACATTTAAATGTCATGTCCTTGGAGTATGCATGAACTGGCTGGCAATACTAATAGCATAAGTTATATTTGGGCGAGTTATGGTTAAGTACAATAATCATCCAACCAATCTTCGGTAGGAGCTGATGTCATGAAGTAATTCTCCACTATCATCATAAATGCCATGATTCTGTTCAATTGGAGTATCGACAAGCTTTGCACCTAGCATTCCCATTTCTTCCAACAAATCTAGAGTATATTTTCACTGCCATATCATAATTCCTTTAGTTGACCTTGCAAATTCGATCCCAAAAAAGTGTCACAATTCACATCCTTGATTTCAAGCTCGAGTGTAGATGTGTCTTTATTCTTTAACCTGTTTACTTCTTCCACGCCAATACCATTGATAACAAAATCAACCAAATACACAATTAAGATAGTAATGCATGATCTATTTATTTTCACGAACGTGTGATATGAATGACATTTCTCGTAACCTTTCCTTAACATAGCTTGACTCAATCTGCTGATCCAGGCAGCTGGAGATTACTTTAGCCCATATAAGGCCTTTTTCAATCAACACACTTTATCACTATGATTCTTCAATGAAATTCCTGGAGGCAATTCCATGTAGACCTCTTCTTGTAGATCTCCATGGAGAAAGACATTTTTGGAATCCATCTAGTATAAAGGCCAATCCAAATGTGCTGCAAGAGAGAGAATAACTCAAACTGAATTCAACTTTGCCACGGGAAAATGTCTCGAAGTAGTCCATACCATATCCTTTTGCCACTAACCTTGCCTTATATCGCTGAATTGTACCATTACGATTATATTTCTTGTAGTCCTTTTTCCACTAACCTTGCCTTATTTAGCTGAATTTTTACTTTTTGTCACGCCATTTTGTTCAAGAGTGTAAGCACGAGATGTTTGTGATTCAATCCAATTCATTTTAAGATAGTTTTGGAATGCATTGGATGTGTATTCTCCTCCATTACCTATTCTTAGCATTTTGATTTTGACATCAAATCTATTTTCTACCTTCTTATGAAAATCTTCAAAGATAGAGGGTAGTTCATCACAAGATTTCATCACACATACACCCATGTACATCTAGATGTATCATCAATAAATGAAACAAATATCGATGACCAGAAATAAAATTAATAGGAGCATACCAAATATCACAATGGATTAAACCAAATGGAACTCGATTCTTCTCATTAACACAAACCAGATATGAAGTTCACTTCTTTGAAAATTGACAGACTTCGCACTGAAGTTCATTAATAGTAAAATTACTCCTAATATTCAATAATGGAAAAAGACTCTTAAGCTTGTTGAATGACAAGTGACCCAATCGGCAGTGCCACTTCTTGATATCTTCCATGCTTCCTGATGACTAAAAAGCTAACAATGATTCCAAACCCGGATAAAAAACGTAGAGAAAGTTATGCACGCAGCCACGGCCAATTGTTCGTCCTATCTCCAGATCCTAAAAGACACAAAAGGAAGGAAAAAACGTGACACTGCAAATGCAATTATGAGATTTAGTTAGAAAGCTAACAGAAATTAAATTGTGGGAGGATTGTGGAACATGACATTCGGGAGAGATAAGTAATGAGAAATATCACTAGGTCCTTCACCTAGAACTAGAGTATAATTTCCATTTGCAACACGAATGCTGCCATGCGTAGAGGTATTGTTATTTGTGAATACTGAATGCATACTCGTCATGTGATTTGTAGCTCCAGAATCTAAAACATATGGAGGGCTAGATGAGGATGTGGAAGCCATGTGAGTGGATGATTCTGTATAGGCAGCTACACCTGACGATGAAGTAGGAGTAGAGCCCTCTAGAGCCTGTAGCTTTCGTATCAGTGTGGATAGCGCTTCTATGATGATGATATCATTTTTCTTTGCACCTATGTTATCACTTGATTTTTTTGTGTCTGCTGTATTGAATTGTGGGGACTTTCCAACTAAATCCCAGCAATATTCACGTGTATGCATGTTCTTCCCACAGTGTGAACAATGGAGCTTGTCCCTATCAACATAGTTTTGACCACTACCACGACCCCCTCGTCCACCACCGCGACCACCATCACAGCCACGACTACAACCGCAACCACTGTTATCACGATTTTCTATTTCATTAATCAAAAGGGCAGATCATTCCTGTGATGGTGGTTCCATTCCAAGCATAACTTGTTGGCGATCTTCTTCACCTTGAAGGAGAGCAACAATAGTCCCAATAGATGGAAGGGGATCTAGGCTTAAAACTCCGACCTAACTGTCTCATATTCTGGATTCACACCACCCAACAATTCATGGATACAGCAATAATCAATGGCTTTCTCTTGGCCTAGAGGAATAGGTTCATAGGGTTCAAGTTCTCTCCGTAGTCCCTGAATTTGGGCATAGTAATCTCCTAAGGATAGACTTCCTTGCTTTAAATTGGCTAGATCCCTTGTTAACAGGTAGATCCTATCATGGTTTCATTTTTGTAGATAGGAACCTTTAATAGAATCCCATAATCCTTTAGCACTCATACAAAAACAGAAACTCCAAGAAATATGTCATTCAATAGAGTTATAGATCCAACTTAATTAACATATTTTCTGCCCTCCAATCTGCATATTTAGGATTATCCTTGGGTACCTTAGGAATGGTTCCATCAATATACCCCAACCTCACGAGTCAATCAAGGGCCAATTCTGTTGAATATGACCACTCATTATAGTTTTTCCATTAATCCCCCATAATCCTAGAATTGAGATTTAGAGTTCCTACTTGGGCCAAGGAACCAGTAGAAGAAGAACCAATGGAATTATCTCCATCCTTTTTGGAATCCATCTTAACCTTGCATTGCAGATCCGGAAAAATAACAGTAATTCACATGGCTCAAATTCATGGTATCGGTTGTGGTTCGGCCCGCCCCAAAAACCGATACGGTATTGGTATAAATATTATTTTTTTCATTTGTTGCTAAGGGCTTTTTTTTTTTTAGAAAAGGGAATCTGAGAAAGAACACAGAAAAAAAAATTAAGGGAACTGATTGTTACAGTCAAATGTAACAATGCAGGATTGAATTGTTACAATCAGTTGTAAAAAAAGGTCCCATTTTTATTTTTATTTCTATAGATTAGTTCTCCCACCCTCCAACATCAATGCAAGATGGCAAAATTCTGCAACTACTACAAAGGACCAAAACAAGTCTCCAAATGTAGAAAGCTGGCATGGAACTAAGGCCCAATAGCTCATTAGGTACCCTCATCCATTGCTCCTATCCAACTTAAGAGTTCTTCAGCACCATCTTCACAATCATCCAGAAGCAAGTCGACATGAGATTCAAAACCCTACTGCATTTGCTTCCAAGTTCATGGTTCTGCAGGTAGTCATTCTCATAAGCCTATTTAGATTCTGGAGCTTCCAATCATACAACTGTCCTCTGGGGTGTCCTCTGGGGCACCATCTTAGCAATTTATATTGGCAATATTACATCTTATGCACATCTCCAAGGTCAGCAATTTTCAGATGTATGCAACAAGTCATTTAATTTGCAAACTGTTTTACTTTGTTCCCCAGTAAGCTGATAATCAAATACTCCTAAGCCAACACATGTCAGACTTCACGTCCCTCCTGCAAGGTTGATGATCCCATTTCTACTAAATCATCTTGTTCTTTATGACATTGTCTAGAATTCTAGGCCGCAATATGTTATTGGTTTCCCTTCAAAATCTTTTTCCAAATCTTTAGATTCTATTAATGTTTCTTCATCTCCACATTCTTCAACATCAAATACACAAGATCCTTGCTACATCAATTCTCATTACATTGGAGAACTCATTTCTAACTTCAATGCACCATTCTTCCTTCATTGCTACCCCCAGATTGTGCTTGTTGTCGCAAGTGTGATGAAACCATAGATCACCTCTTCCTTCATTGTGATTTTTTTAAGCCAGTTTGGAGACATTTTCCACCTTATTTTGATAACCCAGCTACTTTTGCTAATGTAGGAGCCTGGTTCTGGCAAAGCACAAAACCTTCATGTGTTTTAGGCCTAATCACCTTATGGTATATTTGGAAATCTTGAAACTCCTACCTTTTTTTATCCTTCCCAATCCATCCTGAATCAGTTCCTGTCAAAAACCCTTTCTCATGAAACAATGGCACATTTCTACTACACTAGCTGGATGTTTTCCACAAGCAAAGAATACTGCAATTTGGGAGGCACCACCCCAAGGATTTGTGAAACTGAAGTTTGATGGTTCAGTAAATCCCAATACAAATTATGCTGGCTTTGAGGGTATAATAAGAGATCATACAGGCAATATGATGGCAAGATATGCAGACCAATTAGATACAAACATTCCACCACAGACAGAATTATCTGGGTTGTTTGAAGGCATCCAACCACTTATCAGGCAACAGTGGGATCAGGTAATTTATTGACGGAGATGCACTACTAATCCATCGGGTGTTCCAAGCAAATGAGTTGTTTTTATGGGATTAATGCCAATATGGAAGAAAATCCAATCTTTACTGAAATGTGTTCTACACTGGTCTTCTGGATATTGTTGTAGAGCAACTAACAGGGTTGCAGATGGACTTTCTAAGCTGGGGCCTCCTCTCTTTACAGTTTTCAAACACATTTTACTGCCTGATATAAATGTTATATATCTGCACAAGAAGATGACAGAGATGCAGGAGATGGCTCGTCGCAGTAGCTAGTTGCTAGTAGCAGAAAGGGGCAGCAGTGATGTTTTGGAAGCCATAGATAGCTAGTAGTAGTTTTTTTATAGTTGCTTTGTGTTGTTGTGGTAGTTTCTCTTGCTGTTTTGTAACTGTATGTAGTCTTCTACTATCAATTAAGTTGTAAAAGCCTCTTCATCTTTTCTTTAATACACCCCACATTGGAACCAAAAAAAAAGCATATATCACTACAACGAATAGATGGAGTTCCAATCACGATGACTCCTTTTTATGCTATCTACTCTTTACTAATAGAAGATAGAATAAAAAAACAAGCCATCCCCACATCAAATTATGGAGAATATCTTTTGAAAACGAGAGTAGTTAATGTCAAATATTTAGGAACCAAACAGAAATCAACTGATAAAACCTTTCAACCAATTCAACGAAACTCATCTTGCCATGAATTCCTAACTAAAAGTTGCCAAGATCAATTTCTCTAACTACAATAACAAAAAAAACTGTGCACAGATCAATTTTTGTGCCAAAATAGAAGAGAAATCCATTAGAATACCCATATGTCAGTGAAGTAAAATATACAAGGAAGGCAACCAATGAAAACAGGAAGTCCATATTAGCAAAAAAGGAATAATGTAATCTAGCATCCTGCTTTTCATAGTCATACATCTTAAATTTCTTTAGCTAACCATTCCTACCAAAACCTCGAGGCGTTAGTAGAGGCCGCAAATATACTTTTCAATACTCCCCCTCAGGTGGAGCCCACTCCTCAACAATATAGACATCTACAAACTGATAGTTTACTCCCAACATTTATTGTCTTAATGATGTACTTGTGGCATGTTTTCTCTTAACACACATAAGTATTCAAATGTTAAAAACAGCACTAAAATTCTGTGATGGATGTTACAGAGTGATTAGCATGTATAAGCATTCAAGCTCCTTGCATAATCCACCATAAGATGCTACTGGAGCCAATATGTGGAATCGCACTATATTGTTACATACATGAGGGCCCTATTGACATCTTTTGCATTTGTATAATTTAAGTCCAGAATGTAATAGTAAAGGTTTTGAAGCAGCATGCATCATTAAAGTGAAGAAAAACCTACTAAGTGGAAGCACTCAGACCTCTAGATACATTTAGAACTAAACCTTCTTGATGAACTAGAAAAAAACAACAACAAAACCCCTTGAAGTGATGACAATGATATATCCAAATTAAAATAAACTTCATCCAGAACACAATTTCACAACCTTAATGTTCCTATTTCAAAAGATCCAGAAGACATCTTAATAGATAATGTTCCTAATTCAAAAGCTCTGAATAGATAAATGTCTTGTAGTGTGATCGAATAAAAATGAAAAAAAAAAAAAAACATTTTGATCAAAACAGAAGAACATGGCTGAGTCCACTCCAAGAGTCTCAGTCAAGAAAAGTCTACTCCAAAAATGGAATATGGCTATTGGCTAACACCAACATTCCATCTAAAAGATTCAAGTACATTCATTTACCTACTTCCCTTCTTTGGAACAGATGCCCCATCTTTGGAATTCCCACCTGCCACTGTATAATGAATGAAAAGGCCCATTCTTTTATTAACTTGCTCATATAATAAGAAATACACTCACTTATCAAACATTATAAAATGCAAAAGGGAACTTCACAATTCACATAGTATAAACAATGAACCTTAAAAATATAAGACTCTTAGGACACTGACCTTCACCATTAGTCTTCAGCCTCTCATTAGGATTGATGGTGCCTCCTCTAACAAAAGCCTTAGTGTAACGCCCCACCCCTTACCCATGCATGATATTGTCCGCTTTGGCCCACTGGCCTCACGGTTTTGCTTCTGATGGGCCTCAACCCATCAAAAGGCCTCATGCTAAGTAAGGGTGTAAGCTCTACATATAATCCCAATCACTTTCCTCTCTATAGTCGATGTGGGACTCCGGGGCGTCACATTCCACCCCCCTTAAGGCTGCACGTCCCTGTGCAGTAGCCTGCCAGCCCCTGTAGCCCCCATGAGCCCCACTTGCACCAGACCACGGCAGGGGACCCACACTCGAACTATTCGAGAGTCGGCTCTGATACCATTTGTCCGCTTTAGCCCACTGGCCTCACGGTTTTGCTTCTGATGGGCCTCAACCCATCAAAAGGCCTCATGCTAAGTAAGAGTGTAAGCTCTACATATAATCCCAATCACTTTCCTCTCTATAGTCGATGTGGGACTCCGGGGAGTCACACTTAGACCCGGGCGCGTTGTCCCCTTGAAATGACTCCACAAATTCCGCATACAATCGAGCGGTTTCATCCTCCGCCCTCTACCATGCATTCTCAAATGAAAAAATTGAACACCCCAAGAACTTTTTATACTATAAGAACAAGAAAAAGATGGGTTTTTTTACCTTTTTCTTTGCCTCTTCCTCCTCTCGATGTTTCTGAAAAGGGGTTTTCTTCCGTGCAATAGAGTATGAACTCATCTTCACATCAAATGCTACAAAACCACAAGCTAAAACCCATCATTAGAGACACACAACGCGATAAGAATCAACACCAAATCAAGCGTTAAAAAAAAAAAAAAGGAACCATCAACAGAGAACTCAGTGTTCTAATCTAACCTGACTAATGGCTGTGAACGAGTTATAGAGAGAAGAAGACGACCCAGTTCGATAGAGAGAGGGATTCGAGTAAAAGGGAAAAACGTATTTAATCATTTATTTCGTGCTGATAGTAATCTCCAATTTTTGTCATGAATCATTGCTGAATGCATGAGCCAAATGTAGGTAATTTAAGGTCACAACCATCCTTCAGCCCATCAAATCTGATTCGATGTAGCCCCAAGCCTAGGACTATTAGGGTTAAGTACATTAAACAGTTGGAATTAGGAATGTAAATGGGCCTTCGATTCACCAATTATCGGGCGTTCCGACCCATTAAAAAACCAGTTTGAGTCCTTATTTAGGCCCCACTAAGTAAATCGGTCCGGGTCATTTTTATTTTGACTCGTGACATAAAATGGGTCCACTTCCTGTTCCACCTTGGTTCGGACCCGTCGACTTAGGACCCGACGCATTACCTCAATTTTCCAGAATGTTTCTTTAAAATCATTTTTTATCCCATATCATTCTCTGCCTTGACCCAGATTGAAAGTCAGACCCGCCCCATATATGGTTCTGGTTCCGGGTCCAGTTCCACCTTCTCCTTAACGGTTCCGAACCTGGACCGGAACCGACCCGTTTACATCCCTAATTAGACTAATATAGTTTTCTAGTGAATGTCTTGTAAATGTTTACATCCTTTTAACATATCCGATATTAGAATCTATATAAAAAATTAAAGAGGATTTTACTGGAAAGTTTCGGTAGGTGGTCGTTGCACGAATAAGGGCCCCATAGTTCGGGCAACACGGACGTCTTTTATCATGTCTAAGCTCTTTTTAGGGATTTTTACCAAATAATTATTTCTAAACCTCGATTAGCCAAAATCATTTACAAATACATAAAAACATCCATTTCAGTGTACGTACAATTTTTTTGGACAAGTTTACCCAGGCTGTTTGCGCGACATTGACATCTTTACACCCCCAGATCGTTTTCTATCCCTAATTCCCTGCATCCACAATCTTCCTTCCCCATTCCCGCCAAGCCCTTTTCTTCCTTCTTCCCCATTGTCTCTTTCTTCCTCTCCAGCCTTTTTACTCTTTCTCCCTCTTCCACTCCCTGCTCTCTCTTTCCCTCCTCACCATCTCTCTTTCCCTCCTCGCCATCTCTCTTCTCCTTCTCCCTTTTGCTCTCTCTGTCGCTAGGAGGAAGATGAAGATGGTGCTGATGTGGTTTCTCTTCTTCGATTCAAAATCACTGAAGCCTTTCCTGTTATCTTTCTATTTTGATATGTGATGAGTTATAGCGGGTAATCGGTAAGCTCTGAGGGCTCCCATTCCCCCTGATATCTCTCTCTCCCTCTCAATCTCTAACTCTCTCCCTTAAAAACCTCTCCCCGATCTCTATCCTCTTCAGGCGCAGATCTCACGCCTGCGCAGCCCCCCTGGACCAACCCATCTCATCGCCATCATCTTCATCTCCCCAGCGTGCAGACGACCCATCATCATCATCTCCCTCACAGCCTTCTGCGTCCACCATCTCCATCAACCATCCATCACCTCCCCCTGATATCTCCATCGCATCTCCCCTCACTCCACCATCATCATCATCCTCTCCCTTTCATCATCACAGGCCCATCTCCCTCGTCACCCTCAAGCCCCTGCACGCACACAGCAGCCCGCAAGCCATCTCTCTCCACCCTCCATCGGCTTCATCTCCGCCGGACCTCTCCCCCTGCGCCAGGTACACCTCCTCCTTCTCCTCCCTGCGCACCACACTCCACTGCACACCGCCTGCATATCCCCTCTTTCCTCTCTTTTCTTTTTCTTTCTTTCTCTTCTTCTTCCTCCTCTTCTCCTTCCTCCACTGCACACCTTCCTGCACACTCCCTGAACCCATCTCCCTTTCTTTCTTTCTTTCCTTTTCTTTTCTTTTCTTCCTTTCGCCACCTTCTCCTCTTTCTCTCCTTCCTGCACGCCTGGTACACCTCCACCCGCACGCCCCATCTTCTCTTTCTTTTCCCTCTCTTTCTTCTTCTTTCTTTCTTGGGGATTTGACATATTGGCCCCTCTTAGACATGTATGTCCCAATTCCATGATTGTTAGTAAGTAAATGTCACCAGAGTCGCTTGACTCTGGTCCCCCTTTTTTTTTACTTTTTTGCCCAAGATCCCATGATATCATGAGATCCGAATGTAAAAAGAAAAGGCCCATGCAATAAAAATGACCCCACACCGTCCTTTCCCCTCTTCACCTTTCCATTTCACCCCTTTCATTTTTCACTTGCAGCAAGAGTGAAAAATAACCCTAGCTAGATCGTCTTTCCCCCTTTCACCTTTCCATTTCACCCTCTTTCATTTTTCACTTGCAGATCGACTGAAAAATAACCCTAGACCGTCTTTCCTCTTTTCAATTTCCATTTCACCCCTCCTTTCACCTTTTCACTTGCAGCAAGAGTCTGATTTTTCACCTTTCCATTTCAACCCTCTTTCATTTTTCACTTGCAGCAGGAGTCTGACCCTTGCTTCTGCAACGAACTGCGGCCAGAACCCAAATGGGTCCTTCTTCTCCAGTCAACATATTGCAGAGCTGAAGCTTGGAATTCTATCTGTGCATGAAGGGAGTGAAGTCACCAAGTATTTTATCAGCAGTGGAGTTGTCTTCATCCATGCAAATTCCTTTGCAGATATAGTACTTGTCGAGGCTGTCCCTGTTGACCACATTGACCCATGCTTGGTTCAGAAGGGGTTGGATGCGTTCACCGAGAAGCTTAGCTCAGCCACCATCGATTTAGAGAAGGCTGAAGCACAAATTGGCGTGGATGTTCACAACCACAGGGTAGCAAGTGGTAGGGTAAGCATCTTGAGGACTGCTGCATCCTTGGATGAAAATCATTTGGACTATTATATTCTGGATTGTTTGCTGGGACCACTTCAAAGTTTTCAGCTTTTTTATTGATTTCTTGTTTTTTAAATTTGAATAAAATTTAGAATAAAAATCGTAACATTGTGAATTGTCAATTCTTGAATAATATGCTTAATCTCAGAACTTGACTGTTGATTTCAAAATAGATTGGAAATTATTCTGTCATTGGGGTGCCTGCATCCACGATGGAGTCACTCCAATGTGTCTCTCACCAAAACATGGGCCCTATGTATGGAATTGGTGCATTGCTGCCAAATAATTCATCTATGTTTGTTTTTTTCTCTGCTGAGTAGGATCATTCTTTCCTTTATTTCCTTTTTGTTGGTTTTTTTTTACTTTTCTTGTCATTGTTGTTTCGTTGTGGAATGCAACAGCATAAAATAATTGGGGCATGCCAGCAAGTTATAGTGAGATGGATCTTATTAAATTCAAACAGCACTAGCTTCCAAGTGCTGAGAATCTATGAGGCTCTGTTTATGGTTGTTTAGTAATTCTTACATAGCAATTTTCTGGTTGCCTAAAGCACAACAAGATTACAGCCCAGAAAGAGGCAGGCTTTCATATAAACTATTATAGAAAGTATACCACATCTGATGGTTCAAATCACTGATTAAGTTTGCTTGTTTCTTTAATTCTTCTAAACTGATGCATATATGGTACACACTCCCAAATATCTCTTAAGTGGACTGTAACTGAAACAAATGGCAAATGGATTGACATATGGCAGTGGGACCAAATTGTACATACATATTGAATTTTCTCTGTCTCATCTAGATATACACACTTACATTGATTTGACCTCGTTTTATTATAGATGGTGGAATTCAACCCTGGTCCACTTGATAGAAGCATTCGGCAGGAACAAGATGACCATATCTCTGAAGTCATATGGAGTGGGAGGGTATGTTGAACTTTTTGTATACAAGAACACATATTGTTTAATTTCCCATATAAATGTGCATGATATATTTGCATTCCTTATTTTGATACAGGATGTGGACCACTACATTGTAAGCCAGCAACTACTGCAGGATAAGTGGTCTTTGAACGAGGTTCAAGAAGCATTCGTTCAAAAAACGGGCCTCCTTCACCTCTCTAAATTGCAAAAAATCACGATTGACCATGCACTAATTTCTGCATTAGTAGAGAGATGGAGGCCCGAGACAAACACTTTCCATTTGGCCAGTGGAGAAGCAACAGTCATTCTTGAAGACGTTGCTTACATATATGGGCTACCCATCAATGGGAGAGTGGTTAGAGGGCGTACATTCTCTAGCCCTTCCACAGTTAGCAAGGTCTGTTTAGAGTTGTTGGGTAAACAACCTCAACAAGGCAGGGATTGCAATGGTAGTGACTTAAAATTGACTTGGCTCGTGAAGAAGTTTAGCAAACTTACCAAGAAATCATCGAAGAGTGAGCAAATAATGGCTACAAGGGCATATCTTTTTTGTTTGGTGGCAGGGCAAATTTTTACAAACACATCCGGGTCTATGGGGGGGGGGGGGGGGCATGGATTTTAGAGCTTTTTCGGGAGTTTAAAAAATTTGCATGGGGCCCCGCATGCTTGGCAAGTCTTTACCGACAGCTATTAAGAAGAACAGTCGCCAAATCAACCGGCAAGCATAAAGGTTCTAAGAGGCCTACTGACCACCAGAAGACCTTAGGCGGGCCTGTTCAACTCTTGCAAGTATTTTTTGACGATGTAAATGGAAACAATATATACTCATTTGTAGGTGGATATTGTGATTACTTTGTATTGTGGATGGGATGATGTAACTGGAAATGAGTTGTTATGGAATGTATAAATGCTTCTGAATTTATGGAATGTATAAATGCTTCTGAAGGAGATGATTTTCAACAAAGCAATGCACCCTGATGTCATGTCTGCAGACATTTTGTATCAAACAAACTGAAAAAGCAATGATATCATGAGATAATCCCATGATAGCATGGCTTTTATGCAATACATTTGTGCAAAATGTTAGTCCAACAACAAAAAATTAAAAATGATGCTCATGTAGCATTCACATTTATGGTTATGTGCCAAATGTTTACTTACAATATACATATGTTACTTACAAAATGCAGACAGTTTGTAATATAGAAACTGAAAAAGCCATGATATCAGGGGATAATGCCATGATAGCATGGCTTTTCTGCAATACATTTGGGCAAAATGTTAGTCCAACAACAAAACATTAAAAATGATGCTCATGTAGCCTTCGCATTTATGGTCGTGTGCCAAATGTTTACTTACAACATAAATATGTTACTTGCAAAATGCGGACAGTTTGTAATATAGAAACTGAAAAAGCCATGATATCATGCGGTAATGCTATGATAGTATGGTTTTTCTGCAATACATTTGGGCAAAATGTTAGTCCAACAACAAAACATTAAAAATGATGCTCATGTAGCCTTCGCATTTATGGTCATGTGTCAATTTCGCACGCTCTATCATTATTGATTCCTAAATAAAATACATATGTTGCTTACAAAATTTAGACAGTTTGTAAATATAAACTGAAAAGCCATGATATCATGGGATAATCCCATGATAGCATGGCTTTTCTGTAATAAACCGTTAGTCCAACAAAAAATGAATGAAATGATGCCCATGTAGACCTATTTTGCATTGTATGCCATTATATTTTCCCCCTTAAAATATAGAATTCATTACAACAGCTGAGGGGGACTAATTTATGCAACAGTCATACCTTAGAAATGAATAGTCATGTTTTTTAAGAACTTTTCATAATCTCTAATTTGAAATGGGTCTGAGAAAAATGAATTATGCTTGTTGTTTGCAGAAAGTCAGCACCATATGGAGACCGATAAAACCCCCCATATCATGTGAACCATGGTTGAAGAGAATTTGTGGGATACATGATTTCATGGGACCGTGCCATGATATCATGACTTCTCTGCAGCATATTGGGGTCTAAAGTTCAACAACAAAAGAACACTAGGAAAAATCAACCATGTAGATTTAGTTTTCACTAACTGGCATGAATGGTGTCCTGTCAAAAATGCATTCTACTTGCTTATTGCAGTGACTTTGTATCGTAAAAACTGATAAATCCCATGAAATCATCGGAAAAATGACAATTACAGAAAATGTGGTTACTATAATGAGTGACTTACTACAAAGTAGCAATACATTTGGTGGAATAATATTACACTTCCGTTGAAAGTGATAATATAACAATAATCAAAATAGGTGTACAGAATACACTTGGTTAGTGACTGTTTTCAAAACAACATGTGTCTACCAAAATTATATACAAAACACCATATACACCTATCATATTACAAAAAAGCTATTATGTAAATCATTTCAATTTCGAAATGGAGGATTTTTGCAAGAATGACGGTTATGTCCAACTTCTCTACAGTTTGAGGATGTAACTTGTCGTCGTACCCGATCCTCAGTTCTAATCCTCTTTTTCTTCGGTCGTCCAGCTTGTCGCCTCGCATGTGGAGGTAGAATTGGATGCTCCTGTCTATGCTCCCACTGTTGGATGTCTGTTGTTGCATGCACGATTTGACTGTAGGTTGCACGGTAAGTTTCTGCAAAAAACTATTCTTTACAAAAATCATATGGGTCCCGACTTCTGTAACTAATTGCTGACATAGCATGCGAGCAGGGAATGCCCATTAAATCCCATTGTCGACAAGTGCAAGAACGTCGATAGAGGTGGAAAAACATCCATAAAATAGCCAGAATCAATCTGATATTCTTCAGGACCAGCTTGCCTTGCATGTAGTTGACGAGAACCATCTTTTTCTTTGCTAAAAAATCTTTCAAAATATGGAGTCAAACGCGATTCTATCATCTGTGAACTGTCACGGCGGAGTTGGAAGAAATCCATTATTTTTACACAAATCTCCTCTACCTGCCTTGTTATAGGAAGCTCTTGAATGTCCTTCAATAAGCTATTTGTACATTCAACGTACCCTCCCACTCCATATGACTTCAGAGATATGGTCATCTTGTTCCTGCCGAATGCTTCTATCAAGTGGACTAGGGTTGAATTCCACCATCTTTAATAAAACGAGGTCAAATCAATGTAAGTGTGTATATCCAGATGAGACAGAGAAAATTCAATATGTATGTACAATTTGGTCCCACTGCCATATGTCAATCCATTTGCCATTTGTTTCAGTTACAGTCCACTTAACAGATATTTGGGAGTGTGTACCATATATGCATCAGTTTAGAAGAATTAAAGAAACAAGCAAACTTAATCAGTGATTTGAACCATCAGATGTGGTATACTTTCTATAATAGTTTATATGAAAGCCTGCCTCTTTCTGGGCTGTAATCTTCTTGTGCTTTAGGCAACCAGAAAATTGCTTTGTAAGAATTACTAAACAACCATAAACAGAGCCTCAGAGATTCTCAGCACTCGGAAGCTAGTGCTGTTTGAATTTAATAAGATCCATCTCACTATAACTTGCTGGCATGCCCCAATTATTTTATGCTGTTGCATTCCACAACGAAACAACAATAACAAGAAAAGTAAAAAAAAGCCAACAAAAAGGAAATAAAAGAAAGAATGATCCTACTCAGCAGAGAAAAAAACAAACATAGATGAATTATTTGGCAGCAATGCACCAATTCCATACATAGGGCCCATGTTTTGGTGAGAGACACATTGGAGTGACTCCATCGTGGATGCAGGCACCCCAATGACAGAATAATTTCCAATCTATTTTGAAATCAACAGTCAAGTTCTGAGATTAAGCATATTATTCAAGAATTGACAATTCACAATGTTACGATTTTTATTCTAAATTTTATTCAAATTGAAAAAACAAGAAATCAATAAAAAAAAGCTGAAAACTTTGAAGTGGTCCCAGCAAACAATCCAGAATATAATAGTCCAAATGATTTTCATCCAAGGATGCAACAGTCCTCAAGATGCTTACCCTACCACTTGCTACCCTGTGGTTGTGAACATCCATGCCAATTTGTGCTTCAGCCTTCTCTAAATCGATGGTGGCTGAGCTAAGCTTCTCGGTGAACGCATCCAACCCCTTCTGAACCAGGCATGGGTCAATGTGGTCAACAGGGACAGCCTCGACAAGTACTACTATATCTGCAAAGGAATTCGCATGGATGAAGACAACTCCACTGCTGATAAAATACTTGGTGACTTCACTCACTTCATGCACAGATAGAATTCCAAGCTTCAGCTCTGCAACATGTTGACTGGAGAAGAAGGACCCATTTGGGTTCTGGCAGCAGTTCGTTGCAGAAGCAAGGGTCAGACTCCTGTTGCAAGTGCAAAATGAAAAAGGGTTGAAATGGAAAGGTGAAAAATCAGACTCTTGCTACAAGTGAAAAGATGAAAGGAGGGGTGAAATGGAAAGGTGAAAAGAGGAAAGACAGTCTAGGGTCATTTTTCAGTCGATCTGCAAGTGAAAAATGAAAGAGGGTGAAATGGAAATGTGAAAAGGGGAAAGACGATCTAGGGTTATTTTTCACTCTTACTGCAAGTGAAAAATGAAAGGGGTGAAATGGAAAGGTGAAGAGGGGAAAAGACGGTGTGGGGTCATTTTTATTGTATGAGCCATTTCTTTTTACATTCGGATCCCATGATCTCATGGGATCCTGGGCAAAAAAGTAAAAAAAAAAGGGGGGGGGGGGGGGGGGGGGGGGGGGGGGAGTCAAATGACTCTGGTGACATTTACTTACTAACAGTCATGGAATTAGGACATACATGTCTAAGAGGGGCCAATATGTCAAATCCCCTTCTTTCTTTCTTCCTTTCTTGTCTTCTTCTTCTTCCCCTCACAGCCCCTGCACCTCTCACCACACTCACCAACATACCCCACCACCTGCGCATCACTACAGCACGCCCTCTCTCTCTGCACTTCTTCTTCCTATTTTCTTTTAAATCTTTCTTCCATCTTTTCTTTCCTCATCTCCTTTTTCTTCAACCAGGCCCACGCCCCCCACCTTCTTCTTTCCTTCTTTCCTTTTTCTTTCTTTCCCTTCTCTTTCCCTCCTTTTCTTCTTCTTCCGCCCTTGCACTCTCCCTGCACACAACCTACCTGCACCCTCCTCCCTCCTTTCTTCTCCCTTTCACAGCACTCACCCGCCTGCGCCTCATCTTTCTTTTTTTTTTTTTTTTCTCTTCCTTTTTTTTTTCTTCCTTCTCTTCTCCTCCCAGCCCACCTACACCTACACCCCACTCACAGCCCCTGCACCCTGCACCATTCCATCTCTTCTTCTTCTTCCTCCCACTGCACCTTGCACCATCACCTTTACCACCACCTGCGCACCCATCTTCCCCAGCCGTTGCACTCACACTACACATGCCCTGCACAACCCACTGCGCAGGCGCCTCGCCATCCCTTCTTCTTCTTCTCCTCTCCCTCACAACCACCCACTGTGCTGCGCTTCATCTCTCTCCTGTACTGCACCCACACCACCTCACCGCTGCACCCTACTTCACTCCACCACCCACTCGATTTAGTCTTGTCCATTTACCCCTCACCTGACCTTCTCTTTTGTCAAACTAGAATATCAACATAGGGAGACAACTCCAGCCAGTAGGACCATTCAATCCGGTCTTCTGATTTTTAGTGATTTGAAATCACACTTGGCATGCATGTGTCAATGGGATGTATTCGTTCATGTTTATAGTAAAATTATAAATCCCATGCTGCTATACATGAATAGCTCATTATCTTAGTTTTGCACCCAGATACATGTGTCAGTTTATTTCCTTATATTTGCCCATGCACCTAACATGCCATGCATTTAGATAAATTTTTATTTTACATGTTAATTTCAATTTGTTTCTAGCTTATTTAAGCAGGCCAAGCATCTACGTCAGTTTTCCATTTCATTGTTTACCTCAAGTTATTCTTAGCTTGTTCAAACCTGTCCATGCATTCAACCTGCCCATGCATTGTAATCATGTTCCATCTCATTTCTTTATTTTTGTTCTCTTTATAAAAATTAGGACTGCACTTCACTTATTTGTTCATTTTGTTTTCTTTATAAAAATTAGAATTGCATAATTTATAAAAAACCAAAAAGAACAAAAACAGAAAAGAACCAAAAAAATAGGATCCTAGATATTAATTAGATTAATTAGAACAATCAGGTTAGGATTGATAATTAAGTTCCTTTTCCTCGTCCCTTTTCATTAGGATTAGGGAATTTTATTTAGGAGAATCTTTAAATCAGTTAAGTCAATTAATAAATAAAAAAAATAGTAATTAATTCCTTCTCCTTCTCCCCTTTCATTAGAATTAGAAAGATCAATTTAGTAGATTTTAGGCTTTATAAATAAAACCAATAACAAAATAAAAATAATAAAAATCCAAAATACCAAAAAATAAATAAAAGATATTAAAAACCCAAAAATATTAATAAGTTGGAGTTAGAAATTAAATAGTAGTTTAGGCTGACCAGGTCAGACCCCAGACCTAGATCTATAGGTCTCCCCCTAGCCAGATTAGACTACCTTTAGTTTCTCTCATCTTAATAAGTTAGGTCCCACTCTCTCTCCGGGCCCCGCTAAAGGACCGGGAGAGCGGATGAGGGCGGTCAGGACCCTAGGATAGGGTAGAGATCCATTAGGGCCCGTTTGGCATACTCTCTCTCCGGGCCCCGCTAAGGGACCGGGAGAGCGGATGAGGGCGGTCAGGACCCTAGGATAGGGTAGAGATCCATTTAGGGGAAATGGATTAATTAAGTTAAATCCAAGTAGAAAAATCCTCTAGTTAGGCCCTTCTAGCCCCAATTATTAAAATCCCAAAAAAACCATAAAATCAACAAATCAAACCCAAAAATATTTTCTTCTCTTTTCCTCCACCTCTGGTGCCAAATATTCATTTGAACTCAAATATTGAAGGGAATGAAGGCTGATTCCAAAAATCCGAATTAACGAGAATAATGAGATGAGACGAGTGATTTCACACACCCCAATATCAATCTATTTGCTTTCGGCGCATCATTGGCCTCTTTTAATCAATCTCGGCCCATTATCGGCCACTTTTAGTTTATCTCGGCCCATTGTTGGTCGCTCACTTTTATCACTTGTGTATTGCACACAAACCTACAGAAATCACAACTCGAAGTCTCGCTTGCATCGTTCTTTCGATTC
The DNA here is from genome assembly GCA_012931725.1 of Litsea cubeba. NCBI lineage: Eukaryota > Viridiplantae > Streptophyta > Magnoliopsida > Laurales > Lauraceae > Litsea > Litsea cubeba. Next base: position 19,770,200 of record CM022952.1, on the reverse strand, counting down.
GAAGAACCAGCCTTTCAAACCCTAGGTTGTCAAAGGACACCAAGGGGGGGTACCCGGGAACGGGGCTGATCCCCTTCTAAATATTTGGCACCTTCTCCCTTTATTTTCCTGATTTATTTTACTTATTTTTAGAATACTTGGATTTAATTTCAATTAGCCCGTATGCCCATAAATGTTGATTTCCCCTGCCTAGCTCATATGACCCTATTATTCGACCCAAATTTGACCCAAATTAAGCGACAGGACAACCGTCGTGTGTTGCCGGCGGCACATTAGACGAGAGGAAGAACCCATCCCATTCTCTCGCGCTTTCTTTTGGTTTTCGTCGAAGGATGGTGTTACGGCCATATCCGTAGCTGGCGATCGTGATCTGTCGATTTTGAGGGTAGTCAGAATTCTCATTTTCGATGTAAACTTTTTAATATCTTATATAGTTGAATGGCGATTTCCTTCTCCCGAGGGTGGGGGGATCAAAATTCACATCCGACAGGTACCTCTTGTAATTTCTAAATGTGGGTCATGTATTTACAATCAATCAAAAGATTGCCCCACATTATAAATTCTATAAAGATGGGCCCACATTTTAAATCTTATGAACGTGTCCCCATATTCTCATTTCTAAAGGTGGGCACCACATTGTAATTTCTAAAGGTGGGTCATGTGTCTCCAATCACAAAAATGTGTATTCACTTTGTAATTTTTAAATGTGGGTCACATGATCATGATCACAAAAGGTGAACCAACATTGTAAAGCTTATGAATGTGGACCCATATTCTAATTTCTAAAGGTGTCTACGATGTTGAAATTTCTAAATGTGGGTTCTATATTTACATTCACAAAAAGGTGGCCCCACATTATAATTCCCATAAAGTGGGCCCATATTGTAAATCCTATAAATATGGGCCTTGTATTCTAATTTTTAAAGGTGGTACCAAGTTATAGTTTTAGAGGTGGGTCTCATAAACGACAATAATAAAGTGGTGCAAATAATAAAAGGTGGGTCCTACATTATAAATCCTATGATTCTCTTACTTCCGTTCTTTGGAGAAAAACTTTTATAATGTTACCAAACAAATTCTGTATAACATGTTTTCAATAGAATAATTTAATATAATATTGCCAAACAAGATCCGGAGAGTATGGTCTCGGCACAACCCGATCTCAGTACAACCTGATCTGATTACAATAGAATAATTTAATATAATGTTGCCAAACAAAATCTGGAGAGTATGGTCTCAACACAACCCGATCTCAGTACAACCTGATCTGAGTACAAAACTAAGAACAACACGAGAACAATGCCAAACAGGCCCTTAGCTTCTACAACAATCTAAACGAACTGTCCTTGCTCGCCTATTTTAAACCAAATTGGGGGCCCTTTTAGTTTTTTTCTACAGTCCCATCTACAACTTAGAGTGGATGGGTTGAGGGTAGAAATTAGAGCTCTAAATAACTTTGTTGCGGTACGTATGGTACGTATTGACGACAGGAGATTCTAATTTGGAAAGATCAGAAAAAAAAATAATATGAGTTAACATGAATCAAAGAATTCAGAAGACCATGGAGTGTTTTTCCAAACAAATTTGAAATTAAGAGCTCCCTATGCTTTAATCTCTCCGGACAATTAACAGCTTTTCTAACTTTAGAGATCCTTATAGAAAAACCAAGAAAATCCGCTTGTAAATCTTTGCAATAGTATACTATAATTGAAATTCGGGTGCATTTTTTAACAACACCATATGAGGAATCATGTTTGCTCAAAAGCTAGGAAAATAGCTGAGTATATACGTGGTGAGGTCATGAGCCACACCAAACAAAGTCTGCTTTCCCTAGATTGTTTCAACAAAATCCTAGTTTTTAGATGCGCCTGAATATAATAAATAACAATTTTCCTGCCATGATCTAATTTCCCTATAGTTTCCCATAGCATTCCAAGAATAATTAAAGATCAAAAGGTCACATTAGAACCATGTTAGGAAAATCTATAACAAACAGATCTTACACGAAAAAGGTAATATTTAGAGTAAGACAACCATTTACTATTCTGGGAAGAAACACACATAGGCACAAATCATATACAAAAAAACCAAAGAACCATAGTCATGTCCAACCAGTTACTAAATGTGTTTGTGGATAAGAGATGTTTCCCTGAAAAGAAAGAATCGACCCTAATTATTATGAGAAAAGGTAAATAATGCATCACATCATCACTATCTTTATCCTTTATGTTCAAGCCTCACTTCCATTTATAAAATGTACCATATCACATTCCCGGCCAAGTCAAATAATGTATTTCCATTGACTTGTTGCAGCATGAGCTTCCGTAGCTTCCTATAGCTGAACAAGAAGAACCAAAATCAAGGAGATAAACTTAGCTGGTGACAGTATGACGCCAACACAATTATGACTGTTGGACTATCACTATGCATGCAGAGCTAAAAAATGATATGGCACTTCGTCCAAGGGAAAAGGTAAATGATGCCAAATATTAATGACTCATAAATACATTGATTTTTCCACAGTTCAAATAACTAGAAGTATATTCCAATAGCCAATATAGTACAAAGAGAGAGGAATAGGCCGATTGATGCCCGTCAGATGCAAAATCCTACATGAACATCAAGCGTATTAAAAGGTTACTTGAGATAGTTTTGTTGGAAATAGTGGTGTGCCTTTAGGGTAGGTTTCAAAACTTTTGACCCATTTAATGCAGGGATCAATTATCCAGAAGGCTACCAAAATCAATCCAAGATGTATACCCTCAATCTCAGCCATCATAATCAGTAAATACAATCTATCTAGAAGATAGAAACAGCAACTAACAAGCATCCATAATAATCTACAACATGCAGGTAAGTGGATTATACCTTTGGAGCTCGGTTGGCTCTAATGGAGGGTTGTGTTTTTCTTTGATGATGAAACACTTTCACGAATCAAATTAAGATCTCTAACACCTTTTGATCTTCCACGCTATGTCCCTTTTCAGATTCTCTCTTCTTAAGAAGATGAGTGGGATCTTCAAGAGAAACTATCTAGAAACTAGAAGGAAACTAGAAGAGAGAAGAAGTTGTGCAACATTGCACAAGGAGAGGGGTTGGGCAAGAGAGGGCAAGGGGTTGGACGTCCAGCCCTATGGATCTCTTTTATAGCACTTGCAAACCTCCACTTACTAATTTCTATTAGAAGTCTTACTTCCAAATTAATTAGTAACCTTCTCTTCTTTCTTAATTACAATAGAAGTCTCACTTCCATTAATAATTAGTAACTTACCATTACCACTATTAGAAGTCTCACTTCAAATAGAAATAGTAACTTTCATTTTCGAGTTCAAAGCTGGCTCCAACTGGGACTCGCGACCTCACATCTCATGTGCAATCCAGGCCTACAGTTAATTGTAAATAACTCCACTATATAAATGCAATTGAACTCTAGACTTAGAAAATTATATAGAAGTCCCTAAACTTTCCTATTACCACAAGTAGGCCCCTCCATCAAGATCCATGAATCAATTGGACTTGTCTTCCAAACTAGATCCATATCTTATTATCCTTGAACCCCAATTAATTATAATGATCATGGTACCTTTCCAATTAACTCTTAATCGGAATGGGTATACACTTACCAATGATTAAATCCATTAATTGGCACAAGAGGTTATTAAAGATAGATTCCATCTTGACCATTGAATGTTCCCACAGTCCTACTACCACGTATCCAAATCACCGAGGTGTGACCTACAGTTGGCCTCACTCATTGGTGACTCAAAGTAAATGAATAGACAGAAACTTGAGTTCATTAATGTCTAAGGATTGAGAGCCTCTTGCTAGGGAATTATGAGAGCATATCTTATAATAAAGACAGTGTTAATAAGGTGCTTCTCATGGTCCTTCAATACATCTAATGTACTAGCACTCTTAACCAGAATCTTACATTCTGATGATCGAGACAGATCACACTATCTCATAGTGATCAAAATGCTGCAACCTTGTCAGTATGAGATGTCCAGTCTCATCACTAATTGTGAAGATATTCAATCATAAGATTTGTTATACATGTCTTCCGTATGTGAATCTCATCCATACACATGTGTTACATGTACTATAGTCATGGACTCCCGTTCATCTCATGAACCATCATGTCATTTGTATTGGTTATGTGCAAGTATATAATAAAACACCATTCATCCCATGAAATGGAAAGCATGAATATATTGATAATTAAAGAAATTATACTGGCATTGAGACCATAAAACTAACAAGTTCTATTTATGTTGCTATCATGTTTCATGATGATTTTCTTTTATTTGATAGTTTAATGTAATTTGGGTTTTTGTATTGACCCCAAATGATATTCACCCAAAATGATTATTGATTTTTGGATTTAATAGTGCTTGTCGCTATTTGACTATGACAAATCCAAATGAGTTGTTGTTGAATCTAACTCTGCTTCATCAACTCCTTTTCTTTTTAATTCTAACCATTGAGTTGTTTCATTAAACAATCCCCTTTGATGGCTACCAATCAGTGTGGTTCATGTTACTCATCAGCAACTCCTCATGATCTGGATGTTTGCTGTGTGCATATATATGATCATCATCACCCTAACTTATCAGAGAATATATTTGGTCCCCACCATATTGATTCAATTATAAATACACCCATGTATTTTATGTTTGACTGATGCACCCATCATGTCTTTCTAATTTTATACTGTAATGCCCCACCTGTTTTTACTAATCTGAAAACCTGAAATTATGTGTGGGTACTTGATTGATTCATGCCAACAAAAGAAGTCGACAAGTACCATTGACCCCTTGCCTTTATTTTTTTCATTAAACATAATTTACTACTGTCTCATTTTCAATTCCTATCATATTTGACATCTTCTTGTTTTTGTGATGGGAGGCCAGAGTCTGAGAGCTTCAGGGATGAGGGCATGGGCCCAGTTCCATCAAAGTGGAAAGGAATTTGCCAGAATAACACCAAAGTTGGAGTTAATTGCAATATGTCTTTTTGTAAAATCGGTTGTCATCACCTTTGAATGGTTCCTTTTGTTCACAGCTGTCATTCTTAGTCTTGTTGAGGGTGGGGATATGCATGTCATATAAAGGGATTGTAATGTTCTTGAATTCCTGTGTTTTCCTTTTCTTTTTCTTTTTTCTTTTTACCTTTTTGTCTGGTGGCACAAAGTTTGAAACCATTATTGTACTTTGTAATTTGTAAAGAATGGCATTTTCACTCTATTATTCAGAAGAATACTCATTTTCTTGTCTGTTATCTATATATTATTTGGAAGCTATGCATACATTCACATCCTAAATAGGTGGCCCACATGACGTTTCTCATTTCTACTGTCCTCATGTCACTGGTAATAACCATAATTCTACAAAATGGTTGTAAGTTTTCGATTCATGTATCAACCAACATGTATACGCCAAGAATGACACACTGGCGGATATAATTTGCTTGGAAAGCTATCTAAACTTTCATAGTATATCAGCCAATATTTAAAACCATCTCATTGCCTCAACCATGAGTCTGTGGGTTTTTTTTTTAATTCTACCTTTGAGCAAGAAAGAAAAAAAAAAGGGATTTCTACTGATTACCTTTCAAAGTTCTTTGTCTCTTTTGTTGATTCCATAGTTATACATTTTAACGCTATCTACTTCATCATATGGATTATCAAACCAATTAATGTATGTTCAATAGCAACTAACATAAAAGGATGTTTCCGCAGAATCTAGTAGCAATAATGTGTGGGTACTCGAGGTTATAAATGAAAAACCAAAGCAGGTTAGGCCCCCTTACTCTAACATGTCAGTATGGAAATCCATATGCCCGAGCTTCTTTTTATCAATTTGAACATGAAATCCACATGCATTCTAGTTTCACTTCCTCCCGACAATTTGGTCGATTTCAACTGCTATTTTGAATTGCATTGATATGGTTTGGATTTTTTTCCCACCCCAGTAAAAGCATTAAAGAACTTTCTTTCATGACATACTATTCTGGGCATGCTTTCATGGACAAGGTGGAGCCAGATGCTCATAAATGTGAGGATGTATTCTTTTTGGGCTCCTCATCTAGTTTTGGTGTGGACTGCCTGGTTGTGTTATTACCAATGCATAATGGGAGAGCATCGTGGAATTCAAAAGCGTATCAGAGAAAATGATGAATACTGATGACTTCCCAAGTCTTGATTTGGGGATTTAGACATGACTGAGCATTGGAGGTGATGCCATTGCCTTTTGATTTGTAATGGTTTGGTTTATAATTCTGGTAGCAGGTGTTGAAGAAACCGAAACAACTCCTTTTAGAAACTATGACTTTGTGTAGTGTACGTGTTCTGTACATATTAGAGTCCCTTTAGATATTTCTTTGATTGCTAGATGGGCCATGAGAAAAGTTTTGCTCAAAAGAAAGCTTGTAAAAGAGATTTTGGTTCTTCATATCAATTAGTTTGTTTTTTAACTTCTCAGGCATAATACATGAATAGCCTTTGGCAATTTAAATTATAATAATGGCTTTAATCTTAGCATTAGGTGTAATGCAGTGATCTTGAGATCAGATATAATGCGCCTTTATTTCTTGTTTAGCTTTTAATATGTGCCACAATCATTATCTATTCTTTCACGTTGCAAAATCAATGGGGCAAAACGTTTTTGTTGATTGGATGGGTCCTGATGGTAGCTTTACCAAGATAGGGGTTACGTGAGTTTTTCTCATTATTTATATATCCCATCATAAATTCATTTCCTTTTGGCCATTGGACACAAAAAAATGGACCATGAACCTACAAATAATGGTAATGATTTCTTTATCAAATTTTTTTAATAAGATTCGAGGTGAAATTCGTTAGTCTTTCTCCTTGTTCATGCTTTTCAATATAAAGTCATTGCCATTTGGTTGTTTGAAACAAAAAATGGATGAGAAACCTATAAATAATGGTAACGATATTGTTATAAATTTTTTTTTGAAAATATAATTCTGGGTGAAATTTGGGAGTCTTTCTCATTGTTTATATATCTCATTATAAAGTCATTGCCATTTGGCCGTTGGACACAAAAAATGGACCAAGAACTTATAAATAATAGTAATGATTTCGTTATAAAAAAATTTTAAAAATAAAATTCTGTATGAGATTCATTAGTCTTTCTCCTTGTTTATGGTTCTCAATATAAAGTCATTGTCATTTGGTTGTTCGACACAAAAAATGGACAAAGAATCTATAAATAATGGTAACGATATCGTTATCATAAAACATTAAAAATAAAATTCTGAGCAAAGTCTGTTAGTCTTTCTCATTGTTTATGCACCTCTTTTAAAAGTCATAGCCATTTGGAGAAATACCCACGGATTTCACAAAGATGTATTCTTTCCAAGTTTTTTTTTTTTTATAACGATATCACTATCATTATTTATAGGTTCTTGGTCCAATTTTTGGGTCCAACAACCAATTGGAAAGACCCACGGAATTTTCCCACAATTATTTTTATCGAAATTTTCCGATAATGACAATATTTATAGGATATTCGTCGGTTTTTTGTGACAGACAACCAAATTACAATGCCTTTATACTGAGAAGCATAAACAAAGACACAACCAAACGATATTATTCCCCTTCAAATTACTCTCTCCATCCTAACTGCATATAAAGTACAGTTGGTTTTTTTAAGTAAGAGATGGAGCTTTCACTCATAGTCCTTCAAAATTTAGAAAAGACATCTCTTGTTAATGTTATTGATATGAGTAACTATTGGGGTCACTTCTCTCATCAATGATTTAGAGGTTTTTATGTATGACCATTGACTGGCCGTTAATTTTTCCCCCTACTAGACAGGAGGGGAATGGAAAATGTGGTTTATAAGTCAACCGGATTTCTCTTTTTGGAGTTGTGGCACAAAAAGTAAACCGACACAATGTGAAGAAAACAAAGAAATGAGATTTTCCATATCAACATGATACGAAACTTGGGACATATTTCATAAATACACATAGAAAATTGATCCTGCCCTCATTGTGGGAAGATGGAACATTATTTAAAGGCTCTTCGGCTATTTTTTTTTGTTGCCGAACAACAAATGGCAATTCCTTTATATTGAGAAGCATAAGCAAGGAGAAAGGCTAGCAAATTTTACCCAAAATGTTAATTCCAAATTTCTGAGATAACGATATCGTTACAATTATTTATAGGTTCTTGGTGCATTTTTTCCACCAACTCTCAAATGGCAATGACTTTATATTGAGATACATAAACAACATTAAAGACTCACGGATTTTACCAGGGATTGTATTTTCAAAATCTTCTGATAACGACATCGTTACCATTATTTACACCTTCTTTGTCCTCCTCAGGTATCGAAAAAGCAACTAGCAATGAATTTGTATTAAGATACATAAACACTGATGTGCCAGCAAATCAAACACTATTATGCAAGTATATGGCAATTACTTTATCGACTCTTTTGAGACTTTGACTTCAAACACTTATGAGCCATAAGCTATTTACCGACTGTAGAAATGATTTTTTAAAAAAAGGGTTCTTTACATAAGAAAGCTACTCCTAAAGCCTATCCTACACTTACAAAGAGTTCCATTCCCCCCTTTCAGCAATTATTACTATCTCTTGATTCAGAAAGATAGGAAGGTGGTCAACTAAGTCATCAATATGCAAGTCTTCCACCAATTAAGCTTACTTGATTGGTTATAAAAAAAAAAAAAAAAAAAAAACTGACTCAATCTGCTTTAGGAACTGAAAACTGGCAATAAGTACAAGGGCATGAATCTTCACACGGTGAACATAGCAAAGAACCAAAATCTTCAATATTAACATGATGCAAATCCCAAATGCTCCTACAAATCAAAAAGGTCACACCAGAACCATGTTAGAAAAAAATCTTACATGAAAAATCTAACATCCAATACGTAATGTCTTTATACTGAGATGCATAAACATTGAGAAAGCATAACGAATTTGACAAAGAAATGTATCTGCCTAAGTTATAAAAATTTTAGGTAATGATATCTTTACTATATCTTGTAGCTTCTGCATCAATTTTTTGTGTCAGACATCAAATGCCAAATTTGCAATTTCTGAGGTACATACAGATGGTGAAAGCCTCAATATTTTGAGTAAGAATTGTGATTGGAGAAAGCCTCAATTAACCAAATTGAACTGCTGTTTCTTTCAATGATTGAGGTTATTTTAGGACACTTGCATTGTGCTTTTCCTGTCTTTTCAGAACTAATGAATATAAAACCAGATGTTTTGTTATGCCCTAAGCTTTTAGGGGACTTCTTGTGTTTTTATAATAATAAGGTACATGAAATATTTTTTTTAACAACATTAAGTCATTTCATTTCTTAAAAAAGAAAAAGAAGAAAGAAAGACCGAAGGACGCCTTCACTATCAGTATTGTAGTGTCTACTTTCCCGGATCTTCTTCTTTTAAAGGAGTTGTCTTGATTTTGATATTCTTCATACTTCTTTCACGTTTCTCTCTCTGGACCAATGTCATGATACGTCTCCAATCATAAGAAAGATCTTGTCATGGCCTCTCAAAGCCTACAAACTTTGATGCATCTAACTTATGGATCACTACCAGTCTGAGATTAGATAGAAGAAGCTGTGGGAAGAAAAAATAATGGATGTGTGAGAGATTTTAAATAACAAAAATAATGTATCAAAGTCCGCATAGACTAATCTTAGCGGTTAAATTTTCTAATCTTACACTATAAGAAATCCAAATAAAAATCACTACTCCACGACATATGGATCACACTCATTACACATTCATACTAAACAATATATGAGGATTTATTTTTAAAAAATAAAGCAACATAGTTAGTTTGAATGGCCAAAAAATCACTTTGATTTGATGATGACAATTTTCATCATGGGTTGGTTCAATCCAAGAGCAATTGGATTTGACTAAAGGGATCTTCATGCCAATTCATGGGTAGTGGGTTTTATCTAGAATACTACCTCTAAGGGATATCAAACATCATAGTGAGTTTGAAGAGGTGAACCTTTCTGTTGTGACATTCTCTTGTATGTATTAATTCTCTCTCTTTGTGTGTGTTTATGAGGATTCCTAAACTACAATCTACATTGCCAATGGAAAATTATATATGAGTTGACAAAGGAAATAGGAAAAACATGAGCAAAATAAGCTTAAAGCAAACATGTGCTGCCACTGATACAACATTAACAAAGGAAATGTTAAGGATAACCACCTGTATTATATATGAGTTGAAGCGGGAAATGTAGGAAAAATATGTATTGTGAGATTTTGATACTTTCAAAGAAATATACAAGAAAACAAGCTGGTACCAAATCTTACGAAAAATATATACAAGAATATAGAGACTTTCCTTTAAAAGAAAGCAAGCCAATACCAAATTTTTTGATAAAAAATGCAAGTAGTAATATTTTTGTGGTCGTTCCATCAAAATATACAGTGATAATAAACAAGAAAGAAAGATCAAATGAGAGCTTTCTTGGTTGAGCAGTTTTTTCTTGGAAAGAGGTGTAGCCCTCGTCTTGCAAGACTTGTTGAGGGCACAGATTGGGTGATTGACATTCTGTTTGGAACTGAGTATGGGAATCGAAGCATATGGTCATGGGCTTAGAATGGTTGGTATTGGAGTAATGGTTGGTATTGGAGAGATCAATTGGTCAGCCAAGTTATTGGTAACTATCGTGCAGTAGGTGTGGTTCATTAGTACTTCAATGTGTAGAGACCATGAAAAAAGTTACTAAAATTAAATATTCTATTTCTACGAAAAAGTATTTCAATGCTATCATGGTAATTCCATCATATCTCACCTGGGCTGATATGTTCAATTTATCATGAAATATTTTCATTTAAGGAATAAACTGTAAAAACATGCAATGATTGAAATATGACTTGCAGTTAGCCTACGCTACCCACTGGGCCTTTTAGATAAGAGTGATATTAATTACAAAAATTATATTCAATGGATGTTGTCCCTAATAATATGATCTCAAGTCACAATAACCTTCATGTCTTCAATGGATTTTGGATTGCTCTCATTCTAGAAAAAAATAAATTGAAACTCATTTCACATTAAATCCTCAACCCATGAGGGAGAGTCCATAAAGATACCTGCTGAGGCATTTTTACAAACAATTGGTGACTAACATGAAACCATCAAAGTAGTTGTAGTAAAACTTCCATAAAAGGAAATGCCCATTAAAAAAAGAAGTCATTAGAACTCTCATTTGGTAGATGTTATCATGTGGTAGAGCCCTTCGTCTGTCTGGGACCATCCATCAAGAGCCACAAAACCATCAGACGGTCATAACTATTTCTATTGTTTTTCCCCCCTCATTTACATAACCACTGAGACGTTTAAAGTGGGGTCCTTAAAAGTGGCCTCGTCTGTCTGGCCCTCTGCAAGGCTGATGAACATAGCCAGGTCACCACTTAGTCAACTCAAGTGGAGTCCTTCTAGACTCACAATATAGGGTCCACATTATTAACATATGATGTGATTTCTAACCAGTTGGAATTTCAGCCTCGGAAAGAGTTCTGGTTCTTGAGATTTATTTTTAATTTTCTTTATATTGTGTAATTAGGAATAGAGGGTTTATCATGTTAAAAGTTTGAGTCAAATTAAAATGGGGTATATTGTTTAAATCAGAAGTTGAATAGGAGATTTTAAGATCAGTCAGTTAGCTGTAAGGAGGGATTCCAATCTTGTTCTTTGAATAAAAAAAACTCTGAGAGTTTGTTTTGGCGCATACATGATAGCCTCTGGCTCCCTACAAAGCCTCTACAATAGCAGACGGATCTAGTTTTCTAGTTGGTGGCAACTTACAAATTCTTTGCATTGCTTAACTTATGAATTTTGTGAACCTTGCTAGAGGGAAGGAGCAATTATTCAGTGCTGATGATTGCTACAATCATAGTGAATCCATCAATACTACAGAAGAACATTGACAATTCCATTGTCCATATAATCTGATTTGGAGGTCTTTAGGTTATACAGAGTGCCGTCTTTTCTTTCAATCTCATTTTAAAGTTGATTTGTAGGCAATTTAGGGGCTCTCTAAGAACTTGAGGGTCAAGTACATTGCTCACATCAGAGGTTAATTTTCATTTTTTGATATAGGGAGTATAAGTTTACTAAGCAGAAGAACTATACATAAACACATAACATAAGGAACATATTAATCACTAGGAACATGCATCAACTTCTAGTGGGGATAGTTCTATTTATCTAGATTCCTCCATTCAGAAAAAGAGCTCATTATATTTCATTTATAACAGACTAAGAGCATTCTTTTCAATGACTCAACCTTTATATGCAACCCATCTAATCAGTAGTAAGTAAATAGCTCTCTACAATAACAAGATTAAATAAAAAAAGGAAGGTCTTCAATCCATAACAAATCCCCTTCTTTGTTTCATTGGAATGAAAAAAGTCACAATGATCTTCATATCTTCAATGGCTTTTAGTTTCTTCTCATTCTAGGGGAAAAAAAACTAAAACTCATTTCACATCAAATCGTCAACCTATGAGGGAGAATGAACAAAAATACCCACTGAGGCATTTCTACAAACAATTGGTGACTAACATGAAACCATCAAAATAGTTGTAGAAAAACTACCATCAAAGCAAACACACATTAAAAACAAAAAACTCATTAGAAATCTCATTTGGCAGATGTGATCATGTGGTAGGGTTTATCATCTGTCTAGGACCATCCATCAAGAGCCACAAAACCATCAGACGGTCATAACTATTTCTATACTTTTTCCCCTCATTCACATAACCAATGTAGGAGATTAAAGAAAATTGTCAAGGTAATAATTCTTACTTACCTTGTGTAATATTTCACGATTTTGGGGCTGTAGAAAAAGCCGTAACTATGTCATTCGGTGGAAGGTCGCCGTCGATGATGTCGGTCGGCGAAAAAGATGGAAAAGCCCTGTCGTTCAGGGGAAGATCGTTCGGGAAGAAAAGAGAAATTAAGCCGTCGTCCGAGAAAGCTATTCGTCGTCGTCCCTTGCCCTAACGATGTCGCACTGCGAGATGCGGTTCGATGTGGAGGGGCACGGGAGGGAGGAAGAGAGGTGGTCCCCTAACGATATCGCACTTACAAAAAGAAGTAACGCGGGGCAAATTTGTCTTTTTAATGTGTACGAACACCGAATTGGGTGTTTTGATGTATTTGTCATTAAATTCGGCTAATATAGGTTTTTAACAACAATTATTTGGTAAAATTCCCCTCTTTTTATCATTGGTTAATAACCAACTTGGAAAAGGTTCTTAAGAATGGCATCTTTTTAGCATTTACTGTTAGTACAGTGGACCACCACAAACTCCACATTGATATGATATTGTCCACTTTGGGCCTAAGCCCTCATATATTTGTTCTTGGGTTCTACCCAAAAGGCCTCATATCAATGGAGTACTTAGTCCAAACTTATATGCCCATGATCTTTTCCCAATTCTAGCCGATGTGGGACTTTGGTTGCACATCCTCAACAATCCTCCCCTCAAACAAAGGAACTTATTGTGCGCGTGTATGCGGAAACGTGAATTAATGCGATCGGACGAACAATAAACCACACAAAAGACAAACAATCACACGTAAGAGAATTACGTGGTTCGGCAATATTGCCTACGTCCACGGGAAAGAAACTCGACTCTCCTTTAGGTTCACTCTTCTGTCTGTCTGTCTGTCATGGGTTACACATTACACCATATATATAATGTTCTCTTTCTTACCCCCTAAGAAACCCTATCTTAGTCAATAAGAAAGTCCCGGTACAATTACCAAAATACCCATGACCATGAACCTACTTGGTCTGGACCTATTAAGCCCAACAATCTCCCCCTCCAGACCATGGGGAAGATGTCTCTGAACCCCTTACTAGGAGTCCAGTCCTACCAACTCTAAACACAGCTCCAGCTTTCCCTTAGACACGACCTTAGTCATCATGTCAGAGAGATTCTTATCAGTGTGAATCTTTTCCAGCTTCATGAGATTCTTCTCGATGACCTCACGAATCCAAGATATCTCACATCAACTTGCTTTGTGCGGGCATGGTATGTAGCGTTCTTGCTAAGATCCATAGCACTCTGACTATCACAGTAGACTACATACTCTTCTTACTTCAAACCCAGTTCTTTAAAGAAATTTCTCAACCAAATCATCTCCTTCCCTGCTTCATTAGCAGCTATGTATTCTGCTTCGGTTGTAGACAATGCTGTACACTTCTGCAACTTAGACTGTCAGGAAATAGCTCCCCCTGCAAAAGTAAATAAGTACCCAGAAGTAGACAACCGACGATCAAGATCGCCTGCAAAATCAGCATCTGTAAAGCCTTCAAGTACTGGTTTTAATTAGCCTCCGAAACACAAGCAAAAATCTGATGTACCTCTCAAATATATGAAGATCCACTTCACTGCTTCCCAATGCTCTTTCCCAGGGTTAGAAAGAAATCTTCTCACTACACCCACTGCATGAGCAATGTCTGGCCGTGTACACACCATGGCATACATAAGACTCCCAACTGCTGAGGAGTATGGAACAGACATCATCCGTTCCTTTTCTTCATCTGTAGTAGGACATAATCTCTTACTGAGCTTGAAGTGACTGGCTAAAGGCATGCTAACTGGCTTAGCATCTACCATGTTGAATCTCGCTAGCACCCGTTCAACATATTTCTCCTGTGACAACCACAGCTTCTTGACATTCCTGTCACGACGTATTTGCATTCCCAAAATCTGTCGTGCGGGACCCAAGTCTTTCATGTCAAAAGTTTTTGACATGTCCCTTTTCAATCTGCCAATCATCTCACTATCCTGTCCAATTATCAACATATCATCTATATATAAAAGAAGGATGATAAATTTGCCATTAGCAAATTTACGAACATAAACGCAGTGATCTGCAGCTGTCCTCCGGTACCCATGACTCACCATGAATGAATCAAACTTCTTGTACCATTGTCTCGGTGCTTGTTTCAGCCCGTAGAAACTCTTTTTCAACCTGCAAACCAGCTGTTCTTTTCCTTCTACCTCAAACCCCTCCGGCTGAGTCATGTAGATCTCTTCTTTCAGATCACCGTGAAGAAATGCAGTCTTCACATCCATCTGTTCAAGTTCAAGGTCCATGCTGGCAACTAGACCCAAGATAACTCTGATAGAAGTCATCTTCACAACTGGAGAGAAGATTTCATCGAAGTCAAGACCCTTTCGTCTGCGCAAAGCCTTTAACCACTAGCCGTGCTTTGTGCTTTATCAGTTTTCCACTGTCATCTCTCTTCACCTTGAACACCCATTTGTTCTTCAGAACCTTCTTGCCTTTTGGGAGTTCCACCAGCTCATAAGTATTGTTCTTTTTCAAAGAACTCATCTCATCCTGCATAGCCTTCATCCACTCATCTTTATCTTCATGAGTTTTTGCTTCTGGGTAGCTCTCTGGCTCCCCCTCATCAGTAAGCAAAATATAATCTGATGCAGGATATCTTGTTGATGGTTGACGCTCTCGAGTAGACCTCCTAACCTGAGGTTCCGTGGTTTCTGACTGAGGAGACTGCTCCCCCTGCTCAACACCCTGTTCATCTGGCAACTCCTGCGCCTCATCACGATCTAAATCGTTTTGTCCACCTTCTCCACCTGTAGTCTGCACTGGAGAAGGAGTCGGTGTGAGATCAACCACTCCATCAACAACTTCTTTAGACTTTTCAGTCTTTTCAATATCTCCAAAGAATTGGTCTTCATGAAACACAACATCCCTACTTCTGATAATTTTTCTATTCTCTGTATCCCATAACCTGTAGCCAAACTCGGCTCCACCATAGCTAAGAAAAATGCAACACACCGCCTTATCATCCAGTTTTGAACGCTGCTCCTTTGGTACATGTGCAAAAGCATTGCACCCAAATACCTTCAAATGAGAATAAGAAACATTTTTACCTGTCCATACTCTCTCCGGAAGATCAAAATCCAAAGGAACTTGAGGGAGACCTGTTAATCAGGTAAACAGCAGTCAGAATAGCTTCACCCCAAAATGGCTTGGGTAGCTGTGCCACTCTAATCATGCATCTCATCCTTTCAAGAATAGTACGGTTCATTCTTTCGACTATACCATTATGCTGTGGAGTACCAGGAACTGTTCTTTCATGTCGAATACCATGCTTTGAGCAATAGCCTTTAAACTGGTTTAATGTGTACTCACCACCATTATCAGTGCGGAGACACTTCAAGAGCTTTCATGTTTCTCTTTCAACCATGACATGAAACTGCTGAAATACTTGGAACACCTGATCCTTCGATTTCAACGCATAAACCCAGACTTTCCTAAATGCATCATCTATAAATGTGACAAAAAGCTTATTGCCACCCAATGACTCCACCTCCATGGGACCACAAACATCAGAATATACCAAATCCAACACATTAGATTTTATCGTTGATGTTTTAGAGAAAGAAACCCTATGTTGTTTACCAAACAAGCAATAATCACAAGGTTCAAGGGATGTACCTTTGGAGTAGTTAATCAGATCTTTCTTTGCCAATAACTGCAGTCCTTTCTCACTCATATGTCCAAGTCTCTTGTGCCACAGATTTGGAGAGGATCTGTCTTCAACAGCATTCAACACACCTTTGCATAGCTTTACATGTGTCTTGTACAGCGTATTACACGCCTTCCCTCTCGCAAAAATAAGAGACCCTTTAGTGAGTTTCCACCTGCCATTTCCGAAGTAACTTTCATAACCTGCATGGTCTAATGAAGTCCCGGAAATCAAATTCAACCGCAGATCAGGAATATGTCGCACATCTTTCAGCGTCATTGTGCAACCAATATTGGTTTGAATGCAGACATCACCGATCCCAACAATATTCGAATGACTTGTGTTGCCCATCTTCACAGTGCCAAAGTCCCCTGCTTTGTACGTCGTGAACATCTCCTTAGAAGGAGTAGTATGGTAGGATGCTGCTGTGTCAACAACCCACTCAACCTGATCATCTGCAACACTCAAACACTCTTCAACTTCACTAGTCAGAATCACTACTTCATTATCCAAAGTAGCAGTAGTGTTAGTGTCATTCTTCTGCTCATTGCTGGTTTCTTTCTTTTCCTTCAAGGCAAAGCAATTCTTTCTAATGTGACCCTCCTTGCCACAATGAAAGCATTTTCCAGACTTTTTCTTAGTCTGTGATTCCTTGCCACCTCTGGACTTGCCACGACCCCCCTTTGGTCCCCTACTCTTACTCCTCCCTCTATTCTCAGTAACAAAGGCCTGTGCATTATTTGTCCCTGCAGTTTTCCTTCTTGTTTCTTCATTTAACAAGCTGCTAGTAACCTGACTCATTGATAATACACCATCTGGAGTAGAGTTGCTCACGGAAACAACTAATGTCTCCCATGTATCTGGCAAAGAACTTAGAAAAAATAAAGTTTGCATCTCATCATCAAGGACCATCTTCATTGTAGCCAGCTCATTCACAATGCATTGAAAATCATTTATGTGATCTTCAATTTTACCACCCTCCTTGAATCTCATGTTTACAAGCTTTCTAATCAGAGAAGTTTTATTTACGGCGGTTTTCTTCTCATATCTTTCTTCTAACTTCATCCAAAGGGTTCTCGCATTGGTTTCATTAGACACGTGATGAAATATGCTGTTATCCACCCACTGTCTGATGTGACCAATGGTCTTTCTCAATTCTAGCCGATGTGGGACTTTGGTTGTACATCCCCAACATTTACATGGATGTTCTGGTGCTCCAATGGAATAAGACTGTGGTTCCAAAACTACATCTTATTGTTCTTCCAGCACCACCGGAACCCTTCAAATGCAGGTAACCCTTTTGAGCAGAAGACATCATTTTCTGTTGGTCGTCCAAAGGTGGGTTAAATCCAAATAATATGAAATCTAAATGGAGTGACGATAAGAGGTTTTTGTATGAGCAAGCCCCTCTAGCAGTGGGGCAATCGAGTGGGCTTATGAAAATCTAAATATTTTTTCCTTGATAAAGATATGGCTTATGAAAGAATGAAAATACTGAACTTTAAAAACCAAAAGGGAAAAACACTTGAATCCATGATCATGAGGACAGAAAGAGGGGGAGAGAGATGTAGGGAAGAAGAGGGTGGTGCTGCGATGGGGGCTGACGATCAAAGACGCCCCTCTCAAGATTCTAAAAAAAATGAAAATGGGATGACGGACTGACCCCATTTGTGCTGCTTGAACTACGAGGCCCTTTCTCGTGCTACGGCCACCTACCGGAAATTTTTTCTGTAAAATCCTTTAGTATCAAAAGATTAAAAAAAAAAAAAACCACGGGTGAATTTCTAAATAAGAAATGGATTTTTTAATGAGATTTTTTAATATTTCTCCTATATGAAAAGGGCATGAATCTGAAATGAGTTTTCCAATAAACCAAAAATTACCTTACAAAAAAGTATATTGGGTTTTTATTTTTAAATTTTTTTAACAATCCCTCATAATTTTAGAATTTCCAAAAATACAATGAACATGACATATTGAATGAATTGTTTAAGTGCATGCGCTGGAAAGGATAAATTGATCTTGCCAATTGGACTCCAGTTTGGAAAACTTTTAGTCAGCCTCATAAAATGAAGTTGTGCTTCGTTAGAGGATTCACAAAGGGGCTAAAGTTTACACAGATTGTTTTAATGCATGGGAAATGTATAGGTTAATAGACATTGGCCCCACTTTTCCCCCAATCGAAACTAGCTAGGTAATGGACTACAATAGTTGTTATAAATCTGGGCTCAAGCTAATTTTACGAGTCAGTTTGGATCCGGTCGGGTTAAAATAATTTTGTTGGTTGACTGACTAGAACGATGTGTGTTATGAGGGTCAATTAGACCCACACTAACCTACAATGGCTATACGACTTACCAAACGTCGGGTTTGGTTGATCAATAGTGGGTGCAACCCAAGAATATATGATCCATCTAATATATGGTCGGGTCGTGCACAAGTTGAGAATTTTTTACACATTTATTGATCGGGTCCGACCACTTAGCGCGACCCAACTCATTTGCCATCTCTTTTTGTGTAGCTGATTTTCTATGAAAAAATAAGAATTGTGGAAATGGTTTTTCATTTTCCACACTAGGGTAAAATCCATGTTTGGTGCTGCAGAAAAGTGTAAAATCGGCAAATTAAATTTTATGTGATTCATTGAAAAAAAAAATATGGGGAGGCCAGGGTTGGCAAGAGTCTCTTTCTACTTAAGAGGAAAATCTATGAAAAACACAATTATACAACATGTATACAAATGTGCCCTAAATGCTCCCTTTAAAAAAGGCCAATTTATGAGATCCAAGGGAGAGGTCGAACTGCTAATTAGATCTGTATTGTGAGGAAAGGGGAAAACCTCTTTGCAGGGTTCCAAATGTGCCGGTCATGCACGCAAAATGCAAGTCGGGTCGGGTTGATCCATCCTGGGTGCGAGTTGAGAATACCAGACCCATTTTGAAAATGAGTCGAACATGGGCCGGGCTTTGAATTGTGGACCCCACTTATTGACCCAAGCCGACCTTTTTGCCACCCTTTTGTCATGTATCATCATGTTTTATTTATTTATTTTTAAATTCATTTATGCATGTGATGCATAAGTAAGGTTTGAAAATAGTGTATCATCATAATTCTCATCACACATAAAAGACAGTAGGAAAACCCCTTTTTCTCACCTTCTCTTGCAAAAGTTGTACCAGCACAACTCTTTAACGGTAATTGTATTATCATGGGCCTCCATCAACCACCCATTTTTTCATTCATATGGATCCTATATTTGTAATCCAAACCATTTAATTTATTTTTTATACTAATAAACTAAAATACCTTTATACTGATTATCTTAAATCATTATAGATTTTGATTAGTTTTACAGAATAATGAAAAAAAAGTCTCAACCTATAAATCTAATTTTTGCACCTTTATGGGCTCTCACTTCATGATCCAAATCATTCAATATTCTTGTATTAATGATAAGCAATGGCATGTTTAGTTCACAAATTTGAAAAATTTGTGAAAATGTCCAAAACATCAAAATATATCTAAAATCATTGGATCTACTCATTTACTCATGTGAAAATGATGATTTTGGTGACATGATAACCTGATTCACATATGTAAAACCGTATTTCCAACAAGTATCCAAAGCATCCAAATACATTTAAAACTATTGAATGCACTCTTTGCCAATAAGAAAATGGTGATTTTGACAAAAATGGTAATGCGTTTCACATATATGTCACATCTGCATGGGACATTTATTTATGTGAAACCAATTTTCCTATGCCATGCATAAAAGGCAAACAACTCCTCGACTTAGACATCTATTTGTTCATTTTAGATAAATGTGATTAGAGAGGAATTTGAGTATGCTATTGAGGCTTATGTCTAGAATCGAAATTAACCAACCCCACCCACACAAAAAAAAAAAATTCAAATTGCTCTAAGATTATTTTCTCTATTGTTTTTATTTCGTCTCTATAACCTGATATTTAATAGACCAAGAAACATTGCTTGACTATTATTGATCAAGAGGGGTATATTTTCACACCCATTTTCACACTCACATTTACAAATCATATGCGTACAATATTGGTTCAGCCAAATATGGGATGCATAATCGTTATGCATGAACTCCCATTTACATATGTAAATGTATAAATGGGTGCAACTAAATAAGCCCTTAGCTTGAACTAAAATTTGGGTCACCTTGGAGTAAAATGGGTGTAGATTTTATCAAGGCAGTTGAGCTTTTTTTTTTTTTTTAATTTTTTAAAGAACCTTTTTTATTTTAAAAACAAGCTTTTTTGAAAATTTGTTTGCATTAAATGGAAACAAAGCAATCAATGGTTAAATGGGTAACAGCAAAGATCAATATATAAGGTGATCAAGTAAATGGGGGTTAGGAATGAATCTTTGAATATATTTTTACCCGGGTGATGGATGCACGTTCATCCATCTGATCCCTCATTCATTTTCTATGTACAGAGAGACTACCTACAGCCATTGGGGAATCTTCACCGTTTCGTTTTCCCTTTCGTCTTTCTTGTCAGTACGACTGTACGAGAATGGATAAAAGCAGTAGTAACAAGGGACTTTCCCTTGAACACCGAACACCACACACCACACACCACACACCACACGTTCTCCTCTGTCCTCTCTTGTCTTCTCTTTCAGTCATGGCTTCTTCTGATCAACAAACATCCATCAATCCAAACACCGGCTACTGCTCTGCAACTAAAACTTTCCATAGCATCCGTCCCACCATTTCTCTTCCTTCTCCAACTCTCCCTCTAACCTCTGCTTCTTATGCCCTTTCTCTCTATCTTTCCTCTTCTTCTTCTTCAAATTCAACTGTCCCTGCTCTCATTGATTCCACCACTTCCCTTCGCATTTCCTACTCTCAATTCCTCCACCGTATTCAAATTCTATCTTCATTTCTACAAACCCACTTCCCTTTCCTAATCAACGGCCAGATCGCCTTCGTCCTCTCTCCATCCACCGTACACGTGCCAGTCCTCTACTTCTCTCTCCTCTCTCTAGGAATAGTCGTCTCCCCATCCAACCCCGCCAACACAGCATCAGAAATCTCCCGCCAGATCCAGCTCAGCAACCCAGTCTTCGCCTTCGCCACGTCATCAACCTCCCACAAGCTCCCCTCCTCCCTCCCCACCCTCCTCCTCGACTCCCCTATCTTCCTCTCCCTCTTCTCCACCTCATCATCGTCAGATGTGCCACGTCATCACCATCATCATCTGCTGGGCCCCACATCTGTACGGCAGTCGGACCCTGCGGCGATCCTGTACTCGTCGGGGACGACCGGGAACTTCAAGGGGGTGATTCTGACGCACCGGAATCTGATGGCGATGGTGGCGGGTGCGTACGCCTTGAGGGCGAGGGGGGAGCCGCCGGCGGTGGTTCTGTTGACGGTGCCGATGTTTCATGTGTACGGGCTCATGTACAGCCTGAGGTGGGTGGCTATGGGGGAGAAGATGGTGGTGATGGAGGGGAGGTTTGAGATTGGGAGGTTGCTGCGGGCAGTAGAGGAGTTTCGGGTGACGCACGTGATGGTGGCGCCACCGGTGGTGGTGGCGATGGGGAAGGGAGACGTGGCGGAGAGGTACGATCTGAGGTCGTTGCAAGTGGTGGGGTGTGGCGGCGCTCAACTCACTAAGGATGCAATCGAGTGGTTCAACTCCAGATTCCCTAACGTCCAGTTGGCGCAGGTTATTGTGATAATTGATAACACTGATTTGGCTTTGTCAGATGTTGTTTCCACAGGCTATACTGGGGTGTTACTGGCCTGGGCTGAGGCCCATACTCGAGAAACACAGCCAATCAAGCTGGGCAATGATTAATTGTAGGGGTGAAAAAAAAAAAAAAAAAAAAACCGAGAAATCGTCTAACCGAATCGAACCGCGGTTAATAACCGTGTTCCACGGTTTGGTTACGGTTACGGTTAATGAAATCCAAAAACCGTAGGATTCAGTTCGGTTACGATCACTACAACAAGTTGCACTTTTAGCCACGTTTTTTAGCCACGTTTTTTAAAAATCGTCGGTAAAGGGTACACCTTTGCCGACGTTTTTATTTTCGTCGGTAAAGGATAGACCTTTACCGACGTTTTTTCGAAACGTCGGTAAAAGTCTATACTTTTGCCGACGTTTTATGAAAAACGTGGCTAAAAGTGCACCCTTTACCGACGTTTTTCAAAACGTCGGCAAAAGTAAAGACTTTTACCGACGTTTCGTAAAAAACGTGGCCAAAAGTCACCCTTTACCGACGTTTTTAATAACGTCGGCAAAAATACAGATTTTTACCGACGTTTCTAAAAAAACGTGGCCAAAAGTGCAACCTTTTACCGACGTTTTTTAATAAAACGTCGGCAAAGCCCATTCTTAAATTTTTTTAAAAAATGATTTATTTTTTAAATTTTACCGACGAAATAAAACGTCGGTAAATATGCTTTTAATTTTACCGACGAAATTAAACGTCGGTAAATATGTTTATGAATATTTATTTATTTTTATATTAATTTACATGCGAAAATACAAACGTCGGTAAATATGTTTATTAATTTTTATATTAATTGTACCGATGAAAATAAAAACGTCGGTAAATATCTTTTAAAATTTTTATTTTTTACGTTTACTGACGAAATTAATCGTCGGTAAATATGTTTATTAATTTTCATTTATTTTTATGATCATGTTACCAACAAAAATAAACACGTCGGTAAATATCTTTAAATTTTTATTTTTTACTTTTACCGACGAAATTAATCGTCGGTAAATCTGTTTATTAATTTTTATATTCATTTTACCGACGAAAATAAAATAATTATATCCATGATGAATCAAGCGATAAGATTTGACTAGATAATCATTATTGACATCCTAAAGAGGATTTTAGGTTTAGATCGGAAAAAAGTGGCCCACAAAAATTATTTAATGATTTACCCATTGGTCCTTTTTGTCAATATCTCACAATACATGAAGGATCAATCGTTGGAATTTGATCCAGTAAACGTTACTTGCCATATAAAGGGGGTCTATATGTCCATATCTTGCATTAGAGATCCAGATTGTTCGGAAATGTAGAAAAAACAGACTGCATGTCTTAACTCGTGAATGCACTGTAGTAACCATGCATTAATCCAACGATTGATATTTATTTCAAATATATTTCATGATCCATATTGAATCAACATTTGGGGTTGGGACCTATAACTATAAATGACCTTTTGAAGAGGACTAAAAATTTGGATTGCGAAAATAGGGCATACAAAATTCCATAAAGGATGATCTAATGGTCTGTATGTTTTCATCAATATATCACAATTTATAATGATCCAATGGTTGACTTTTGGTATTATAGCCGTTTTTAGCTCCCCTAACATGATCAACGGTTTGGATCACAAATGTTTGTCTTGGTGCCATTTGAAGTGGACACAGTAGAAGCTTCATCCAAACATGCTAAAATCGGATTCCATCAGTTTTAAGCCAATATAAAGAGAAAAGTAGAGATGCCAAACCGAACCAAAGTGTTAAAAATCCAACGTTTTAAGGGTTAATTCATTATCCGGGAGTCCGATTTATGAGCCGTCAGTTCCTGCAAGTTAATTTCGCCTCGAGCGAGGTGCTCGTGTCGGTTTCTAATTTTTTCGGAGCCTTTTCCCGTTCCGTACGCCCTGCGGGCCATTTTTGAACTTAACTGTTGGAAAATCCTATTTTTTGCTTCTAATTCTCTAACCGAGAGTCTTATTTGCAAACCGTCAGTTCCATCAATTTACTTTATCCTCGAGCGAAGTGTTCGCGCCGGTTTTCAAATTTTTCGGTGGCCGTTTCCTGTTCCGGACCCCCGGCGGGCCGGTTTTCGATCCTAAGTGTTAGAAAATCCTTTTTGATTTTTATTTTACTTCGGTAAAACTATTGCTGACATGGATGATAGAGTGAGGCCTTGAAGGATGTGGTGTGAATGTGATTGAGATCTAGATCTAGGTTTATGGCCTTCTTCTCTTAGAAAGAAAAAGAAAAAAATCGGTGCTAGTAGTTGTTGGAATATGAATTTTGGCCAAATAGTTTCAGCCGCTTGTTTGAAGAAATTAATGGGAGCCTCATTATGATGAGTACCGGGCTGAGATGTGCAATGCCATGTTGATTAATGATGAATCCAAGAACATAGTAACCAAGCGAATCTACAAGAAATATAAGCAGGTAACTCCAGAAGATACATCATCTCCTCAGTTTTTAGGTGTACCTCCCACGTCATCTGTTTTTAAATTCTAAATTAAATATATGAAAGGAAAGAAACCGACTCTCAAATAATTCAATCTGAATTTGGTCATAGGACAGACTTTTGGTCTACACGTGACTGTCAAGCTTGTACACTTGCCTTACTTCTATTATTTTAAATAAACATCGAATTTGAAGTCGTATTTCTGTAAATGTCCCCGCGCAGCAGCTCCGGCATCTTCCTCACCCTCTCCTTCCTCTCCATCCTCATCCACTCCGACGACTTCGCCGCCCGCTTCGTCCCCGACGCCGGTAGAGCCTTCATCTTCCTCCTCGCGCCGCCGGACGCCTCCCCTGCACCAGGTACACCCCTCCCTCTTCATGCCCTCCGCACACACAGCGCACCATTCCCCCTCTCCTCTCTCTTTCTTCTCTGTTCTCTCTTTCCCTCGTTCCCCATCTCTATGTCTGCTCTCCTCCCTCCCTTCCTCTCTTCTTCTTCCTCCCCTGTCTCCCCTCGCCTGCGCACCTGCACATCACTCCCTCTCATATAGGAACTCTCTTTCTCATAAATCGATTTTTCATAAAAATTCACTGTGGTTAACCGAACCGAACCGTAAAATGCGGTTTGGTTAACCGCACACAGTTAACCGTACCATTATAAAATAAATGAAAAAAAAGGGGGGGGGGGGGTGAATAAAAAATTTTGCAATACATAAGTGAAAATTTGGACTTTTGGGTTCAGTGCTCCTTTTATACATATGTGGTTCATGTGTGTGCATTTTTGTTGGTTGGGTGATCTTGCTCGAGTTACAATAGAGTTTAATAGTCCATCTTTTCGTTGTCATTTTCAACCAAGTTGTCATTATGCTGATCAATGGTGAGAAAACGCATTGGCATGTTGAGAGCTGAGCTGAGGTAGTAGTAGCCTTCCACCACCTGTGCTACAACTTGGGTTAACCACCAGTCTCTGCAAAGTAGGATGCAAAGGAATGTCTCATCTTCTTAAAGCAGTGCAACCTATTTATTTAATCCTAAGTGGAAACTAGGGGGATGGACTTTTGCATGGCAATATTATGAATGTCAATGCATCATTTGGGTGGCACATACTAGTTACAAGGTGGGAACACATCTAGTAGCAGCGAGGAAAGTGGGAAGACTAAATGGGTTAGGTCGGTATGTATCTGCCCCACTTAATGAACCCTCAACCCACAAACCTCCCATGTTGACCCGAGCAAACTGGCATCACTCTACAGGAAGCAAACCATATTTTGAAGTATGGGAACCTTGTCAACATAGCACTCATTTTGGTTCAGGTTTATTCCAATTTGATTGGACTTAAGAAGTTATTGTATATTAAACCAAAAAAGAATATGCAAATTGAAAAATTAATATTCAAATTTTTCCACGGTTATTAACCGTAACCAAACCGTCTTATACGGTTAACCGCGGTTTGGTTTTTTACGGTTTTTGTCTTCACGGTTACGGTTACGGTTTTCAATTACAGAAAACCGCGGTTACGGTTTGGTTAACGGTTTTTTCAAAATAACCGTTTAACCGAACCGTTACACCCCTAATTAATTGGCTTGACTTGAGTTCAAGTTGGCTTAATTGGTTTTGAAATGTTCTGGAATCTGGATCCTCTTTAGTCAAAGGTTTAATAAAATGCTCCAATCTAATGCAAGTTTTTGACTCGACCCCGACATGAGTATAACTAAACTTACAGATTTTGTAAAAGGGGTCGGGATCCTTGTATTGGAGATGACTATATCTTATGTCCAGGGCTTTTAAATTCATCTAGACGACCTTCTTAATTAACAAACAAAAAGAAAATTAATAATTCAGACTGTTCAAAGTAAGAAACATCCGCACATGATCAATATTTAGGTTCCTTGAACATCATCCTACTTAAACTTTCTTGGAAGCCATTATACAAAGGGATTTATTTTGAGCGATTTGGATTCTATAAGTTATGGATTATTGATAGATTAAGATTAGAACATCCACTTACGTTGTTACTGGATGGTACTAATGCTATCTCTTACTGGATGGTACTAATGCTATCTCTTTTAATCCTTATGAAGGCCTATGGCCTTACAGAGGCTACAGGTAGAGCATTTCAGATAGTTGGACCTGAAGAATGCAAACATTATCCTTCAGTAGGGCGCATTGTACCCTACTGCCAAGCCAAGATAGTTGATCCAGTCACTAGCATTGCTTTACCTCCATGCAGTCAAGGAGAACTTTGGATAAGAGGACCCACAATCATGAAGGGTAATTTGACTCATTACTACCATTATATTTTCTTAATCAAGATCATTCAATGTTGGCAATTTGAACGTAGGTTACATTGGCGATGAAGCTGCCACTGCTGCAGTTATAAATTCTGAAGGGTGGTTGAAAACCGGTGATCTCTGTTACATTGACAATGATGGGTTCCTTTTTATTGTTGATAGATTGAAGGAACTAATAAAGTACAAGGGATATCAGGTAAACTACCTGTTTAAGAAGCTAATACATTTTCCGCTGTACAGTAGTGCTTTGTAGTGTACTAATCTCATGCTACGAGCTTTGTGATAAATGTTGGATGAAGAAATGAAACAATATAGTTATAGACATTAGATTGTGGTTTACTGGAAAATGTTGGATGAAGAAATGAAACAATATAGTTATAGACATTAGATTGTGGTGTACTGGAAAATGACTCCTTTCACTTTATTGCCCGTTTGAAAAACTAATAAAATATCTGATCCCACAAGATGATCATTGTTAGCACTTTTTTGGTTGCTATAGTTGGGAGAATTCATGTTGGAAGAATTCCAAAACTTCGCCTCATTCTGCTTAGTGAAATTCTTTAAAATGCTGATCTACCACAATTTCCAGGTTTTGAAATTCCGAGAGTTTTAAAGGTCATATGGTAAGTTTCAATTGCTTTCTGATGGTTATCCCCTGTGAACATGGTTTTCATCCAAGTTTTTAAGGGAATTTAGAATTTCCAACTACATAATGTTAGGTCAGAATTTCTTGCAACCAAACATGGCCATAGTGATTTGACCTGTATGGGACATAGTTACCTGGTTCGTTCATAAGGCTTTTGAAATCCGAATAGTCTATTTTGAACAATTCACAGCTCAATTCACAAACTGTACGTCATCGAACTAGTCTCATGCACTTCTCTAATTTGGGTCCTATAAATCCAATTATGGTGTCACCTGACCGTCCAAGCAATTCAAAAGCATGGTACCCCTATCTATCAGCGCTAATCCAAATCCAACTCCAATCAAAGTGGCACTTTAAGATTGCTTACTAGTAAAACATGAAGTTGTAGTTTGGTTTTTATTTTAACCATATGTTTTACACACAATTAATCTATGTGGGCCTAACTCTATTTAGTAAAATCTTACCATAGTCAATATAAAGAACAACTATCTTCGATGATTTGGGTTTTATAACTTGTTGAACTCGAATTGCGAATTAGATGAATTGAGATGCGAATCATATGAACCTAATCCATCAAATTCATTGATCTAGCAAAGACTCGAATTACGTATTACGAATTAACCGAAGTGCGAACTAGGTAACTATGGTATGAGATTCTTTCTTCACAACATGTTCTTTTGTATAGACTGCATACTGAATAGTTTGTTAAGATCAGTTAACAATTGCTTCTCTCTCTCTCAAAACAAAATATACCAGTTATCGATGGAAAAAAAAGGGCTAATTTCTCAGTCCTTTTATTTGGCCTTTATGTTTGTTACTAAGATTGGGTTTGCTTTCATGCATTCAGGTTCCTCCTGCAGAATTGGAGCAGCTGCTTTTTTCTCACCCAGATATCATTGACGCTGCTGTGATTCCGTAAGTATGGGATCAACATGCTAACATGGGCGCTGCACTGGCCATTTCAAATGGGACCACCACTTCTGTTGGATTTAATATATCAGGGTGATTGGTGGTGGATCATTTCCTACCAGATGAGATTATTAGCTGTTCCCTTGCTATTGTTCACCTTGAATCCTTGACTTTGCGCCTTTGATAGAAAGGCCTGTTTGCAAATCATAGGACTTTAACACCTGATAAAAGAAAGGGGCCTGTAGGAATGTACAACTGAAACTTGAATGAAGAATGTATATTTTAAAGGGTAATATTCATGTGGGAACTGTTCTCACATACTATGTTAGAACTTTTTTATGGGGCCCAATTGTGGGCCCCATTTGGAGATGGGACCAGGGAGAATGGAAAGATCTATGTGAGACCACCCCAAGTATCAAGTTTGACCCCAAACCCATGCCCCTAACCCTTTCATCCGTGGCCCACAAGTTTAAGGGCTTCATATTCAAAAAAACATTCAATACTCGTTCCAACGGTTTAGTCCATTCAGATGTGTGCCAGTCCTTGGGATTGGTGACTATCAGGGGTTCCCTATTGGTTGCTAGGTTTGGATGGGTTGCTAGTTGGGCCCCGCAAAAAAGTTCTTATATAATAGGTGAGAACTAGCTCTCACTTAAATATTTCCCTATTTTAAATACCCATACAAGGAGTCTGGAATTTGGATCTTTTGTTGGCAACCAACATTGAATTAGCCAAATAGTGGGTCCCACCTTCATAAATCAATTGAGATCAAAATCACAGGCACTCCATGGTATGGAATCGATCAAACATCTTCTGATAGCATGTAAAACACAGGAATAAAAGCATTCTGGCCTGCCTTTATAAATCAATTTGGATCAAAATCACCGGTTCCTGTAATTGAGTTGGTTCTAATGTCTGTTTGAGCATGTGTAAAACGTTAGAAAAAGATATGAGGGAGATGTTCTTATCTTGTATAAAACATGTGATCAATGTAAAGGTGAGTTCAACTCCAGTTTGAATGAAACTTAATTTGACTTGTCAGCAATGAAAAGGAGCCTGCAATCTTAAGTGGTTTGGATTTAAAATGGGCTCACTCATTCATAATGTAGGGCACAGTCATAGGAATGATCAGCATGTGGTTTTTTTTTTTTTTTTTTTTTTATTATCAAAGTCTTAGAAACTGAATATCCTGTAGTTATTTCTTTACTTGTAACATCCGACGCTCTTGAATTTGATTATGTGCTAAATATGTCCAAAAAATGCAGGTACCCAGATGAAGAATCAGGTCAAGTGCCTATGGCTTTTGTGGTGAGACAGCCTCAGAGCACACTTTGTGAAGCACAAGTGATCGACTTCGTCGCTAAACAGGCACTTCTTTTTCACCAGATCCCACTCTTGAGCAAATCAAAACACAAAACAACCCTGTTAATTTGACCCTACTAACCCAAATGAAAAAAAAAAATATATATATATATATATATATGGAAAAAAAAACAAGCATGGACCAGATGTTTCTAGCCTTGGTTGAAATCGTTGACTTGCTTTTGGAAAGTTAATGGAAAAGCATATTCAACAGAAAAACCAACCCTGTTCTTAGGAGCAAGTCTGTCAAGGCCTTGACTATTTAATTAGTGGGCTAATTAATATTCAGGTCATGATCCAACACACAGGTGACAAGGTCTGAATGTTGAATTGGCTTATATATCTTATGTCCATTTGTGACAAATATATTGGGCTGGTCTAGGCCTCTGGTTGGGCAATTAGATTATATAGGCCAATGCCTAGCCCATTAGCAATAGGGCTAGAAAAGGGGTCTGAGCCCAGGGCCTAGAGACACCACCTAACACCATGGTTTAAAATATAACTATGATTTTCACATCTTTTGGTGTAGGTTGCACCTTATAAGAAAATAAGAAAGGTTTCGTTCATCAATTCCATACCGAAGAATCCATCGGGTAAGCTCCTGAGGAAGGATTTGATAAAGCTTGCAACCTCAACTTCATCCTCTTCAAGGCTCTAATTTCTATTGCTTTCGTTGAAAAGGGAACGATAAACTGTACGTAGACTGTCTATAGTCCAGCTGTTGTTAACATTTCTATTTAATAAAGTATGGTGTTAGCTCCATCGCATTTGCTTTCTTGGGAGCGAAATAAGATGCCTGTATATCTTACAATCCCAAACCCGATTAGTGAATAAACTAGATCTGGGGTGTGAAATTTAGGGCTAATTAAAAAGAAAATTGCCCTTTGTCCTATGGAACGTAAGTCCGCTGTGAGGATTGTGTATTTGAGCCTCATTAATTATAATAACTTGCGAGACTTACCCTGTAATCCCATTCCATAGTCTTTATGAAGATATTAAAGCAACTATGAATATCATCACCATTATATATTTAAGTTTCAAAAGGCAAAAGCCATATAGAGTTTATATAGATATCAGGACCATCCCAAAAACTTAGGTCCTGGAACAAAAGATATACAGTAATATAAGACAAGTCCAAAAGATTGAAAACCCAAAAGATGGAATCTGAGTGGCAAGATAATAGATGTCCTCATGTATCGCGCACAGATGCCAAGAGTGATAACGCTAAGCTACGTCATCGACACCCCACTCACGTAACTCGTCCTCCTTCCCCAGCTGAGGATCCTATGGTATTGCCTCAAAGTCCAGGTTGACATAGTAGGTGGTGTCGTCTGCATACCAAGGAATAAAGGATTAACATTATGTTGGCAAGAAGATAAAAAATATATATTATTCATAACTTGTTTCAAAAGAGAATAGAGACAAGTACGTAATTGTAAGACATCAAGGAAACAAGTTACGCATAGAAGCAAGAGTAAATATAAGAATCAAGTAACCATGTAAATCCTAGCAAGTAATTATATAAGAATAACCATCTATAAAATACAATGCCAAGTAAGAGGAGACTCCCAAGGATGTCACAGCCATCTCCCGGGGGTATCAATGCCGTCCTTGCCGACTACCAATATCCTAAAGTCCGGCTCTAATGGTATCCAAAGCTACCTACTAGGAATAACAACACCATCCTAGCCGACTGCCATTATCCTGCGCCATGGACACCGTCCTAGCCGACGGCCCACCATAGTGTCCGAGAAACCGGCCCACTCAGTAATCATCAGACTGCAGCAGATCATGAATGCAAGATGATAATAATGGTTTAGCACGTGACACAAGATCCAAGACAAGCACATGGATAGATTTTAAACACCAGGTAATAAATTGAGGGCTACTCCAAGTCAAGCCGAGATACAAGATGATAAGTCCACAATATCACATATTTAATTCATTATTTGACATAAATTTGTGGACTTAATTAAAAAAATACATTGAATTCATAGATTTTCACAAAATCATGCAATTAGACTCTTTTGGTTTAATTTAAGTAAAAATCTCATAAAAATGCATGTCTTGGTGAAATTATCAAAATCTCATAACATCATTCCTTTTAATAAAAATTATTCTTTCTGAATTAGTTTTAATTATTTTGTAGAAATTCAGAAACCAGGACCCACAAGAAGGAAGAATTAAGAAGAGGTCAAAAATCATAGTAGCGTGTCCCATGCCCCAGGGGAGCTCACTTGAAAAATCACTAATCATTTCTGGACCTCTGATTGCCTCGAAAGCCAGCTCATCGTGACCTACTCACCGAGAGCTTTCCGCTGATGTGTAGAACTCCGAAATCCGACGAGGGGATCAAAATCTGCGAAACATGGGTCCTGACAATGATGGCCTGGACCAAACCCCACCATGCCCCACCTTTTGGGCCCCAAACCTTCGATCCAGACGCTGACTTTGGCCCAATGAACTCCAACCCAAGCTGAACCTAACCCGATCCAACCCATTAAACCAAGTCCAAATCCCACCTAACCTAACCTGACCCATAGCCCTTACTAGGCCTAGCCCATCCAAAACCACTCAAGTACCACCCAAGCCCAACCTAAGATAAATCAGCCCAGACCCAACCTGGCCCGCTGTGTGGCCCATCACCTGCATGAGAGAGGAGAGTCCACGAGATCTGGACTCTCCCCTCCCCCTGATATCTCTCCTCAGTCTCCCTAAGATCTCTCTCCCCTCATCTCTATCTTCTCTCTCTCACACAGATCCCCTTAAACCCCTCGTCCCCTTCTCTATCCCAGAAGATAAGCGCAGAAGACCCCATCTCTCCCTCACATCATTTATTTTTCTCCTTATTCTCTCTCTCTCTCTGTGTGTTTTTTTTTCTCTCTCTCCCATCTCACTCACGTATTGTACAAGGCCAAAGGAAAAATTAATTTTGTGGAAGAAGAATAAGGATGGAAGGGTAATTGTCTACTTGTAATCTAAGGAGAAAGGGTGTAAGTTGTTTATTTTTAGTGATTTATTTTATGGGTGAGCAATTTTAATTCAAAATCTGATTTTTGATTTATTAATCTATTTTCTTTATTTATGTCTTTTTGATGCCTTATTTTTGAATAATATATTGCATGCTTAAAAGTTGCTAAATACTTAGAATTTTCGAAAGAGACTAGAGTCTTTCTGAAATTTCTCAAACATTAATAAATCTGATTTTTCAGATTTTGGGTCTTTAATGAATCGCCCATACTTTCAGTATTTAGAAAACAACTGAACCTTGACCCTTAGATTGCAAGGCTCTCATTCAATCTTGAATTTCAATTTAATTATTTCTGAATTTCTAACATCTCCAATTGGTTTTCTGATTATTTTTATGGTGGATGTAGTTTTTAGTATAGTTTTATTAGATTAGGTTTCTAATTTAGTTTTTTTTTCTTTAAATTGGGTTGTAATTAATTTTATTTAGATCTATAATTAATTTTTAATTAAATTAGGATTTGTGAGTTTTATAGATTTTTGATAGGCTAGCACTGGTTTTCCAATAGGACAGTTATATCGCGATCAGTGGCTCCCTGTGGATCGACCCGGTTTCACCGATTATTACTACATCGTGATGACCGTACACTTGGGGTGCGATCACAAGACAAGTTCCCAAATTCCACGAGCAGTCCTCTTAACAAGTCTATCCATACGTGTCCATCAAATACAAGACAAAAAGGTACCTAAGGATACACTCTAAGTTCGATCAAATCCTAATTTATAAGTTAAGTTACAAGTTATAAGAGTATTCAAGAGTAGAGTGTACAAGGTACGTCAAGCTACGAGTCTAGGCAATGTTGTAAAAATCGCTAGGCGGACGCTAGGCGGTGGGCATGGACTAGGGATTAATTTCCGATTAATCCCCGCCTAGCCCGATTAATCCCTTCTTAGTCGGATTAATACCCGCCTAGCGCCTAGGCACCGCCTAGGCGGTGACCGCCGACTAGCGCCTAGGCGCCGCCTAGGCGGCCGCCTAGGCCGATTTTTACAACAGTGAGTCTAGGGTCAAGAACAAGTCAATCCTAGGTCAAGGGTTGTCTATCGTGTATCGTATATATTCCCAGCGGAATGCTTACAGAGAAAGAGTCAACGTTGCCATAGTGTGGTGAGCCCTTGGTATACAAAAGTTATTGGGCACCAATTGACTAAGTTCGTTATGCATTCGGCTAAGTTGCAACCATACACGAAAGCCCGGACAACCGTTGAAGCACACCAAGCCAATTGTGCTCCATTCTCAATTCCCTAAGTTGGTCAGGTAAGGGTAGGGTCATAGGGTTTCAACCTAGGGGTCCAACTAGGTTTTATAGTCCCTTTCCAAAAGAGACAAAGGCTTGGTTCATTGATCCAAGTATCCACTTGTTTTTTTTTTTCCAACCTCTAATCATTATTTTTAATGAGCAATTACTAGAGTAAGAAATCTAGTTTGATCTAAATTCCTATTTTAGGGAATTTCAGATAAGATAGGATTTTGTTAGAGATTTCTTTCTTTTACCGTTAAGCAATAGGGGTTTTAAAAGGGTGTCAAATGAGGATAATAGGATGTGCTATGGAATCTAGTTTTGAAGATGTATATATCTCTCTTGGGAGTTTCACTTGTTCCCCAGGTCTTAGACGGGCTTGAGTTTTATAGACTTTTTTGTTTAAACTTTGCCTTTGTAAACTTGCGATAACACAAATTTTTAAGCATATATATCGCAAGTTTACGATGAGCAAAAGTTGGGCATTTTTTTGTTTTTCTATAGATATACTAACCGTATAGAGTATCTTTGGGAAAAAAATGACTTTTAAGTTTTTTTCAGTAACCAAGCCAAGGGGACTGAGACTCAATTGAGAGCCCCATATGCACACCAGAAGGCAGCGTGCTCAAGTGGAAAAGGATCCTGTCACTCCTTACAACTGGGGTAGGGTAAGGAGCCGTTGTAAAAAAAATGATTTGTAAGTTGGAGAAGGGAATTTCTAAGTGAATGGGAGATGGTCAAACTATAAGGTGAAACCCCTTAAAAAAGAACTTAGATCCTCTGAGGGAGTTTTCCCCATGGGTGGATAGGCAGGCTGCCCCACAGTGATGTGGCGGACCCTGGTTGGTTTACTCATGGTCATCATGGATCCAACACCCCTAAAAAATTAGATACGTTAATTACGCACAAAAGTAAAGCTGAAAATGCATATCTACTTGCTCTTATTGCTTTGGGGAAGAGAAATAAAAACCAGAAATTGTGGAAAGCAAGGGGATATGGAGGACAAAAAACTAACTTCAATGGAAATGGGCATAAAAACATCATGTAATTCTTTTTTTCATTGCATAAAAATAAGGTACATTTTAACAGAAATGAAAATAGCGAAATGTAGGATCCATGATAGTTTAAAAAGGAGGAGATGAAGGTGGGCATTGGAGAAGTATAAAACTGCCTTGGAGGGTGGGTGGATTGATAAAATTTATGTATTCGAAGTTGGCTAGAGGCATTAGGGTCGTGGGTACTGGAGAGCAAACCCATCTAGGAGAATTTGGTAGATTGCTAAGGTTTTAACATTCAGGGCCTCTTCATTTATTAGAATTCAAGGAATTCATGTCTGTGGAATTCCTGAATGCTCATTTCCAAAGGAGCATTCAGGAATTCCACCAAAATGCAAAGAGGGTGAAATTTCTAAATTCTCAAAAGCCAATTAGGACTTTTCATGTGCTGAAATTCAGAAATTCTTGACAAGAAACAAGGAATTTGAAAATACAAGGGGCCATGATAACCACTAGAATTCCTGTCCCACTAGAATTCCTGTCAGGAATTCTAGTAAAGAAACAGGCCCAAAGTCTGAGTTAAGGCGTTACGATTATGGACCCAAAGAGTGCTCTACGCAAGGAGGATTTGGCCAATTATTAAAAGTTATGCATTTGAAGCCTGCATTAAGGCAATTAGGTTGTGGACCAGGAAAGTAAATCCTACCCTGCCTAGAGGGTTTAGCAGATTGCAAAAACTTTAAGCACTCGAAGCCTGCATTAAAGTGTTAAGGTCTTGGACCATTGGAGTCAATCCTACCCTGCATGGGTTTAGTAGATTGCTAAAGTTTACTCATTCGAAGCATGTGTTAAGGTATTGGACCTAGAAAGCGAATCCTACCTCGAAGGGTGATGCAGCAAAGAGTAGGCCCAAGAAATCAATTGGACCCACACATTGACCCAGAGATCAACCCGGTCCATTGGCTTCAACACACGAGCCCAATTGACTGAGAGCTATTGTGACATCCTTTTTTATCCTATTTCTATTGTTTGTTTAATTGGAGAACTATTTCTAATTTTATTGTTTGATCATTACGATTAGATAGTTTTCTATTTTTTGTTTAATTGGGGAACTATTTCTAGTTTTATTATTTGATTAGGATAAGATAGTTTTCTATTTTATTTAGAAAGTCTTGTTTGTCTCCTCAATTTATAGTTAGGTCTCCATTGTACTTGCTTATGCTATTTTCAATATATAGTTAAGTCTCCTTTGGGAGAGTGCTCTATCTTTTCCTATTGAGGATCCGAGACTATACCAATTTGGTATCAACTCAAATTTTGATTGCAACGGAGACAATCGTCCTTCCCGGATTCTAGGTTTCTCTTGTCACCACCCACTTCAATAAACCAGACCATTCTCTCCCATCCATTAGCTCCAACAACCCTATCCCAGAATCCATCCATTCGGGTTCAAATCTGGACAATCGCATTCCCTCACTCCGAGGGCTATTCTACCTCAGCTGGGGTCTTCTTCCCTCCTCAGAGGGCTCCCTCACCTCACCCAATGTCTACTTTCCTCACTAGAGGGCTAGGGTCCCAACCCCCTAAACTAGGTAAAAAAAATAATTATCATAATTACACGGGTGATTTTATAGCATCATGCAATTCAATACGTTAATCCTTATGCAATTATAAAGATGCAAAAAGAGTACAACAAATGTTTTTTTTTTTGGGATGGTACGGATCCTTTTAATAAGGAAAATTATTGTAAATAGTTTATTATCCCCCGCATATATTAGGGTGCACAAAGAAATGCTCAATGGGTTGAAGAATGCACATAAGCCTCCAATTCGGTCTTATGAAACAAAAATCAATCAAGTAAGCCCCCAGGAAAATTGTCGGGTCACAACGGTCCCGCTTAAAAACCACTGTCCTCGAACATAGATTGTCTCCCTTATAATGGGACAAGGCTTTTCTTGGAATCACTTTGATCAAAGAGCGCAATTGGTGCAACTCGGTGGTCTTCATCCTATTAAGCTAGAAATTCCAGGGCCTGGCCATAAAATACTAGAACATAGCCCAAAAGATATATTGGGATCCAAGTAATGCTATGTATAGTGAAGAAATCCGATCATGGACACATAACATGATTCATAAATTTAGTGCTCAAAACATAAGCAGTAGGTAGGAGTAAGTAAGTATATGCACCATAGCTACTCAATCCATCATAGCCTATTTGACTAATAAATTATTAATATGGAGACCACAAAAAATCAATCAAGGTTATGGCCCATCAGGACTTAGTTATGGCCAATCAAGACTTGGTTATGGTCCAAATGGTATTAAGGCCCAGTAAACAATAGTGGGAGTAAGCATAGGCTAATTCGGGGGCCATATACCTTACAGACCCTATTTTGGCAACTAAAAGCGCAACTGCCACTTACAGATAATTTAGGTCATCCATACCTTATAGACCCTATTTTATGCATAAACCAAGTAATTAACCCACGTCCCTTGAAGAACCAAACATTTGAAATTACCAACTTCAAAAACCAACTATAATATTGTAATAGAGTTCTGGAAAAACTATACTTTTGACAAAATCGATTGATCTCTTCCATTTCATGGGTTAAATAAGAACATGTCAAGATAGTCTTTGAACATGTCAAGATGTTAAGTAAAAAGCCTCTTAATATCTGAGTTCCAAAAGTAAAACAATAGGAGATAATGCGTTACTTTAAATCATCATACCATCCTCAAGGAATGAGAGTGGGTGGGTTTCACAGTCATTAATCAATGACAAAAGATCAATAATGGGGTATGTAATGGCAGCAACTACTGTGTAACGGCAGCAACTAGCACAATAAATTTTCCAACTTGGATAAAAAAATATTTAAGTATAAACGAAACAGTGGAGCATCATCCAAATCAATAGATTTGACCCATATGTGTGACTCACACTATCATGGGACAGTGTCATGGCGTAATCATGGTGATGGTCATGGGACTGCTTCGTTTATTGTGTGCTTCTTTTTTACTGTGTCTGGGTGTGCAGCGGGCGTTGCTATTCGCACAACGTGAATTCATGGGTGCACCACATTCGGATTGGACACTGAATATGTGACATTTGATATGATGTAGCAGCCTTGGATAAAATGAATAAAAAAAGGGTAAACGCCTGATATGTTGACCATGGCACCTTTTGACAATATATTTCATCTCCTCTCATGACGTAATATAACTAGCGGTAACTTGTGCTGTTGGCACAATAAAATTTTTTTCGTAAATTAATTTATTTGAATTTGAGGTCTACGATTTTATAGGATTTAGTGTTCTTAGAATTTCTGATTTAGGTTAATATTTTTTTATTTATGTTTAGTATATATGATTTATGCTTTAATGTTTAGGGTTTTTAGTATTTTGTTTTATTAACTTTTATAATTTAAGAGTTTACACTCCAAATTTCAAAAAAAATTATTTTTTTAATGTTCTTAACTTTTAAATTTTTTTAACACTCTGGCCAACCAAATCGGACCCGGCTCCCCTGCTTTTTTATTTTTCGAATTTTAGTTTTATGAGAAAAACAGTGAGATGAATAGTAAAATGGGGTCCACAAAAAAGTGTGATAGACGGTTGAGATTGAGATTAGCAGAAAAAATAAACCCATCAGCCCCCCACGCCCCCCCTCTCCCTCATTCATTTTCTCTCTCCCTCATTCATTTTCTCTTTCTTACTTTCCCCTCTCTCTTCCACGTGCAGTCAATTGTCCTCCCTCTCTTTCTTTTTTGATGGCAAAAGTTGTAATTATGTTCAACTTTAGCCCCTTTTAGCCACAGTGCCACGTAGGACATTTTTTTGAACAGTAAAAGGCTGTCCTGGAATGTATAATAGATTATGATTTGATGGGACTTATATCTCAATCTTTATTTTTTCAATTTTTCTCTTTTTGTGAGTTTTTCAATGGAGCAAGTGACGTGTTTGTTGGGCCACTCCGCAACTGGCCTAGATTTACAAGTGGATACTCAAGCCGGGCCCATTTAGCGTGTGATCTAGATCCGGGCCCATTTAGCTGAGATTAAAAACAAATTGACATTTGAAGAAAAGTAAAGATGAAGAAATACCATAGAAAAAAAAATCTTATTTTGTAAAAATTAAAAGAGGAAAACCCTCATATTTATATTTTAGGCACATTTTATCATAGATTCCTTGGAAAATATAAATTTTCACACAGGGTATTGGTTTTGGCACCACACATTTTAATGTGCACCACATTTTTGTCAGGCATCAAAAATCCTTTACTTCAATCCCATCATCATGTCTCGGTCTACACCCTATTTTTTGGACAAAATTACCCTAGTTGACAATATCGCCAACTTAGTTGGCGATATCGTCAACTGCCTGTATTTAAACCCACGAATATTCTTATATTTAAACCTATGAATTTTCTTCTTATTCTTTGTGAAGCACTCTTCTCTAGCTCTTTCTCCCATTCATACCTTTAGTGGAATATAAATTCTAAATATTTTTGAGAGGCGGAATTTTCATCGTGATGCCCAACACACTTATGTGGGGTTGTTAAGTTAATTTGACACACATCACACATGCCAAAGGGATTCATCTTGTGGTTCTCAAGATAAAAGTATCACTCAACCAATAATAAAAAGAGAGGAAAATCTTAACTCTGACCTTTCTTTTCTGAGATGAGAATTTAGCTGGTATATATTTTATTTTTTAAGCTTGTGTAGACAAGGATTTACCTCAATTGTACAAAGATAGAGCAAGGCATCATGTAAATCTCAATATTTTTTTCTATTTTCTACAATACAGGTATTAGGACATCATAGAAAAGAATTTTGCCTTTCCATTTTAACGAAATACATAAATCATCCTTGAAACTTTTGTAATGGAACAGTGCTAGGAGATTACAGAATCAACCACCTAAGAAAAATAAAAAAGAAATTCATTGTATACTGAAGATAATAATATTCGGCCGGTTTTTTAATTAAAACTAACCACCAAACCGAACCTATCGGTTTTTTAATTAACCAATCCGATCCAACCGATGGCGAGGGCTTAGACCGAACCGAATTATTCGGTCGGTTAAACCATTTATTTCTTTAATTATTTATTGAAATTCAGAAATTAAAATTTTTTAAATGATGACACCCCCATCCTTTGAATTTATTCCAATGTTTAGGGGAAAGATAAAAAACCAAATACCCAGATATCGATACAATTTGATTATTTTGATAGATTGTGGGATCATCCTTATAATACACCTGTATCTTGATTTTGTTTTTGTCAGAACTACCTCACCCATACACATTAAAAGCAAATTTAAACTAATTAAACTGATTGATAATAGGATGGGAGATGAACTGAACCATTCATCTTCTAATCGTAAAAAGGACGTGAATCGAGACCATTCTCGTCCTTTTCACATGCAACAGAATGGTCTCGATTCACGTCCTTTTTATGATTAGAAGATGAATGGTTCAGTTCATCTCCCATCATATTATCAATCAGTTTAATTAGTTTGAATTTGCTTTTAATGTGTATGGGTGAGGCAGTTCTGACAAAAACAAAATCAAGATACAGGTGGATTATAAGGATAATCCCACAATCTATCAAAATAATCAAATTGTATCGATATTTGAGTATTTGGTTTTTTATCTTTCCCCTAAACATTGGAATAAATTCCAAGGATGGGGGTGTCATCATTTAAAAGATTTTAATTTCTGGATTTGAATAAATAAATAAAGAAATAAATGGTTTAACTGACCGAATAATTCGGTTCGGTCTAAGCCCTCGCCATCGGTTGGATCGGATTGGTTAATTAAAAAACCGATAGGTTCGGTTTGGTGGTTAGTTTTAATTAAAAAACCGACCGAATATTATTATCTGCAGTATGCAATGAATTTCTTTTTTGTTTTTCTTAGGCGGCTGATTCTGTAATCTCCTAGCACTGTTCCATTACAAAAGTTTCAAGGATGATTTATGTATTTCGTTAAAATGGAAAGGCAAAATTCTTTTCTATGTTGTCCTAATACGTGTATTGTAGAAAATAGAAAAAAATACTGAGATTTACATGATGCCTTGCTCTATCTTTGTACAATTGAGGTAAATCCTTGTCTACACAAGCTTAAAAAATAAAATATATACCAGCTAAATTCTCATCTCAAAAAAGAAAGGTCAGAGTGAAGATTTTCCTCTCTTGACAAAGTTATTGGAGATATCTCAGCTCCAATGAAGACTAGAAGACAGGTTCGTAATGAGGTAAACTTTTATTGTTATGTTTCTAGTATAGAACCTAAAAATGTAGTTGAGGCTTTAAAAGATGATTCCTGGATAGATGCTATGCATGATGAATTGGCACAATTTGATAGAAATTCAGTCTGGGAGCTGGTTCCTAGGCCCACCCACACCAATGTCATTGGAACAAAATGGATATTCAAAAATAAGACAGATGAGTTGGGTGGGGTCATCAGGAACAAAGCCAGGTTGGTGGCTCAAGGCTATACTCAGCTGGAAGGCATAGACTTTGAGGAGACATTTGCACCGGTGGCAAGGCTCGAGTCCATTCGCATATTGTTTGCTATTGCCTGTCATTTGAAAATCAAACTTCATCAGATGGATGTTAAGAA
Source organism: Litsea cubeba (assembly GCA_012931725.1). Classification (NCBI taxonomy): domain Eukaryota; kingdom Viridiplantae; phylum Streptophyta; class Magnoliopsida; order Laurales; family Lauraceae; genus Litsea; species Litsea cubeba. Next base: position 19,728,335 of record CM022952.1, on the reverse strand, counting down.
TGCGTTTCTGAATGGTTACTTAAATGAAGAAGTGTTTGTGGAGCAACCAAAGGGGTTTGAAGACCCTCACGATCCAGATCATGTGTTCAAGCTGAAGAAATCATTGTATGGATTGAAGCAAGCCCCTAGAGCGTGGTATGAGAGATTGACACAGTTTTTGGTCTCAAATGGCTTCAAAAGGGAAGTGTTGACAAAACCTGTTCATAAACAATGAGAAAGGAAACATCTTGATTGCTCAAATATATGTTGATGATATTGTCTTTGGTGCAACTTCAGAAGTTTTGGTTAAGAAGTTTTCTTCAACTAGGTCAAATGAATTTGAAATGAGTTTGGTTGGAGGACTGTCCTTCTTTCTTGGACTGCAGGTTAAGCAAAATGAGGAGGGAATCTTTATTTCTCAAGCTAAATATGCCAAAAGTTTGTTGAAAAAGTTTGGATTAACTTCTCCAAAACATGCCAGGACACCCATGAGCACTACCACCAAAGTTAGTGCTGACCTCAGTGGAAAAGATGTGAACAACACCCTGTACAGAAGCATGATTGGCAGTCTCTTATATCTCACTGCCAGTAGGCCAGACATTTCATACAGTGTAGGAGTTTGTGCCAGACATCAATCTAGTCCTAAAGAATCCCATATTAGAAATGTGAAACGTATTTTCAAATACATAAGTGGGACTGTAGACTATGGTATCTGGATGACTCGTGAGTCTAATACTGATGTTGTAGGATTTTCTGATGCTGATTGGGCTGGTTGTGTAGATGACAGGAAGAGTACATCAGGAGGCTGTTTTCTAATTGGAAATAACTTAGTTGCCTGGTATAGCAAGAAGCAAACTTCCACTTCTCTGTCCACAGCAGAAGCTGAATACATTGCTGCAGGAAGCTGCTGTACCCAACTTCTTTGGATGAAGCAAATGTTGCTTGATTATGGGATATCACAAGGAACGATGAGTGTCTTTTGTGATAACAATAGCTCCATAGATATCTCTAAAAATCCTGTGCAACACTCAAGAACGAAACACATTGATATTCGACATCACTTTATTCGTGATCTAGTAGAAGAGAAAGTTTTAACCTTAGACCACATTTCTACAGAACACCAATTAGCAGACATTCTCACTAAACCTCTTGATCCCACTAGATTTGAATTTCTTCGGAAATCTCTTGGTGTTTGCATGTTATCCTGATTTTCTGTGTTTATTTCTGGTAAATTTGATCTATATTTTTTTTTTGCACGACACTTCGGTTGAAAGTCTTTCAAATGGAATGAGTTTGCTCCTTATTTTCATTACTCTTCTGAATGTCAGTTTATCTTGTTGTCTCCTGACGAAGTTAGGTTGTTAATGAAGTCTTACTGGGTGTGCTCCCTAGCTCGTCTTGTTTGACTATTTTAGATTGTTGATGAAGACCTATTGGGTTTGCTCCCTAATTGGTCTTGTTTGACTAGATTAGATCGGTTATGTAGACTCATTGAGTTTGCTCCTCATGAGTTCTCATATCATAGTTGAGTGCAATATTAAAAAAAAAGGGTTTTATTCGTAGCCTTTTTAACCAGAGCTGTTAAGCCCACAGGGGTATTTCTATACCTAGTGCCCTAAAGTCATCTAACTTGGGAGTCATTGGCTTTCTGCTTGTTACAAGAGTTGACTAGAAAGCTTAAGGAACCAAGCCTTGGTTTTGGTTTGTAGCCTTTTTAACCTGAGCTGCTAAGCCCACAGGGGTATTTACATACCTAGTGCCCTAAAGTCATCTGACTTAGGAGTCATTGGCTTTCTGCTCGTTACAAGGGTTAAATAGAAAGCTTAAGAAACCAAGCCTTCAAATAAAAAAAAATGTGTGTTGTTCGGATTAGAAGGAGACATCCAGATGAGTTTTAATATTCAGGGGGAGTTTGAATATCTTGAAAATTGATGTGTCCTTATCACATACGTCACAGATAATCTTTTACCATTTTTATTTTTTTTCTCCTTCTTTTCCTTCTTTTCATTTTTTTTTCTCATCGAACGTTCGACGTTCGAACGTCGCGCCCCTTTATATTCTTTAAACCCTAGTTTCTTTTATTCCTTCTTCTCTGTTCGAACACAGCCGCTGCCTCCTCTGGTTTTCTTCTCCTTCTTGCTCATTTTGAGTTCTTTCTTTCTGGATTTCTAGGTATTTCATCATCTCCTTCTTTACCCATTCACTCTATGATTTTTGTTTTCTCTCTTGCTAGGTTTCGAAATCCTTGTGTTTTCTTTTCTTCTTCGCATATTATTTTGGATTTATCTTGTGGGTTCTTCATATCTTGATACTATTGTTTATCCTTAGGTATTCATAATCATCTCTTTGTTTATTTTCTTTGCATTCTTCCTTGTGCTTGTATTTTGGATTGTGGTGTGGATAAAAGTGGAAGAATCTTGTTAGAAAATTGTGGACTTGATTTCGTTATAAGTTTGTGTTTTGTTGGAAGATGAAATATGAGTGGAAGAAATATGTTTTGTGGATGGATTTGGTTTGATTCATTTAAGATTGACTTTTTCATTTTTCTATGGGGTGTTGTTCTCATTTTTTAGTGCCAAATGGAGATGATTTCCTCCTGGTTTTGTTGGGAGATTTTGTTTTGACTTTGCACTTTGATCTCTGGAGATGACTGTTTGGTTTGATTGTGTCTTGTTCTCTTATTTTTGCTGATTATGAATCTCTTCGATATATTTGCTTTGCTCAGTATGGCTCCTCGTAAGGGCACCTGTCATCGCTCTACCTTTGATACATCAAGATTCATGAATGAGGATGCTCAAAATCTTTTCTTAAGCAAGTTTCAACATCGTTCTGTTGTTCAAGAACGCCTTGTCATATACAAAGAGTTGACTGATTTTGATTTTGGTGTTTGGTTGCGTGATCGTCAATGGAATGTTCTTTACAATGTTGGTGTTGCTATTGTGTTGAATTGGGTTCGAGAGTTCTACTGTAACATGCATGATGTAAAGGATGATTCGTTCATGACATATGTGCGTGGAAATCTTTTTAACATTACTCCAGATCTGATCAGTGTCTTGTTGGAAATTCCTAGAACCGCAGGAGCAGCTTATCCTTTCAATGGTCCCTTTCCAGTTTCTATGAACAAGATAGCCAGAACTTTGATAAAAAAACTCATTGACTGGAAGAAAGGATCTCTAAATCAAAACAAATTAACTGACTCTTATAGGCTGCTCCATATCTTTCTGAGGCATAACTTATCTCCAAAAGGACACAAGGCAGGTGTCACTATGGACAATGGATATCTTCTCTACTGCATTGGGACAAACAAAGGTATTGATGTTCCTTTAACAGTTTTCAGAGGCATGACAAGAATGATGGCTGCATCAAACAATGTTGTTCTACCTTTTCCTGCTATTATCTCGAAATTGATGTTCAATACTGGTCTTGAGGCAGAACACAATGAAGATATGATTTTTTCAAAGACTAAAATTGACCGTTTTACCTTGGAAAAATCCAAATCTCATCTTCCTATGATTGATTTGGTTGATGAAGATGATGAAGGAGAAGATGGCGAAGAAGAAGATCCATCAGGAGCTGGTCCTTCAGGGTTTGGACCTTCAGGAGTGGATCCTAGCAGTGAGGGGGAGTTTGCTGCCTTGAATGAGCGCCTCGGTCGTCTTGCAGTTCGTGTTAATGATGGCTTTTCTGAAATGCGTCAGGGCTTTTCTGACTTGATGGATATTATGCGTCGTTCTGATTGATTTACTCAGCTGCTATGTTGTGCCATTCTCATCATACTTAGCCTTTATGTTTTCTGTTGTTTTTGTTTCATGCTACCTTGGTTCTCTTCTTTGGCTTTCATGTCAAAAAAGGGGGAGTAGAATAGCTAGAACTTTTGTTTACTTTTGTTAAAAGTTGAACTTGGGAGACTCATGGAATTTGCCTTTATCTTTTATCTTTCTTGTATATTGGATATGTCTGGGTTCTTTGGTGTTTGCTTTGTTTTTCTTGCAGGTATCCTTCTCAAACTTCTTTGTACTTCTTCAAGCTTCCAAGTTATTCTTCCTTCTTGTTTGGGTTCTTTGTTAAACGGGTAGATTGTAATTTTATAAAGTTTTTTTTGTCCATGAATTGCCAAAGGGGGAGATTGTTAGATTTTGAGGGTTGGCATAATTCATGGGATTGGACAAAACTTGGGGTCATTCTCTGTAATTTTTTTTTCTTTATAGAATGGACTGCAAGGCTTCACATCTCTGAACGTTCGAACGCTCCCCTGCTTCGTTCGAACGTTCCTGCTTCAGTTATCCTCAGCCATTTTCCAGAGGACCCCAACGTTCGAACGTTTCCTTGTTTCGTTCGAACGTTCCTGCTTCAGTTATCCTCAGCCATTTTCCAGAGAACCCCAACGTTCGAACGCACTCTTCCTTCGTTCGAACGTTTCTTCATGAATGATGTCAAGCCAATTTTCCGAGAGCCCCAACGTTCGAACGCACCTTACCTTCGTTCGAACGTTGGATGTGTCGAGTCTCCAAGCCTTTTTTTCCCGAGAGCCCCAACGTTCGAACGTTTCACTTACACGTTCGAACGTTCCTATCTGTTTTTCTATTTCGGGCAAAACCCTAATGTTTCTATATATATAGGTTGTTATCTTTTGCCCTAAGTGCCTTTTTAGGACATACTGATCATACTTACCTTATGTGAGAGAGATTCCTTCTCTAGAAACCTTTTTCATTCATGAATTGTCAATTTCATTTCTAGAGATCATTTCCATCATTCTTGCCTGAATGTGTTCTTGAAGCTGCTTCGAGATTGGATTATGAAGAGTCAATCATGGGAGAAGATAAACGGCGTGGCGTCGGCATGAGAACCTTCAGTCCTTAGGTTTCTTGGTAAACTGGGGAAGGGTTGTGAGTTCTCTTGTAATCTTCATTTTGATAGTGATTGATCTCTTTACTAGACTGAGTTCCAGGACCCGTGGTTTTTTCCCTATTTGGGTTTTTCCACGTATATTGCTGTCTAGTGTGGAAATTGTTCTTTTCTTCAATTCTGATTGTTTGATAGTTTTCGAATTGCATCTTATAGATCTGATTGAGGACTTTAACCCTTAGGATTTTGGGGTTTAAAACCTTCAATATTCTATCTTCTCTTTAATCAGCCACTCTTTTTTCTTTTTTTTTTTTTTGGTAAAGTTTATTTTATTTTATTTTTTGGGTAAAGCTTTAATCAGCCAATCAAAGAGCCGTACACGTTTTATTCAAGCAGACAAAGCACCCAAGGTGGCCGCCACTCTTGACGAATAGGGATTGGGTACAATCAATCACCTGTCGTGTTTCAGGCCTTGCTACATGCGACAACGAGACCCATCACTCTGCTGAAAGCCTGAAAGGCAACATATTTGATCAATAAGTCTATATGGGCCGACTGGAAAGCACGATTTCGGGTCCGATCCCACGTGGACTCTCCAAGTCGGCATCAAGCCTATTTGGCACATTTATGGGGTGACTGTTGTGCTTCACATCTATGTGCCAAATAACCGTGTATTCTCCTTCCTACTCGAGATGTGACGCACACCGACCACAGCTGACAGAAATCTTGGGCCATTCATTTCTGCATTCTTTTGAGTCGGGTGGGGACTCTGGGCTCCTTATAAATAGCGTACGTTTGGCTCACACACCAACAAAGAGTTGGTAGGGTTTTCTGAAGAGAGTTCAACTGAGAGATTTCCATTCATTAAAAGAAGAAGTTATGGATGTAATGAGAGTTCTTCACATGGCTGGAGGAGCTGGAGATACCAGCTATGCTAGTAACTCATCTCTGCAGGTCTCTCTCTCTTTCTCTCTCTCAAACTCTCACGACACACTGGGAAAATAGTTCAGGGCACAATAAATGCAATGTTAAATTTAGTTCACCCATGTGCGTTGGGTGCAATCTTTAGATATAATTTGGTTAATTAGTCCATTTTATCCTAATGGATCACCTTATTACAGTCAGTGATTTTGTTCTTTATTTGACCAGCTCAAATTCAAGTATGTAATTTGTAAGTCAAGACTTAATTTGATTCAAGCCTGGGTTCTTTTGATTTGCTTTCTGATTAATCTGATTTGCATTTTGAGTTTAATGAACTAATTTATTTGAGTCCATACTATATATCCATACTGGGTCGGTATTTTGATTCATATTGGCCGAAATATATAGTTGTCCTTGTCTACCCCAAATTTCACTCTAGTCAAAATTAGCACCCCAATAGATTGATAATTGAAATGAAGTCGAAGTAGTACAATCTTTTATTTAAAAGTGACCAACTTAAGGAGGGGCCAGCTCCGCTTAGAGTTTTTTTTTTTTGTACCCTAGCCAAGGGGGCTATGACCAAAGAGAGAGTTCACACACACGAGAAGAAAGCCTGCACACACGCAGAAAAAAGTGGCGAACCCATGACTCGAACCCTGGGCAGCTAGGTGGGAACTACCACTCTTTACCACTTGAATAGGGAGTTGTTCTCTCCAACTACTAGAGATGGACTAGACTTTATAAATAAGGCGTAGTGCTTTCAAGCAATTTGAATTTATTATGTTGGATTTATTAGGCCTTAGCATAAAGAGTTTTACCAAGAACATTTCGTAAACCAAAGTAATTAATAGCACTCATCTTAAAATAATTGTTCTAAACAAATAGTTTGCAAATTGAAAGAAGCATTGGTGTACTCTCTCTTCGCCCAGAAATGATTTTTCAATGGACAACGATAAAAGTAATGGAGATTTTGGCTGTATAAGTGCCCATAGAGTTGGTTTTTGCCTTGTAGGCTAAAAGAGTGCTACTACTGACACACTGCAAATAGCTCTCCACACAATGTGTTTTTTAAAAATAAAAAAGTTCTTAAACTACCCATATCCCTTTCCTTCCTTCTCTCCAGGGGTGGCCCTGGGGACAGCCCACACAGGCGGTGGGCTGGGGCCCCAAATTTTGGCCCAAAATGGGGGCCCCCAAGACTAACGTTAGAAAAAAAATCTCAGTAGTTAAAAAAAGAAAACCTCAGATCCGATATTTCGTTGCCCCCACAGCATCATTCCTAATTTCCAATGCCATGACAGCAGTAATGGATTTTTATCTCCTTGATTCCAACAATGAGTTATGAGGCTTCGCGTTTCAAAGCTAAATCGCCTCCTCAAGAGTTATGACCCAAATCCCATCTTTAAACGCTTCTTCCTCTTCCTCTAACACTTGCTATTCTCAGATTCTCTCTCTCGGCCCTTCAAGTTCGAACTTATGTTATATCCATTGCCTTTGCCTATCCAGGTATGTCTTCTACTTCCTAAGGTCTCTGTTTTTCTTAAAATCCAAATTTATTTGAGATGTAATGCACAGATAAGTTATGTTTTTGACCTTTTTGTTTCATGGACGGTTGAGATTTTTTTGATAAATGGTCGTGTCTGTGGATTTATATGTAGACTAGATTGCACAGGTAATTATTTTTAATGGCCGACACCCATGGTATGCTTGAATAGTTGAACATTATATAAATATATAATGTGGCTTCCGCTTTGTAGCCAGCCTTACAATCCTACCCTCTATATTTACATGTAGTTGATTTTGAACATAGAGATCTAGAAAAAATCAAATGTTTTATGAAGTCCAGATATTTTAGTCTTAAAGCAAGATATGTAATGAGACAACTATTAACAACAACTATAAATCATTTGAAGTCACGGGATAATTGTTTTCCAAATGCATGGGTTGTATACAGAATTCTGTTGATTATACCAGTTACCGTTGCATCTGCAGAAAGAAGCTTTTCAAAGCTAAAATTGATCAAATCTTACCTTCGATCAACCATGTCCCAAGAAAGATTAAATGGATTAGCTATGTTATCTATTGAAAAGTCTTTGGTAGAAAATCTTGATTATGAAGATTTAATTAGTGATTTCGCAGCTAGAAATGCAAGAAAACTCGTAGTTTTTCAGTAGTGCTTAGTTTTTGTAATTAAATTTTAGTGTTAATTGGTTAATGTGAAACACAATTCTGATTCGGTAAGAGTAGGTAAGGAGTTTAGACTTAATTTTCGATCAAATAATAAAAAAATTTGTCTTTTATTTTTTTATCATTTATTGGTGGGTATACGGGTATGGCCACACTTTATGAACTCGCCTAGGGCCCCCGAAAACTCAAGGCCGCCCCAGCTTCTCTCTCCCTCTCCCTACTCGGGCCACCTCCGGCCGCCGACCCATCTCCCTCTCCTCTCTCTGCTCAGGCCACCTCTGCCCGACCCCGTCGCCGACCCATCTCCCTCTCCCTCTCGGCCTTCCTTCCCTCTCTCTCAGTAGCCCTGCTCCCACTTCCCTACACCCACCCACATCCCCACCCCCACCCCCTCCATCCCCTCGGTGCTACAGGGAGAAAGGGGTGGAGAGGGAGAGAGACAGGAGCCGGAGAGAGGGAGACTTAAACACTTCATTACAACCGAGCCACCATCTGCAACGATCCAACAAACCAAGCAGAGTCAACCTGCACCTCATCGTCACGATACATCATCTTCGTCGCCACTTAACCAAACACGCCAATAAAGATCCCACCTTCTCTTTTTTATCACTTTCTTTGCTCTCCTCATCATTCATAAATCATAACCATCCCTTTCTTCTCTCTGTTTTTCTCACCAACACATTCATCTTCACCCATCCACTTCATTACAACTTAGCCGCATCACTTCCTCTTTTTCCCACTCACGTTCATCCAGCTCTGATTCCATCTCACACACTCACCTTTCTCCAAGAGCAACCCACTGAAACTTTTTTCACCCCAAGATAACCAGAACCCACTCTAAAATCGAGCCCATGCATCCGATCCAACCACTTGCACAAACCGGCACACATATTATCAAAAACTGACCCACACTTCTGGAACCCGGAGAGAGATCGGGAGAGGGAGAGGGAGAGGGAGAGGGATCAGCGGCGGCCGGGTTGGGCGGAGGTTTCTGGAGCAGGGAGCAGGGAGAGAGAAGGAAGGAGAGGGATAGGGGTAGTTTAGGAAAAAAATTTTTAATACAATGTGTGGAGAGCTGCTTCAGCTGTTAAAAAATTTTTAGAGTCCTGCTGCATGGACTAACTCATGGACAGAACCATGGACTAACCCCATGGTTCTCATCCAAATATTGGATGAAAACATCCAATATTTGGATGAGAACCATGGGGTTAGTCCATGAGTTAGTCCATGTAGACTTTTTGAAAATTTTAATATAATGTGTGGAGGGCATCTCAGAGACCGAACAGTCATGATTTCTGGTTGATAAACCCTTGCGATAATGGATGAAAAGCAACCCAAATGCGTGAAAAAACACTAGAATTTTTTATAAAATCTTAAATTGAATGAGAATCTATCCCCATAGCTAGTTTTCATGAAAACAAGATAATCTAAGGGAGGATGTATGTGGTTAGAAAGAGCGAAATGAAGGGATGGGTAATTTGGAAAATTTTGATGTGTGGAAAGAATTAATGTAATTTTTTAATTATATATAGTGATGTGTGTAGAAAGAATTTGTGTGGGAAAAGTAAAAATCTGTGTGCCAGTAGAATTTCCCAAAATAAATCCTTGTAGAGTCGATGGTATAACAAGAAACAATGTAAAACACCAATTTTGCCCTTATATTGTGCACTATTCTACAAAAACCCAGTTGATCCGATGATTCAAAGAGAAGAAAGTTTCTTGAATTAGGAAAAAAGGTGCGTATTTGCGATATCCTACTTAGAAAAGCAACCAGAAAATTTGCCTTTGGGGACCATTATGTAAATAAAAAATCTTTTTTAGGGGAAGGGGGCATATGAAAAAAAAAACTACTTTTTTTTTTAACATTGTATGATTCTTGAACTTTTTGAGGGGCCACTAAAAAATGAAAACAAAAAATTTGCACCCATGCACACCTCACCGGGGTGGGGATGCAAAAGGTCTTGATGAGACTTAACTATCTACAAGATTTAAGGCCCATCATATCATCTTCATCCCTTGGTTCATGGCCACAAATCAAAAGGTTTTATATTAATAGAGTAAAATTTTAATTGATCCAATGGTCCGATCCATGGGATCGGTGCAAATCCATGGGATCGGTGACTATTAGCAGGGTCCCTATCTATGGGCAATTCATTGGTAATCAGGTGGGCCTTGCTTTGATGTGCACAGTATGCACACCTCATGCAGCTGATCAGCTTTTGGAACAGAGCGTCTAAAATGATTTCTGAAAGGCTTTAAATTAAGCACCATATATAGAGGTTGTTTTTCACAAGAACCCACCCTACTATGAAACCAAGCAAAATGAAGTTAGTCATCCGACTAGTTTCCATTAATCCCCCCCCAAGCAAAATGAAGTTAGTCATCCGACTAGTTTCCATTAATCCCCCCCCCCCAAAAAAAAAAAAAAAAAAAAAACTTTTAGCAGCGGGGAAAAAAAAAAAAAAAAAAACTCCGGTAAAGGCTTTTCTTCACCACTAAAAATCACTTTTTTAGTAGTAACTGTAAAGATTACTTATATAAGACATTCCAACTTATTTCAATTTTTTATTTGGAAACTGTACAGTTGTTATTATCAGCCAGAATTGTTTCTTGAACTGATTTAAGTGAAACTCAACATCAGGCTTTCAAATTGACCGAATTAGACCTAAGGCCTGTATGAACTCAACCAAAAAAATACCGAGTCTGGCTGGTTGGGTTCAGGTATTGGGTCCAAGTCCTGATGAACAAAATGCTAGGGTGATGCACAATCAGATATTTCGCCATTGTACATCTCACTTTCTCACAAAAGACAATAGTCACACTTTCTCAAATCCCTACAGCTCTTGGACAGTACTTCTCAAAGTATTGGGGCAGGCCCAAATTTCATTACAGTCAAAGTGCAGCCCACCTTTAGATTGTTTTTGTGCCAAATATATTTTTTTGGGTGCAAAATAAGTAGTCAAATGGAGTTAACTAGTAGATTATTATACAGTCAAACTCCTCTGCCAACCCAATTAAATCTAATAGATTATAGTAGTAACCATATTTGACCCAATTGAACCCGATTAATCGGGTCCAGGTCCACCATATATGTACCCATGTATTTCATTTCTCTATTCTAAATCATCACTGAACTGAGAACTTCCTGACCTCTTGCATTCTTTGACCAGAAAATAGCAATATCAAAGGCAAGGTCCATGGTAGAAGATTCTGTCCTTAATCTCTATGGCACCAGTTTTCCAGAGAGCTTGAACATAGCAGACTTGGGTTGCTCATCAGGACCCAACACCCTATTGGTAATCAAAGAGATCATAGATGTGACCCACGAGAGATGCAGTCGGCTACAACGCAGCATGCCCGAGTTGAGATTATTCTTGAATGACCTTCCAGGGAATGATTTCAACACAATTTTCATGTCTCTTCCAGAGTTCTATGAAACACTTAAGGAAGAGAAGGGCCTCCCTCTTGGAACATGTTTCATTGCAGGGGTGCCCGGTTCCTTTTATGGGAGGCTTTTCCCAATAAATTTCCTGGACTTTGTTCATTCTTCCTACAGTGTCCATTGGCTCTCTCAGGTGAGCATTTTTCATATTTCAGCAGTAATTATAGTTTTTTTTTTTAACACGGTCAAGCTCGGCCGAGTTAGCCGAGTTATGTGGCTCCATTAGAATGGTTTGGTTGAGGTTGGGCCCCTGGTTGATATCCAGAATTATTCAGCCCAATTCGAACGTGACCCAATTGAATCTATGAGCCCTTGCTATAGTTATTTCTGTTGATCCGAGTACACAGTTAAAACAATCAGTATTAGGACTACAGATCCTCTCAACAGTGAATCAAACTAAGCATAAAACAGAGTTACAGAAAGTAATGTTCGAATTGAAATTCTCTTACTGTTTGAAGGCAGAATACAGTACTTCGTTGTTGTCTTTACGAAACTCAGAAATTCGCAGCAGAAGGCAGATCAAGGCTAGTGTTTAACACTATGTCCTTAAGACAAATTTCGCCCCTGCAATGGTGCTAACAGGCTTCAGTGGCTTCTGTCTCCCAGGATACAATGATCAACACACAGTAGCAGCACTGCAAAACTGTGTGTCTGTTTGAACCAGAGTGCAACAGCAGGACTCTCTCTTGACTGACTATGCAGACTCGAAATTGTGCAACAGCAGCAGTGATTTGGATGATTGAAAATAGGAAGACAGTATGCATATTTATAGGCTGCTTCAGGTCTCTTCAATGGGGCTGCATCTGTTCAGAACAGTGACTGTTCAGTGAACAGATGCATCTGTTCTTTGGACACACCCTTTCACAAATGAAAGGACACACACCACTTGGACACACCCCATTTAAATCCAAAAAAGAAATTATTATTTTAATAAAATTTCTCCAAAAAATTAAATGGGTAGTGGGCCGAGCCAGGCCCAACCCGCGTGTGAAGCCCAAGCCCAAGCCCAAGCCCAGGCCCAGGCCCGAGCCCGAGCCCGGCCAAGCTCGGTTCGGGGCGGGGCGGGGCGCGCGCGCGCGTGTGTTGTTTGGTGGTGACCCAACAAGGATCTATGTCCTCCCTCCTCCACAAAAGTGGGATGCCCCTTGGGGCTCATCTTATACCACTAAGGTAAACATATTTATACCAAAGAAATGTATTGCTCTCAAGCAATGTGGGAAGCAAGTTTTCCACTTCCCTTTCTTTCCATGTTTAACATGTTCAAGTAGTATTGTTTAGGAGGCAATTTCTCATTCACTCCTTAATGGATTAGAGCAACCCAATACATGTCATTAGTCTACTCATGGAGTAGATTACATTCCCATGTATTCTCACCTAAAACTATAAGTGGGTCCCACTTTTAGTTTGGCCCAAAGATAGCCTAAAGGTGGGTTCTCTTAGCCATTTTTCCAACAATCCCCCACATGAATGAAATTAACTGAAAGCAATGAAATGATATGCAGACACACAGAGAGAGTACAAATGGAAATTTTCTGTATAGAGAAAGGTAGCTTGTGGCCTTGAACCTTCCCTTGTGAAGTACTATCGAATTTACTGGTTGAACAGTGAACGTGATGTCTTGAACTACTCAACCTTTTACGTAAACCGAGACAATAGAGTTCACACAGAATCTTCCTGGACACAGTTGGTTCTAATGATTGTGTTCATTTTGGCCCTGAACAATGCCTGGTTTTCATGAGTGCTTTAGAGAATTTAGCCTTATTATTCTCATAGAAACGGCCCAGTTCACACTCACATAGGTGATTCTTATTAAGAGTATCCTGCTATACCCCACTTGATGAGTCAAGATATAAGAATCATTAAAAGCCTTGCTTACCCTAATTTTCGCTACAGGTATCACTATTATGATTATAGGAATGAGCAGGAGATATTATCTCCATAGTGATATCGTTAAGTCACACACAATTCGGTTGTCCCTTTGAACCTAGATCTTGGGATCTCCAGTCAGCTAGGTTGGGTTGCCATTATGGTGACTTTTCATTCATAGGCTTTAAGCCCATTCCCCTCGATGAACGATTTACTTGCTCTCTTGCTAAACCTTTGGTAAAGGGATCCGCAATGTTATCCATGGACTTTATGTACTCAATAGTCATAATGCCATTAGAGAGCAGTTGTCTCACGGTATTATGTCTCCGACGAATATGTCGAGACTTACCGTTATATATGTGATTCTGCGCCCTTCCAATTGCTGATTGACTATCGCAGTGAATGCAGATAGGAGGCACAGGTTTTGACCACATTGGAATATCTTCTAGGAATTGACGAAGCCATTCAGCTTCTTCGCCAGCTTTATCCAGTGCAATAAACTCAGATTCCATAGTGGATCTAGCAATGCAAGTTTGTTTAGAAGATTTCCATGATACCGCTGCACCACCAAGCGTGAATAGATATCCACTTGTGGATTTTGAATCATTGGTATCTGATATCCAGTTGGCATCACAGTAGCCTTCAAGTACTGCTGGATATCTCGAGTAATGCAATCCATAGTTTTGGGTGTATTTTAAATATCTTAGAACCCTGACTATGGCCTTCCAATGGTCTGATCCTGGGTTACTTGTGTATCTACTCAGTTTACTAACAGCATATGCAATGTCAGGACGAGTGCAATTCATGACATACATTAGGCTCCCAATTATTTGCGCATATTCGCATTGTGATATGCCTTTTCCAGTATTTTTGGATAGATGGATACTAATATCTATAGGTGTTCTCGCTGGACTGCTATTATCTTGATTATATTTCTGGAGTATTTTCTCAATATAGTGCGATTGAGATAATATCAGTCCATCTGATGATTTAGAAATTTTAATTCCTAGTATGACATCAGCAACACCCATATCTTTCATATCAAACTTATTGTTTAACATTCTCTTGGTAGTTTGAATGATTCCATCATTACTACCCATAATTAGCAAATCATCAACATATAAGCAAATAATGACACAGCCATTGTTAGTGCTCTTGACATATACACACTTGTCGCATTCATTGATCTTAAACCCATTTGACATCATCAAACTGTCAAATTTTTCATGCCATTGCTTAGGTGCTTGTTTTAATCCATATAGAGATTTGACAAGTCGACAAACTTTCTTGGTTTGTCCTGGAGCATTAAACCCTTCGGGTTGTTCCATATATATTTCCTCATCTAATTCACCATTTAAGAAAGCGGTCTTTACATCCATTTGATGTATCTCGAAATTGTGTATCGCAGCAATTGCAATTAACATTCGAATGGATGTTATCCTCGTAACTGGTGAATAAGTGTCGAAATAATCCAAGCCTTCTTTTTGTCTGTACCCTTTAACAACAAGCCTGGCTTTGTATTTTTCAATTGATCCATCTGCTTTCATCTTTCTCTTGAATATCCACTTGCACCCAAGAGTTTTGCAACCTTGTGGAAGATCCACTAGTTCCCACGTATGATTTTGCAAAATGGATTCAATTTCACTGTTTATTGCCTCTTTCCAATATTGTGCTTCGGGACAGGACACCGCTGCTTTAAAGCTTTGAGGCTCATCTTCTAACAAAAGTGTTAGAAAATCTGGACCAAATGTTTTTGATGTTCTAGCCCTCTTACTCCGTCTAGGTTCATCAATCTCTTGTTGGTTTTGTTCACTGCTATTAGCAGTATCTTGAGTTCGTTTAAGAGAACTCGATTCCTGTGAGGGTTTATTAGGAAATACATGTTCAAAGAACGATGCATTCCTTGACTCAATAATAGTGTTAGGATGCATATCAGGAATCTCAGATTTGTGAATTATAAATCGATACGCACTGCTATTATGAGCATACCCAATGAAAACACAGTCAACTGTCTTTGGTCCTATTTTAACCTTTTTAGGTGTAGGAACCGCCACTTTAGCCAAACACCCCCACACTTTCAAGTATTTGTAAGTAGGCATTCTGCCTTTCCACAACTCGTAAGGGGTCTTATTGGTTTTCTTTTGAGGTATTCGGTTAAGAATATAATTTGCGGAGAGTATAGCATCCCCCCACAAATTCTGAGGTAATCCAGAACTTATTAACATAGCATTCATCATTTCTTTTAAAGTTCTGTTTTTCCTTTCAGCAACACCATTTTGCTGAGGTGAATAAGGAGCGGTAGTTTGGTGTATAATACCATGTTGTGAACAAAATTCACCAAAAGGTGATTCGTA
Organism: Litsea cubeba; assembly: GCA_012931725.1. Taxonomy (NCBI): domain Eukaryota; kingdom Viridiplantae; phylum Streptophyta; class Magnoliopsida; order Laurales; family Lauraceae; genus Litsea; species Litsea cubeba. The sequence continues at coordinate 19,712,741 of CM022952.1, read as the reverse complement.
TTCACCTCCTCTATCGCTTCTTATCACCTGATTTTCTTCTCAAGTTGATTCTCAACCTCATTCTTGTAATGTTTGAACATTTCCAATGCCTCATCTTTACTTCTCAGTAAGTAAACATAACAGTATCTTGTGCAATCATCAATGAATGTAAGAAAATATTTCTTACCACCTTTAGTTTGAACAAACTTGAGGTCACATATATCAGAATGAATTAACTGAAGAGGTTCAGAAGTTCGTTCAATTGAATGAAAAGAAGTTCTAGTGAGTTTAGCTTCGACACATGTTTCACATTTGATATTTGAATCAAAACTGCATTTAGGCAAACATTCCATATTAACTAATCTACGCAAAGCATCATAGTTAACATGACCTAATCTACCATGCCACACATTAGAAGACTCAAGCATATAAGCAGAAGATTTTTTCTTATTAGGGACAATGGTCATTACATTCATTTTAAAGAGCCCATCGCTCATGTACCCTTTGCCCACGTACATCCCAGATTTAGTGAGGACAAACTTATCCGCCTCAAATACAAGTTTGAAACCCTTCTTACTCAGTAGTGAGCCTGATACCAGATTCTTACGAATATCAGGTACATGCAGCACATTGTTGAGGGTGAGTTCCTTTCCAGAAGTCATTTTCAGTACTACCTGTCCTTGGCCTTCAACCTTCGAAGAGGCAGAGTTACCCATAAAGAGTTGTTCTCCATTTGTTGCATTATAAGTGGAGAACATGTCTTTATTGGAGCAGACATGTCGAGTGGCCCCAGTGTCCACCCACCATTCTCTGGTGTTGCCAACCAGATTGACTTCTGAGACCACAGCAGAAAGATTGATGTCTGAAACATCAGTGGAGAGATTGTCCATTTCTGTCATGTTGGCCTGCGCTGGTTTCTTACTTGTATTTCCTTGGTCCTTGCGCTTACGACAGTCCTTAGCACGGTGGCCTGGTTTGTCGCACACATAGCAATTCCCTTTGAACTTCTTGTTCTCCTTGGGACCTTGTCTTTGACCGTTGGAAGGGTTCTTCCTCTTCTTGGGGTTCTGCCCATGTTCCACCACATTAGCCTTGGCTTCAGTGAAGGTTTTTCCTGCCTTTTTCTCAGATGCACGATTGTCTTCCTCTATCCTCAATCTGACAATCAGGTCTTCAAGTCTCATCTCCTTTCGCTTATGCTTAAGGTAGTTCTTAAAATCCTTCCAAAGTGGTGGCAATTTTTCAATGATTGCTGCCACTTGGAAAGACTCACTAAGAGACATTCCTTCTGCATGAATTTCATGGAGAATGACTTGAAGTTCCTGAACTTGATTGATTACTGCCTTGGAATCACTCATCTTGTAGTCAAGGAATCTGCCAACAACGAACTTCTTCATTCCGGCATCTTCAGTCTTGTACTTTTTGTCAAGTGAATCCCATAATTCCTTAGCAGTCTTCAATGAACAATACACATTATATAATGTGTTATCTAGTCCATTGAGAATATAGTTTCGACAGAGGAAGTCAGCATGCTTCCAAGCATCTACAGCAGCAACCACTTGCTTGTCTGTCTCATCTTCTTTTAAAGCAGGAGCTTCTTCATGGAGGAACCTAGCCAAGTTCAAGGTAGTGAGATAGAACAACATTTTCTGTTGCCATCTCTTAAACTCAGTACCGTTGAACTTCTCAGGTTTCTCCCCATGGTTCACCAAAACAGGGCCATGGGTAGTGACTGGAGTATTCTTCTCAATACCCATAACTGTATAACAGAAGAGACTTTACTTAAAATACAGCACAGAGAATTATGCAGGAATTGAAAGTAATAGAACTGTAAACAGTAACTCAGACTTACTGATTACGTTTCAGAGAAAAGAAAAAACAGAACACTGTTTACAGTAACTCAGACTTACTGATCACTTTTAGTAAAGACACAGAACAGACTAGAGTTCTGTTAAGTTTTGCATGAAGAGAGAGCCTCAGTTTCACAATACTGGTTTCATAGAAAGAAGAAGTAGAAACCAGTAGAGAACTGACAGAACCCGAAATCAGTAATACTGAATTAAACTGATGGTGTACTCAGATTGAAGATTAGGAAGGATTTGTCTTAAGATTGTTGATCCGAGTACACAGTTACAACAATCAGTATTAGGATTACAGATCCTCTCAACAGTGAATCAAACTAAGCATAAAACAGAGTTACAGAAAGTAATGTTCGAATTGAAATTCTCTTACTGTTTGAAGGCAGAATAACAGTACTTCGTTGTTGTCTTTACGAAACTCAGAAATTCGCAGCAGAAGGCAGATCAAGGCTAGTGTTTAACACTATGTCCTTAAGACAAATTTCACCCCTGCAATGGTGCTAACAGGCTTCAGTGGCTTCTGTCTCCCAGGATACAATGATCAACACACAGTAGCAGCACTGCAAAACTGTGTGTCTGTTTGAACCAGAGTGCAACAGCAGGACTCTCTCTTGACTGACTATGCAGACTCGAAATTGTGCAACAGCAGCAGTGATTTGGATGATTGAAAATGGGAAGACAGTATGCATATTTATAGGCTGCTTCAGGTCTCTTCAATGGGGCTGCATCTGTTCAGAACAGTGACTGTTCAGTGAACAGATGCATCTGTTCTTTGGACACACCCTTTCACAAATGAAAGGACACACACCACTTGGACACACCCCATTTAAATCCAAAAAAGAAATTATTATTTTCTCCAAAAAATTAAATGGGTAGTGGGCCGAGCCAGGCCCAACCCGCGTGTGAAGCCCAAGCCCAAGCCCAAGCCCAAGCCCAAGCCCAGGCCCAGGCCCAGGCCCAGGCCCAGGCCCAGGCCCAGGCCCGAGCCCGAGCCCGGCCCGGCTCGGTTCGGGGCGGGGCGGGGCGCGCGCGCGCGTGTGTTGTTTGGTGGTGACCCAACAAGGATCTATGTCCTCCCTCCTCCACAAAAGTGGGATGCCCCTTGGGGCTCATCTTATACCACTAAGGTAAACATATTTATACCAAAGAAATGTATTGCTCTCAAGCAATGTGGGAAGCAAGTTTTCCACTTCCCTTTCTTCCATGTTTAACATGTTCAAGTAGTATTGTTTAGGAGGCAATTTCTCATTCACTCCTTAATGGATTAGAGCAACCCAATACATGTCATTAGTCTACTCATGGAGTAGATTACATTCCCATGTATTCTCACCTAAAACTATAAGTGGGTCCCACTTTTAGTTTGGCCCAAAGATAGCCTAAAGGTGGGTTCTCTTAGCCATTTTTCCAACAATTTCTTCTGAATTCTGATGCCAAACCATGAATTAATGAATGTTTAGGTTCCTCAAGGACTTCAAAGTGATATGGGTCTTCCAATAAACAAGGGGAATATTTACATGGCTAAGTCAAGCCCTCCTGCTGTATTTAAAGCTTACTTAGACCAATTTCAAAGTGATTTTTCATTGTTTCTCAAGTTTCGGTCAGAAGAAATGACTTGTGGAGGGCGTATGGTCCTGACACTAATGGGGAGGAAAGCTGAGAAACCCTCTAGTAGAGATTGTTGCCACATTTGGGAATTATTAGCGCAGGCATTCAAGGGAATGGTCTCACAGGTAATCTAAACTTATAAAGATGATATCCTTTCAATTCCAACTATCAAAAATGTTAGACAATGCCCCTCTTTTCTCTTTTCTTTTTTTCTTTTCTTATTTTAGATATATGCAATATATAATGGTGGTATTGGGTAACTGGGTCTGATGAACCTGGACCCAAACCTTATTTGGGTCATGAAATGAACCCAAGCCCTCCAAGTAGAAATGGGCCCAAGTCTTGGATTCATACCCAAAATTCACACCTCAGCCCTTATGGGTATTTTGGTATTTAAAAGCCCAGTTCAGCCTATATCCTTGTATTCCAAAAATGAGTATAATTGTTAAGGTTAGAATTGGGATATATTGCTCAAGTGACCATGCCATTTCATTGATTGAAATCAGGGAGTCATCAAAGAGGCAAAACTAGATTCATTTGATCTACCCTATTACACCCCTTCCCTCAAGGAGCTGAAGGCTGTGATCGCCATGGAGGGTTCGTTTGTTCTTGATCAACTGCAAATTACTGAAATAAATTGGGATACTAATGACAATGATGATAGTGAATACAAATTTTTTGACAAGAAGGTCAGCGGTCAGAATGTGGCCAAGTACATAAGAGCTGTGACAGAATCCCTGATTGCAAATCATTTTGGGGCAGAGATAATAGATGAGTTGTTTGAAAAGTATGCAGAAAATGTTGGAGAGCACCTGACAAAGGAGAAAACCAAGCATGTCAATATTATCTTTTCCATGACTAAAAGGGTCTAAGATAAATCTATGTATTGAGTGTGGTTAGATTAATAAGTAGGTGATCTCCTACAATGTAATGGGGGCTTTATTAATAGTTGTGACAACTATATATGCATTTTATTCCCATATCACTTGTGTAGCTATATATGTACCCTTTACCTTTAGATTTCTATCGCAGTATATACCGATTGTTAAGGAATATGAAAAATTGATAGTGCTTAGTGTGCTAGACATGGACCCAAGGGTACACAAGTGAGTCGAGTTTGAGTAGAGCCAAGCTCAAACCTCAGCCCTTCTTATATCAATAGACCAGCTGAACTCGTCTTTGGGCTCGGGCTCGCCTCGTACTCTATATACATTTATGATTTACGTACATGAACTTAATTGAACCATCTTCAAACGTGAGCCAAGTCTGTTGGAAAAACATAAGCAAGACCATAGATCTATCTAGAGTTCCATAAATCAATTGTCAGAATTTAAAAATATGATTTAGCATAACTTAAACCATATCTATCGCCATGATGAAATGTGAAATGAGCGGTCTGGACCTATGATCAGGCATTTTGATTACCCAGATAATTTATGGGATCTTTACCTCTATTCCTCCCTTCGACATTGGAGATGGAACCGTCTGTGTTTTGTATACAAGACTAGAGCATAGTTATTGATATTATTTCGTTTCGGCCATCAAGCCAAAACAAAATGCATAGTATAGTTTTTCGGTTTGACATTTACTCAATTTCAACCGAAAACATGGATTTTGGCAAAAATTTACCGAAATAGAAGGAATTTATGAAGTTTCCGAAATGAATGAAATGTTGTGGGGAATGTGTCCAAACATCAGTCTTAAAAGTTATTAACTTTTATTATTATGAAAACTGTGTTTAAACTTTATTGTGGTAATGAATATACTTAAATTTTACACTTATATGTTATAATATCATTTTATCATAATTAATTGAATGCATAAATCTATTTAATTTTTATTTTTTTAGAATAACTTTCAGAAACCCAACTCCAAAATATTTCACTGAAATCCGAAATCGGCTGAGACATTTCATTATGGAGACTAGACCGGTCGAAAACGAAATTGATAACAACGGGCAAAAGGAGCAATAATGAGTTCTATTAAATGATACCAGGATGATTTCTTTCCATCATAAAAATATGAGACTGATACTATCTTTGTCAAGTGGAAACCCTAAATGGGTTTATTTTCAATGAACCAAGGACTTGTTAATTTCAAAAGGAAACATTCAAGGGATTTGTTGTTGTGCAACCTTGAGATTTTAACATTTTCCCACTTTGTCCAAAACAAAACATATTAGATTTATTTTATAAAATCATTTAAAAAAGACACTTTCTTGGTTCAAACATTTGAAAACTTGATGAGTGCACTTTGATTTTAGAAGAAAATAGCCCATATCTCTATTTGATTGAATATACTCATCAAATGCAGTTATATATATGGATCAAATCATGTCACACTACTTACATTCTCATTTCTCATTTTCAAATTAAGTCGTCAATGAATGTATACTATACGGATAAACATACTGTATTGGAGTCCTTAGATCTATCTAATGGTTCACTTTACTCTAAGACCTATTTATAAATTGAAAGTGCACTGTTTTAAGTAGGAAAACAAAACAAGAAACAGAATGTCCATGTCCATGTCCATACTAACTTAATTGTTGCGAATAACTGACTATGCCCATATGGTTACATATATATGATCTTTATGCATACTTTGCACCAATACGTTGGTCAGTTGATGCAACCTTATGTTGATGTGCTCTATGAATACATATCATTTTTTCACTTTGTAAAAAAAGAATTTGTGATGTGGCATCATAGCATGCCACGAACTTTGATTTTATTCTAAAGTTCATAATTAACCAGTGATTGCTTTGCCTCTTTCATGAGATTGATCCTCCTACTATTAAAAAGATACGGCCAACAATAGGTTTTTCGCTATTGAGGCATGCTATGAAATTAGAGTTTGAATAACCGATCACCTCAAGCAAGTCGGCTCATCTTTATGTAATCATAAAATCCTTTGTCCTTTATTTCAAAGTGCTAAGTCAACAACTTTTTAATCTCTTATAACTCTTACCGGCCAATAAGATGTCAACTACATAATGTTGGATCATTTATTTTGTGGCCCAATATGACCACATAGGTTAATTTAGTTGTCATTCTTAAGTATGCTAATTGGGGGAACATATGTGGGAGGTTTTTGAAATCTTTCCTTGAAGGGAGGAAAGTCCCTCCGTAAAAGAAACCCTTAGTTCATCACTTAAGAAAGAATGAAAAGAAAAAAAAAAAGCTTCAGAAAAGTTGTAAACCCCTTACCAAGACCGGCCTTCTGTTGGATAGGAAACAAGGGAGAGCTATGGATTCTGGTATGAGTCTATCATATCTCAAATTTATTATTCAAATATATGCATTATTTGGAATCAAACTCAAATAGCTAGAGAAAGTTGTTTCGTATATTTGATAAAGGGTATTCCTTGACTTGAAAATAATGGCATCAGAGATTACAGTGCACAAACCAATCTGAAAGAGGTTGGGAATTAAAATTTTAGTTTTTGTTGATGAAATTGAAGAAATTAGAAAGAGGATTAAACATTTGTGGCTTTAATGATTTATTTATTACTGCCTTTGATCATTTCATCATAAAAAAAATAAAATTTTTGCTTATAATATATATATATATATAGGAAATATTCAAGTGAGAACTAGTTCTCACCTATTGTATGAGAACTTTTTTACGGGGCCCAACTAGCAACCCATCCAAACCTAGTAACTAATAGGGAACCCCCTAATAGTCACATATCTCAAGGATCGACACACATCTGAATGGATTGAACCGTTGGATCGAGGGTTGAATATATCTGTGCATGCATTGTGCACAGAACGTGCACAAATCTGTGCATATTCTGCTGGGCCTGGCCAGGAAGCTCAGACCGGCCCCCGATCTGCACCAGCCCTGCCTTGCTGCCTAGGCCAGGTCTGGATCTGGGTTCAGGTTGACCCACCTGACCTGGCCTGTTCTTCTCTGGGTCAGGTTAAGTTAAATTTGGGTCATCTTTGGGTCAAATCGGGTTGGGCTGTCCCATTAAGGGCCCACTAGTCCCAAATCAATTTGGATAAAAGTTTTCCAGAATGACCCACTTATTAGATAAAACCTAATGGTAAAATCAATTGGCCCAAAATAGATCCAGAACTGATCAAATTGAAGCCTACAAATTCAGCCCTGATTTTGTATTCTGTACATACTAGTATTACTAAAAGTTCAATGTGACTTGCTGATCTGGACATTCTGGACATAACTGTGGACCATTCAAGGATGTAAAAGATAGATCTGAGTTTAACACTATCACCACAAGACCATCATAAAACATGAAAATCACTTCAATACACATCTAACCATCCAATCCTTGGGCCATTGATAATCCAAATGAGATCAACCCATCCATCAATGGCCAAAAATCCATGAAAACATGCTCAAAGGTAGATTTAAAAATTCTAACATCATTTGAATGGAAAATTACAGGATGCATTCTATGCTAAATAAGTATATTGCACTTGCCTCAATCCAATAGTTAGGAGATAGAGAGAGAAAAGCGAGATCTAAGTTCAAAAATGCAAATCCCATCTCCTAAAGCTTTCCAATCACACCACCGGCCCCAAAACACATATCTAGAGAAATCTCTAACACCGATACCCACATCCACAAGAGAATTGTTATAAGGAAGGGAAATCTAGAGAGAGAAAGAGATTTCTAGGGAAGTTGAACTAGAAAGGGGTACATACCTTGATTAGAAGAGGGGAAAGAAATTATCAAGATAGAGAGAGATCTTTATAATAAGTTTCAACTGAGATTGATGTAGATAGCCTTCTTCTTCTTTTTGGAGTTCTAGTTCTAAGGTTCTAGAGAGAGAAAGGGAGGGAGATGGGAGAATTGGAGGAAAATTGAGTGAAGAAGAGAGAAAAGAGAGGGAAATGAGAGTTAGAGAGTTTCACATACGTATGGAATGAGTGAGGATTGTAGTTATATAGGTTGGGGTTGGTTGGTTACAAAAATGCCCTTTTAGTTAATATAAGGATGGGGATAAGGCCATAGGTATTTAGGTCTTTGGGTAAGATTTCTAGAAGCTTCTCAAGTGAAGACCCCTCTATAGTAATTTCTAATTTCTAGCTAGGGCCTCTAACCAACTAACTAACTGTATAAGTTATAAAATACACCTTAAGGACTCTATAAATTACACAACAGGGGTAATTAAACTAAAACCTAGGAAAATACCTAGTCAATATAAAGAATAGTTATCTTCGATGATTTGGGTTTTAGAACTTGTTGAACTCGAATTGCGAATTAGACGAATTGAGATTCGAATCATATGAACCTAATCCATCGAATTCATTGATCTAGCAAAGACTCGAATTATGAATTGCGAATTAATCGAATTGCGAACTAGGTAACTATGGTATGAGATTCTTTATTCACAACCTGTTCTTTTGTATAGACTATATACTAAATAGTTTTTCAAGATCAGTTAGCAATTGCTTCTCTCTCTCTCTCAAAACAAAGTATAACATTTATCGATAGAAAAAAAAGGGCTAATTTTTCAGTCCTTTTATTTGGCCTTTATGTTCGTTACTAAGATTGTGTTTGCTTTCATGCAATCAGGTTCCTCCTGCAGAATTGGAGTAGCTATTTTTTTCTCACCTAGATATCATTGACGCTGTTGTGATTCCGTAAGTATGGGATCAACATGCTAACATGGGCTGCATTGGCCATTTCAGATAGGACCACCACTTCTCGTCGATTTAATATACCAGGGTGATTGGTGGTGGATCATTTCCTACCAGATGAGATTATTAGCTGTTCCCTTGTTATTGTTCACCTTGAATCCTTGACTTTGCACCTTTGATAGAAAGGCCTGTTTGCAAATCATAGAACTTTAACACCTGATAAAAGAAAGGGACCTGTCGGAATGTACAACTGAAACTTGAATGAATAATGTATATTTTAAATACCCATACAAGGAGTTTGGAATCTGGATCTTTTGTTGGCAACCAACATTGAATTAGCCAATTAGTGGGTCCCACCTTCATAAATCAATTGAGATCAAAATCACAAGCACTCCATGTAATGGAATCGATCAAACGTCTTCTGATAACATGTAAAACACTGGAATAAAAGCATTCTGGCCTGCCTTTATAAATCAATTTGGATCAAAATCACCCGGTTCCTGTAATTGAGTTGGTTCCAATGTCTGTTTGAGCATGTGTCAAACGTTAGAAAAACATATGAGGGAGATGTTCTTATCTTGTATGAAACATGTGATCAATGTTGTAAGTGCCTAAAAATTAGGGGTTTTGGATCAGGGATTAGGACCCTGTCTTGAGTGGTTTAGATGAAGATTACCCTGGCTGTGGGCAGCGCAAGACTCTCCGATGCTTAAGTTAGTTCAAGGACTAATGTAAGGGAGATGGAGAGAAAATAGCAGAGTGAGTCTGTGTATTATGGGTTGCGTACCTTAGAATGGAGATGGAGATGCTATTTATAGGAGATGGAACTGTTTTGCGTGGGCGAGTTCCAGGATGGGCCAGGCCACTCGAGTGGCCCTGTCCACTCAGCCCTCAATTCATTAAATGCCTGCCTTACCTACCCATGCTTCATTAAATGCCAATCTTATCGGGTCAGGCGGCGGTTTGACTTTTGGGCCAGGTCCCATCGGGCCTGGCCCGAAGCCATGCTTTGGGGGCGCATATGCTCTGTATACGCCGTTTTGTCAGGAATGATGGGTCGCAGGGCACGCCTTAGTACGCGCATCCATCCTATCGACAGTCTCATCAGCGCCTGTCAAATCTGCCGCACCGAGGTCGGTGTACAATGTCCCGTGCCACCTGACCTCGGAGGTGCTCATCTCGACGAGTGCCGCGACCCTTTAGCCGCGACCCGTCTCGGACGAGAGGAGGTGAGATTAAGCTCTTAAGACCGGGCCTAGCTTTGATCTTGGCTTAGTGAAAACATCCCCACACAAATGTAATGGTGAGTTCAACTCCAGTTTCAATGAAACTTAATTTGACATGTCAGCAATGAAAAGGAGCCTGCAATCTTAAGTGGTTTGGATTTAAAAAGGGCTCACTCATTCATAATGCAGGGCACATTCATAGGAATGATCAGCATGTGTTTTTTTTTATTATTATTATAAAAGTCTTAGAAACTGAATATCCTGTAGTTATTTATTTACTTGTAACATCCGAAGCTATTGAATTTGATTATGTGCTAAATATGTCCAAAAAATGCAGGTACCCAGATGAAGAATCAGGTCAAGTGCCTATGGCTTTTGTGGTGAGACAGCCTCAGAGCACACTTCGTGAAGCACAAGTGATCTACTACTTCGTCGCTAAACAACACTTCTTTTTCACCAGATCCCACTCTTGAGCAAATCAAAACACAAAACACAAAACAACCTTGTTAATTTGACCCTACTAACCCAAATGAAAAAACAAAAAATGGAAAAAAAACATGCATGGACCAGATGTTTCTAGCCTTGGTTCAAATCATTGACTTGCTTTTGGAAAGTTAATGGAAAAGCATATTCAACAAAAAAAAAAACCAACCCTGTTCTTAGCAGCAAGTCTGTCAAGGCCTCGACCATTTAATTAGTGGGCTAATCAATATTCAGGTCATGATCCAACACACAAGTGACAAGGTCTGAATGTTGAATTGGCTAATATATCTTATGTCCATTTGTGACAAATATATTGGGCTGGTCTAGGCCTGTAGTTGGGCAATTAGATTATATAGGCCAATGCCTAGCCCATTCGCAATAGGGCTAGAAAAGGGGTCTGAGCCCAGGGCCTAGAGACACCACCTAACACCATGGTTTAAAATATAACTATGATTTTCACATCTTTTGGTGTAGGTTGCACCTTACAAGAAAATAATAAAGGTTTCATTCATCAATTCCATACCAAAGAATTCATCGGGTAAGCTCCTGAGGAAGGATTTGATAAAGCTTGCAACCTCAACTTCATCCTCTTCAAGGCTCTAATTTCTATTGCTTTCGTTGAAAAGGGAACGATAGACTGTAGACTGTCTATAGTCCAGCTGTTGTTAACATTTCTATTTAATAAAGTATGGTGTTAGCTCCATCGCATTTGCTTTCTTGGGAGCGAAATAAGATGCCTGTATGTCTTACGACCCCAAACCCGATTAGTGAATAAACTAGATCCGGGGTGTGAAATTTAGGGCTAATTAAAAAAAAAATCGCCCTTTGGCCTATGGATCGTAAGTCCGCTGTGAGGATTGTGTATTTGAGCGTCATTAATTATAATAACTTATGAGACTTACCGGTAATCCCATTTCATAATCTTTATGAAGATATCAAAGCAACTATGAATATCATCACCATTATATATTTAAGTTTCAAAAGGCAAAAGACATATAGAGTTTATATAGATATGATCAAGACCATCCCAAAAACTTAGGTCCTGGAACAAAAGATATATAATAATATAAGACAAGTCCAAAAGATTGAAAACCCAAATGATGGAATCTGAGTGGCAAGATAATAGATGTCCTCATGTATCGCGCACAGATGCCAAGAGTTATAACGCTAAGCTACGTCATCGACACCCCACTTACGTAACTCGTCCTCCTTCCCCGGCTGAGGATCGTGTGGGATTGCCTCAAAGTCCAGGTTGACATAGTAGGTGGTGTCGTCTGCACACCAAGGAATAAAGGATTAACAGTATGTTGGTAAGAAGATAAACAATATATATTATTCATAACATGTTTCAAAAGAGAATAGAGACAAGTACATGATTGTAAGACATCAAGGAAAGAAGTTAGGCATAGAAGCAAGAGTAAATATAAGCAGAATCAAGTAACCATGTAAATCCTAGCTAGCAAGTTATATAAGAATAATCATCCATAAAATGCAATGCCAAGTAAGAGGAGACTCCAAGGATGTCATAGCCATCTCCCGGGGGTATCAATGCCAACCTAGCCGACTACCAATATCCTAAAGTCCGGCTCTAATGGTATCCAAAGCTACCTACTAGGAATAACAACACCATCCTAGTCGACTGCCATTATCCTGCACCATGAACGCCGTCCTAGCCGACTGCTCACGGTAGTGTCCGAGTAACCGGCCCACTCTGTAATCATCAGACTACAGCAGGTCATGAATGCAAGATGATAATAATGGTTTAGCACGTGACACAAGATCGACAAGCACATGGATAGATTTCAAACACTAGGTAATAAATTGAGGGCTACTCCAAGTCAAGCTGAGATACAAGATGATAAGTCCACAATATCACATATTTAATTCATTATTTGACATAAATTTGTGGACTTAATTAAAACAAAATGCATTGAATTCATAGATATTCACAAAATCATGCAATTAGACTCTTTTGGTTGAATTTAAGTAAAAGTCTCATAAAAATGCATGTCTTAGTGAAATTATCAAAATCTCATAACATCATTCCTTTTAATAAAAATTATTCTTTCTGAATTAGTTTTAATTATTTTGTAGAAATTCAGAAACCAGGACCCACAAGAACGAAGAATTAAGAAGAGGTCAAAAATCATAGCAGCGGGTCCCACGCCCTAGGGGTGCTCACTTGAGAAATCACCTATCATTTCTGGACCTCTGATTGCCTCGAAAGACAGCTCATCGTGACCTACTCGCCGAGAGCTTTTCGCCGATGTGTAGAATTCCAAAATCCGACAGGGGGATCAAAATCTGCGAAACCTGGTCCCGACAATGATGGCCTGGACCAAACCCCACTATGGCCCACCTTTTGGGCCCCAAACCTTCGATCCAAACCCTGACTTTGGCCCAATGAACTCCAACCCAAGCTGAACCTAACCCGATCCAACCCATTAAACCAAGTCCAAATCCCACCTAACCTAACCTGACCCATAGCCCTTACTAGGCCTAGCCCATACAAAACCACTCAAGTGCCACCCAAGCCCAACCTAAGATAAATCAACCCAGGCACGACCTGGCCCGCTGCATGGCCCATCACCTGCATGAGAGAGGAGAGTCCATGAGATCTGGACTCTCCCCTCCCCTTGATATCTCTCCCCAGTCTCCCTAAGATCTCTCTCCCCTCATCTCTATCTTCTCTCTCACACATAAATCCCCTTAAACCCCTCATCCCCATCTCTATCCCAGAAGATAAGATAAGCGCAGAAGACCCCATCTCTCCCTCACGTCATTTATTTTTCTACTTATTCTCTCGCTCTCTCTACTTATTCTCTCTCTCTCTCCCATCTCACTCACGTATTGTACAAGGCCAAAGGAAAAATTAATTTTGTGGAAGAAGAAGAAGGATGGAGGGGTAATTGTCTACTTGTAATCTAAGGAGAAATGGTGTAAGTTGTTTAGTTTTATTGATTTATTTTATAGGTGAGCAATTTTAATTCAAAATCTGGTTTTTGACATATTAATCTATTTCTTTATTTATGTCTTTTTGATGCCTTATTTTTGAATGATATATTACATGCTTAAAAGCCGCTAAATTCTGAGAATATTCGAAGGAGACTAGAGTCTTTCTGAAATTTCTCAAACATTAATAAATCTGATTTTTCAGATTTTGGGTCTTAATGAAATCGCCCATACTTTTAGTATTTAGAAAACAACTGAACCTTCACCCTTAGATTGCAAGGCTCTCATTCAATCTTGAATTTCAATTTAATTATTTCTGAATTTTTAACATCTCCAATTGGTTTTTTGATTATTTTTATGGTGGATGCAGTTTTTAGTATAGTTTTATTAGATTAGGTTTCTAATTTAGTTTTTTTTTTCTTTAAATCGGGTTGTAATTAATTTTATTCAGATCTCTAATTAATTTTTAATTAAAGTAGGATTTGTGAGTTTTATAGATTCTTGATAGACTAGCACTAGTTTTCCAATAAGACAGTTACATCGCGATCAGTGGCTCCTTATGGATCGACCTGGTTTCACTGATTATTACTACATCATGATGACCATACACTTGGGGTGCGATCACAAGACAAGTTTCCAAATTCCACGAGTAGTCCTCTTAACAAGTCTATCCATATGTGTCCATGAAATACAAGACAAAAAGGTACCTAAGGATACACTCTAAGTCCGGTCAAATCCTAATTTATAAGTTAAGTTACAAGTTATAAGAGCATTCAAGAGTAGAGTGTACAAGGTACATCAAGCTACGAGTCAAGGGTGAATAACAAGTCAATCATAGGTCAAGGGTCGTCCATCGGATATCGTACGTATTCCCAGCGGAGTACTTGCAGAGAAAGAGTCAACGTTGCCATAGTATGGTGAGCCCTTGGTATACAGAAGTTATTGGGCACCAATTGACTAAGTTCCGTATGTATTCTACTAAGTTGCAACCATACACGAAAGCCCGTACAACCGATCAAGCACACCAAGCCAATCATGCTCCATTTTCAATTCCCCAAGTTGGTCAGGTAAGGGTTGGGTCATAGGGTTTCAACCTAGGGGTCCAACTAGGTTAAGAGTCTCTTTCCAAAAGAGACAAAGGCTTGGTTCATTGATCCAAGTATCCACTTGTTTTTTCCAACCTCTGATCATTAGGATGAGTAGACCAATGAATTCTACGCTTCTAGAAATTTCCAACAATATGTAGAACTCCAAAATCCGACGTACATATCAAAAGTTATAGCAGTTCGAAAATCTGCCTAAATTCAGTCAACTATCAGAATTACAAGTTTTTTTCAAGAATAGCATCCTCAAGCAAACTAATTCCCATAATAGCACCTATTTGAAAATAATACCCAGAATAGCATCCCGAGCCTATGTGGCATATCCAATCCTAACAAAAGAACCAAAATTACTGAAACCAAATGAAACAAAAGTGAATAAAGAGAAGCAACAATGCTGACCCACAATTACTGATCCATGAATTCTAATTAGACCCAAAATCTTTGCTGCAAATATTTCATAGAAAAGAGACTGCACAAAGATTTTCTTAAAAGTGATACTTGGCTAGAGTTTGTCATCTAGAAGAGGAGGGTGTTTATTTTTAATTATGTTTTACATTAGGTGGGCTAAACTCCTTTAAATTGAAACTTAGCTAGTTCTCAACTTCTCATAGAAGAGAAGGGCATTTTTGTTGAGAGATTGATTATTAATAGGTGGGTCCTATGGGGGTGTAACAAAATTTATTGAGGCCGGGCCTCTGGGGATTCCGGCTTTGGTTAGAGGAACCACTAGAAAATGCACCTCATCACACGTGACCTTCTCTGGATATTAGAAAATGAAAGAACTGTTCAATCATTGCTCAATTGCGAATGCAATTGGAGGTAAGTATGAAAGTGATATAAGTTGCATCTTTTCTCAGCCTGGTGTTTGTGTGAAATTAAGTACATGGGAATTTCCGGGCAAATGGGTTTTTGAAAAGATGAAGGGTATATAAGGTGGAAATGTAAATGAGACCTCCACTGCTTCCATATTAATTTTCCACTATGGAGAAATTAATTGATATTCATTTTGGTCCTCACCTTTCTTATATATTAACCACTTTTAACAATATTAAAAAAAATTAGAATTCAATTACATGAAACAAAGGGGCCCTTGGACTGATTCTGATTGCCTCCCAATGTTCTATGGGGCTGATCATTCACAAGAAGAAATTATTTATCAAGGCTCATTTTATAAAGTGGAACCAAGGAGAATGATCTCCTATGGGCAAACTGCATATGAGCTCATATGCAGTCCAACTGACGGGGTGCCACTTAAAAGCACGTCTATCATGGTAGGGCAGATGGAAAGGACTCTTTGTTTAGGCAAGGGAGAGTTAAAAACTCAGGCTCATCATATCATTCTAGCCCTTGATTTAATTACTTTAAAGCTTGTTAACATTGTAACAATAGTTTTTTTTTTTTTTTTTTTTTTTTTTTTTTTTTTTTTTTTTTATAGATTCAAGTCAATGGTGGGTGAAGGTTCCATGAGCATAAAATTGGGCTTGTGTCTTATCATATAATGATAAGGACATCAAAGGGACAACACTGTACACAACATTCATGGTTGAATGGTGTTGGCAACTCAATATTACAAACACACCAAGAATTGAGCCCGGGTCTTCTTGTGGAAAGTATTATTCCATATTATTATTTCATATCAGTTACCCTAGCTCGGCAATTATAAAAAGGGATTTTGACCGTACAAATGCCTTGAGATTTAAGACTTGTTCATCAACGGTTGAAGTTTAATCATTTTTCAGCAAAGTTATTTGGATAATTAAGATGGGTTAAAACTTATAAAATAGAATAGGATATCACATAATGCGATATCTCACAATTCGAGAAGCACAAATAACTCTACAGTAATTTTTTAAACTTTAATTTTTGACGGACAAATACTTTGGTCACCAGGTAGCATATGGTTAAAATTTTGAGAATGGGTTGCACACTGATGAAAAGTGAGCTCAAGTGGGGCCCACATGGAGAACATTTTTCATTGGACTAATTGGGCCATGATGCGGATAGGGTCTCGGGCAGCTGGCATTGGCCAGAAGGATGGGGCTCTTGGTCTCTTGGTTCATGTCATTTTCCTCTTATTCTAGGTTTCGTCCCAATCCTATTTTTTAATATATATATATATATCTCCCTATCTAGGTTTCAGTAATTTTGTTTTTTTGTTAGGATTGGATATGCCACGTAGGCTCGGGATGCTATTCTGGGTATTATTTTCAAATGAGTGCTATTATGGGAATTAGTTTACTTGAGGGTGCTATTCTGGGAAAAAAACTCCAGAATTAACAAGAGTTCAAACGTTCAAGTGCAGGTCATTCTAGGCCAATCACCTGAGAAGGCAAGTGCATAAAGTTCTGTTTGTTGAATTTTTGAGTTCTATTCTTTCCAAACCATCTCCACTCGTTTCTAAACCATTCCAAGGGCTATAACCTGTACAAAATTGTGCCACCAATGTCTCCTCCAAAATACAATCCATTTCATCCATCAAGTCATACACCCATCATCAAATTAACTATCAATTAAGGTCCATTCAACCCATGATACCCAATCTAGCATATATAATCAAATTAACGATGACAATCTTGGAATTTAAAGAATTCTAAGCAGTTGAATTAACAAGAAACAAATAACAGACATGCATGACAAATAATAGATATGCATGCTCAATATATAAAGAAAATCCACTTGCCTCTACAAAGGAGAATGAAATTTATGAGAAATTAAGGAGAAAGAGCTCTCCGCACACACCCTAGCCAAACCCACTCTCCAAAAGGCTCATACACTCAAAGAACACAAAGGAAGGGAAGGAAGAGAAATTAACTAACATGCAAGACATTTACAGCAATAAGAAGAGAAATTGGAAGAGATGAATATATAAAGTAAATCCACTTGCCTTTACCAAGGAGAATGAGATTTGAGAGAAATTAAGGAGGAAGAGCTCTCCACACACACCCTAGCCAAACCCACTCTCCAAAAGGCCCCTACACTCAAAGAACACAAAGGAAGGGAAGGAAGAGAAATTAACTAACATGCAAGACATTTACAGCAACAAGAAGAGTAATTGGAAGAGATGAAGATGATAAAACTTACCAAATTTTGGATCAAAAGATAGAGGAAGAAGATGGTGCTCTTAGCTAGATTCACTTGGGATGGTCTCTAGGTTCACATGCAAGAAAGAAAAGTAAAGGAGTGAAGAAGAAGAAGGAGTTCCAGTAGCAATTCTCTTTCTGAAAATGAAGGAGTGAAACGGATGGAATGGCTGAGTTGAGTTTAAAATGAGGGATGGAGAGGAAAAGTCTGAATTGCCCTTCTTGAGTGAAATGAAAGAGAAGTGATTATTTAATGGATTCCGAGGCGTCAAATCGTGACGGGGAACGGAAATCGATGAGCACGATGAGATCTTTCCAACGAGCTCAAATTCGGCGAAAACTGAATTTTTCAAAAAAACTCTCAGTTTTCCTAATAATCACAACCTGACCCCCTATTAGGACTAATCACACTTAGAATCGAACGAGACTTTGCGAACCTCTCTCTAATGATAAAAGAAACTCACTTAAATACTAAACCCCACCTAATTAGCTAGAATCACAAATAATTAAACTAATCATCAAAATTAAGAAGCTAAACACCCCATTAAGGCCGGGGACCTTACAATATACTTATTTATCATCTCAAAATTCTATTGATTATTATGTTGGACCTCTCTCTCAGTTTGATTATTATGTTGGAACTCAATATTTATTGTTCCACAATTGTAGTAATTTATAATGACTTTAAGGGGATGTGGATGCTCAATTTCCTTTCTTTTTAGCATGAATGTGCAGTTGGTGCTAGCTCCTATTTAGTAAGGGAAGTAATGTAGGTGGTTTGAAATTAGAATTTAGATTGTTTTGGATAGTTGAATTTTCCTAGGAATGTACTTTTATTACCTGAAAATAGGATTTTTTTTCTTTCTCTTCTTTTTTTGGGTATGGACTCCGACACAATTTGACATGCCCCTCACAATGTTTAAAAATAAAAAATTTCTCTGTACTTCATGCGGTCGGTACATCATGCAAAAAGATTAAAATTCCCAATTACGGTCAGTACACCATGCAAAAAGATGAAAATTTCCAAACTATTGCAATATTGTAGAATTCGCAAAATCTTGTGATATCGTAAAAAATCACAGTATCACACATTCACACTAAGTGTATTATAATCCTTGTTGTTGGATATAACATTCAGAAGTGTTTATGACAATATAGTGTACCTACATTACTATAATCCCAATGAAGGATTTTACCAAAAAATTCCCCTTATCCTGGGTGAAGACCAAAAAGACCTTCAAATTTCAATATCGACCCACCAACACAACCCTTTTCTCGTTCTTCGATCCCATTTTCTATTTCACAATTGATTGTGGAATCAAGGAAAGAGGTTTTGGATGCAATGAGAGAGAAGCCGAATCGAGTCGTTAGAGACCAATCACAAGGTGGGCCACACCGTTGAGGTTGGCTTCTCTCTTGCTTCCTTTTTGTTGCAACCATCAATAGCCCTTTTTGTCCCTCAAGTGAACGGAACCCAATTGACCAATCCCTCTCTTCTTCTCCTTACTCGAACAAGCCCTATCAGAACTCCTCTCCTCTTTGCTTTAGAACTCAAATTTCTTAAAGTTTGTAATTGATCTATAAAAAAGGAGGAACAGTTCTTGCAAAAACTAGTTGATTTCACAATGATCTTTCTCCGAACACCATCTTTATTTTTTTTATGAAGAGGGTCTTTAATAGTACCAAGCGCTGGAGTCTTTATTTGTCTACTGATTATATTCTGTCTTCCTAATTATTGTTTTGATTCTCTTGTTTTATTTTCTTCTGATTGGGGTTTTTTTATGCCTTTTCATTTTATTCTTTATTTTAGCCCAAGACTTGAATTTGTTGAATTGAATGTTATGACAGCGATCAAATTCCAGCATACCTCTTTGAAAGAAGGGTTTTGGGGTTTTGGTTCTCTTCTCTTTCTCTTCTTTATCCGATTCTATTTTCTTGAATTGGGTGGTGGGGCTTCTTTTTTGTTGGTTGTAACCAAGGTTTTTATTCTTTTCTTTTTCTTGATTCGGGTTTCCTGAAATGCATCTGGTTTCCTGGGATGGGTTGAGGAGTATTACTGCGAAAGAAGGAGAGAGAAATAGAAGATACCAGTGTTTGAGCCAACTTCTCGAGACGGCTCGCTATAGCGAGTGAAGCGAGAATGCCCAGTTCCGAACTCTAAATTAGAGTCTGAGTCTGATTCCTCTTTCTTTGAGAGAGAATTATTCTCTAAAGCCATTGAGAAATTATTCTGAAAGGCTGCTCTAGAAGGTTTGAAGTTCTACTTCTTTGTAAAAGATTGTGCACCTCAGTCTCAAGGTGTTGAAGGGGGATCAAGCATAAGCGGTGCGCGGCGAGTAATAATGGCAGCGAGGAGTTGTGCAAGAACAACTACAGTCCTTAGGTCGACGTACTGACTGCGAGGAGTTGTGTAAGAACAACTACTGTCCTTAGGTTGACGTACTGACTGAGATAAAGAAGCCGTGAGTATATCTTGTAACCGTTCAATAGTGATTGGTTCTTCTGATCGTGGTTTTTCTCCCAAAAAGAGCTTCCACATTAAATTTGTTTTTGCCTTGTTGTGGTGATTGCTTGGTAGTTGATTATATAGACTAGCACCTTTTCTACTAAGTTTGTGGAACTTTCGACCAGTGAACAACAATATCCCCGCTGGGTAAAACAGGTGAGTTGCAATATCGCCGCTCATCGAAATGGCTAGAAAAGAAAAAAATAAGCAGGGATATCGCCGCTCACCTATTTTGGAGAGCATTTCTTCTATTTTTGTTGTTTTTCGAAGTGACTGAACGAGACAAAGGCGGTGTGGTCGTTTACAAATGGTCGACCCTATTCCCCTTTTGCAGTAGGCAGTGCCTGGTTGCAATATCTAAGAGATAGAACTGCCCTTCTCCTTCATCTCCCTCCTCCTCATTCTATATCTCCATCATTTTAAGAAATCAAGACGCATAGCTGGTTGCAGTTTAATAATCTAAAAGATGTAATGTAAACGGAGGATTGGGCACTGAGGTTGTGCTGAAAAATTAGGCGAAGTACCTGACTGAGATAGTGAGATTTGGTTAATAGTCTCTCTGCAACAATGTCCAGATTAGGAGAAGAAGAGTTTTGATTCTCAATGGGTCTACTGATCTACTCTATCATTCCCTGATGTGGATGAAGAGTTTTGAGATTTTCAAAATCTTTTAAATACTCCTTTCGTTGCTGTGATATGCGATTATTTTACTACTTAAAGAATGAGAAGAAGAAGAAGAAGAAGAAGAAGAAATCCATGTCTGTCCATTGAAGGAATGAGAAGAAGTAGAAGAAATAGTATGATTAAATTTCCCATAAAATCTTCTTTCCAATAAGTAAAGAAGTGTGATTATAATTTGTTGTTAATATTGTTGCATTATACGTTGTTATTATCACATTACGATTTATGAGCTAAGGAGTGAGTCTATATATGAGTTATCCCTGCACTTGTCTTTCGTTCAACCTGCACAAATCAATAGTATGAACTATTTTTCTTTTTCTTTCAATTTTTATCTAAATATGGCATGCATTTCTAGCTGGGAGATATGTAGGGCTTAATATTCAAATGTTACCATACCCACAAGTGCCAATATTGTATACGAGCGCAAGATCCAAGCCATTCATGAGGTGGGGCAGAACACAGACGTTCGTGCAATTGAGATCTGCTGTAAGAAGGTATTTAGTTTAAAATAAGTGCAAGTCGATCTAACGACCCAATTCATTCGGATCGGTGCCAATCATGGGATCTGCACTATCAAGGGGTCCGTATTTTATGCTTTACTCAAATGGATCATAAGCTTGACCCCACTAGTCATTTTGGCACGCATTGCTCACTTTATTGTGAGCACTTGTGCTCAGTGGAGGGGATTCTGCCCTTAATAGAAGATGAAAGAGTCTGCAAAAGCGCGAAACTTATTTATTGTAGAGTGTAAGACCATGTTTCCGGTTTAGCCTGACTATAGCACAGTTGGCTAGGGACATGGGTAGAATGTATGAATTTGAGTCCTTCATGTAACAAAGAAAAAGGAAAAGAAAAGAAAAGAACAAGCTCTTAACACAGTACCAACTCTCATCTGATGCGGTACCTAGGGTACAATTAGGTTAGCCCAAATCAGAACCCACTTGGTCCGAGCCATATATAATTGGAAATTGGGTTGGGCTTCACGGTTGGATCACGCTGTGTCTGGGTTTAAACCTGCATGAACATCAAGTCAGGTTAGGTTTGGGCTTAATTTGGGTGGCCAAAGTAGATAACTTAGGTACGAACATAATTTTTTGCTATATTTGCTTAGGGTGACTATTTTCTTTTAGAACAGCCACTCCTCCGTTTTCTTTTGGGCTATACTAGTTAGTGATGCTTTAAACTTGACCTTGGTACTGACTTATCTATAATAATAGACTAGCAACAAATGTCCGGACTTAAATGAAGATATATTATTAAACTTTAAAGTTTTTTTTAATATTTTAAGAGAAACAAATCTAAAATATAAATATATATTATCTATATACCTTTCATCATTAATATTTATTCTATGCTTCAAGATTCCACATTAAAAAAATATAAAAAAACTGAAATAAACTTACGAAAACTACAAACCAAATTTAAAATAAGAAATTCCTACCCAGTTTTATTTTTCATGTCATATTTCGAAAGAAGAAAAGAAATATGCTATAAATTAGGTGCTGCAATATTTCTTAAATAACATAAATATTCTCAATGTTGAAATAGAAAAATTGAAGGTGGACATGATAATTTAAATATAAGATTTTATGTGAATCGTTTGAATTATATTGTACAAATACTAAAGTATGTTTATGTTTATAATTCTTTTGAAAACTTTTTCATCATAAATCATGAGTTTTTTTTTTTTTTTTTTTTTTTTTTTTTTTTTTTTTTTTTTTGGAAGTCTGAGGATATTTGCCGATGAAATATAGGGGAGGTGGAGGGAGCATTCTACTTAGCCCCCTCACTAACTAATTTGACCAGTAGTAAGGTCATCTAAAACCAGGTCACATGGGTGTGCCCAAGTCCATACAAGTAAATTATAAAAAGACGCAAACAGCAAACAAAAATAAAATCAAATAAATGCTCAATAGGTTTTCACTCAATTTTATTCAACTCATACATGAGGGTGTTCATGGATGGGTAGAGCTGGGCTGAGAAATATTTAGGCTAGGCCTGACTTTTAAACTATAGGCCCAAGCCCATTCAAAGCCCAAGCAGAGGACTTGGTATGAATCCAACAATCAATTGCTATAGGCGCTATGGATGCTTTTGGACAGATTGCATCGTCTCAAGTATCAATTTTGCATCTACTGACAAGAGTGTTGTTCCCCCCCCCCCCCCCCCCCCCCCCCCCAACCCCAAGAGTGTTGTTCCCCCCCCCCCCCCCCACACACACACACACACACACACACACACACCAACCCCAAAAAAAAAAAAAAAAAAAAAAGAAAGAAAGACAGAGTGTTGTTGGAATCTTCAATGTCTATATCCCATCATTATTCGGCGTGTTAGAATCACCATGAATCAATCCATCATGAGTTGATTGATGTATTATTCCATTCCAATATGTAACAATATGCAAACTGCAATAACACATTCACAGTTAAGAAATACACATTTCAACTGATGATCTTTCTAAAAACAGAATGAGACATCTTTGAAGAAATATTCCATCAATAAGATCAATCGGACAATTAATGGGGCCCAACCCTTTTAAACTGAAAAGTTAGAGGGGTTTGGATGGGACTTATCTTTAACGGTACATATTATCTCTTTGTGGGTCCCACCCATCATTTCAAATCCAGACTGAGAACTTAGAGTGGTTTGGATGGGATTCATCTTTAACCGTTCAGATTATCTCTTTGTGGGACCGAGTTTCGGCAGTGTGTCCCACTCATCGTTTCAAATCCGGATTAGGATCCGAATGTGAACTATAGTTTCACTGTCTGCTGGCACATGATAGCAATACCACCCAACCTATCAAAAACCAGCAATGAAAAAGGCCAAAGAGAGAGGGGGAGAGAGGGTATGACGTTACGGATCAGCACCGCTGTCACATCCCGGTCCCGAATCAACCTGCCCTAGGGTAATCTCCGAGGTGAAACACACGTACTTCCGTATGATTGTACCTGTCTCGAACCAAATACAAGCACACGAAGGAAAAGAACTATTCTACTTGTTAGTCAAAACTCACTAAAACCATTAATCAACAGTTAAAATAGCGGAAGCTTGAACAAAATGAATATCATATCCCTGTACAATTCATTTATAATATTCGAGTTTGATACAAAAAGAATTGTACATTTATAAACATTGTTTTATACTGTAGGTGCAGAAAATAATGACCCACAATAAGAGGGTGCCTTATAGGACTTATCCGAGAAGATGATGGTGTCTGGAATATCTGGATGCCGCCCGGAAGCCTGGAAGGGAAGAACAAACAGTCAGAGGACCCTGGCCTGAGTGGCGCAAGGCTCTCCGATGCCAAAGTCAGTATATGAACTGGAACAATGGAAGGAGAGGAGGAAGAGAGACAGAGTAACGACTCTGGTATGGAAAAATGGCGTACCTTAGATGGTGGCATGGGTCTCTATTTATAGAGGGTAGATCGTATCTTCGGAAGATATTGTGGTGTGGGTCCCACGATTTGACTTAGAAGTCATGATCAGCCCACATTGCATTAATTGTGGTCCAATCCAGCCCACTATGCATTAAATGCCCATCGGGTCAGCCCACATCGCATTTAATGCACATCTTGTTGGGCCAGATCCTGTTGGGCGCCTTTGGCGGTAGGAGTACCAGCGGATCCGCCCTCGGGCCCTGCCCTGATGTGGCTTCAGCCGCTGGATGGGACTCTGCCAGGGATCTGGCGAAGATTGTGGGCGGCTGGATGTCGCGTCTGTCCCACCAGCGCGTGTCCCTATCCCTCCACGTGCCTGATGACGTGGGGGATGAAGGGTACACGTGAATTCTCTCCCGCTTCGGCTTCTGTCTCGGCTTCTTTAGCCGAAATGGAGCTTTCTGCCGAGGTGGCACCCGTGGTGGTGATCCTTGCCGAGATGACGCCCGAGGTGGGCCAGTTCGGCGCTAAGGCCCGGAGCTGTCCGACTTCGGCCGGACCTCCTGTCCTGATAGCCGGGACGAGCCTGGTGTCACGTGGATGACGTGAGGGTGGCACGTGAGAATGCTTAACTTGATCTGGTGGCTGTGATTAACTTAATCCTGTGGTTCGGGAAATCTCCCCACACAATTGCCCCCTAGGTTTTGACCTCTGAAGTGTGCTAGCCTTTAGGGGTTGAAAGCTAGAAGAATCCATCTGGGGATACTGTGATCATTACTTGGTGTCGCTTCAACTCTTCAAAGCAATAAATGCCCTGACCTGTTTTGCCTTTGGAACCGAGCTGACGGCTACACGCGTAGTTTCCGCGCCGACTGCGTTGTCCCATTGATTGATGGGCTGTCTCATTGATTGACGGGCACGGGTTTTGGAGTGTCTCTTCGAATTCGGAGGCGGTACCCAAATGAGGGTTTCCCCTTCTATAAATAGGGCCGCCTCCTTCTTCTTCTTGCTTCTGACTCTTTTCGCTTTCGCCTCTATCTTTACTTTCAATCTCTGTTCTGGTTTTTGAGAGATCTGTTCGAGGACGACGACCATAGAACGCGCCTGGATCTGCCTCTGGTCTGCTCCTTTGCCCTCGTAAGTCGCTCTGCTCTTTCGTCTGGTTTTCTTGGGGTTTTCCGATTTCTAGGGCTTTTCTTCGTAGTCACCCCTTCTAGACATGGGCACCCCTAGATTCAGGGTAGATTCTGATGAGGGCTTGGCCGAGTTTAGGGCTGCCTTCAAAATTCCGGAGGGGGTCCTCCTGAAACCGGCAGACCTTGCCGACGCTGCCCTGTATCGCTGCTACGGCGGCTGGATGCCATTCCCTCTGATCTCTGTGATCGAGGGTGGGGTCAGGTTCCCACTGCACCCCTTGCTTAGGGCTTGCCTTAGCCTTTGGTCCCTCGCCCCGGGCCAGCTGATGCCCAATGGCTACAAGGTCATCATGGGCACAGCGAAGCTGAACGAGATCTTGGGGACCAACCTGGGCCCTCACGATATCGAGGACGCTTATGATATCTGCAAGGCTGGGGAGGGAAGATACTATCTCCGTGTGAAGCCGCAGCGAAGGGGCTTCGTCCTAGCCTTGGAGGATTCAAGTAAGAACGCCGAGGAGGATTTCTTCTGCGTCTCGGGGGACTGGGAGTTCGGCCCAGGCGAAGATAGGAGGCTGTCGGTCCCACGTCGCCCTGGGGAAGTCCCAAGTAATCATCGCCGCTTTTCTCTACTGTTTTGCTTATCTTACTGGTGCCGAACTGACATTTTTCTTTGCCTGTCGAGCAGAGGCGGGTGCAAGGAGACGCCGAGCTGCTAGCGAAGGTTGGAAGAGGAACACCGAAGACATCAACAAGGTCGAACGGTACAAGGGGCACGAAACCAGGTCGGCCTGGAAACTGCTTGGGTACAAGCCGAGGTATCGCGGCCACTACCACAGGACCGGAGTTCCTGGGGCGGACGAGACACACCCTGACCGTCCGACCGTATCGGTTGCGGTGTTTAGCGGGATCCCCCTGACCGATCCTGTTGCCGACCGGACTGCGTCTGGAGCCGAAGCGTCCACTTCCGATCCGGGGCTGCCGGACTTGTCGCAGATAGTGGAAGCCTATACCTCGGACCAAGAGGAGGACATGGGAGGAAGCTCGAGGGAGGCCGCTGTCAGGGACCTGGCTGCCAAGTTTAGGCAGAGGTCAGCGTCTTCTGGGACTCCGTCGCCTACCAGTACTCATGCTGCATCGGGTCCGGTGGGCGTGGGCGCTCCCTCTGCTCCTGCTCCTGGGAGAGTCCGGCAACGATCGCCGGACCGCTCGAAGGAGGGGTCCCCGCTCAGGAAGAAGTCCAAAGCGGTGGAGAAGAGCTCAAGAGCCGACCTGCAGTCGGGCAAAGCTCCTGGGGCCAAAGCCCCTGCCGAGAAGGGAGGCGAGAAGAGCGCGCCGAAGGAAAAAGAGTGCGCCGGCCGAAAAGGGTGCGCTTGTCAGCAAGTCGGCTGTCGGGCCAGCGCGCGAGCCTCTGATCTTGGCGGGACAAGGGTCCGGATCGGCTTCCGGGCCCCGGACTGCCCCAGCACCGTGGAAGCCGAGGATGGAAACCTCTACCGGTGAACCCTTGAGCGTCGAGACCGGTTGCTGGGAAATGCCGAGGTGATTGGGGCTCTCGCCAAGGCCTGTGCTCTACCAAGAGATATGGAGACGCACGATAGGTACGAGGATGAGAGCCTGATGGTTTCGGCGATCCAGGACAACATTCGAGTAAGTGCTTGCAACTCCTCTCTCCATTCTTCAAGTAGCTTGGTCGAATCCTGACTCTGTTTCTTTTTGCAGAACGTGCAGAGGCTCCTAACCGTGGTGGGAAGGAGGGATAGGAGCGCTGCAAGAATGGCCCGCCTGGAATCCGAGCGGGAGAAGTTGAAAAAGGAGCTGGACGAGCAGCAGAAGGGATTCGAGGAGCTCAAGGCAGCCAGTGCTGGAGAATCTGCTCGGCTGGCGTCGGCTCTGGCTGAGGTCGCCGAACTCTCGTCTCGGGCCGACCACATGAAAGGCGAGCTCTGGGCGAGGAACAAGAAGGCCGCCGAACTGGAGTCCGAGCTGGCCAGGTTGAAGGCTGAGTCGACTGCTGAGGGGACGAGGCTGCGTGCTGAAACGGCGAGGTTGAAGGCTGCGAACGCCGAGCTTGAGAAGGAAGCCCAGTCCGCCTTCCAGGATGGGGTAGATCGAGCCACCGAGCTGTACGAGAAGCAGGTGGAGGAGATCACCGCCATCCTGTTTGAAGAGGGATGCCTGGCCGCACTGAGACGTGCGGGGGTTCCTGAAGACCACCCCGTCTACCAGGACCTGCCGAAGTATTCGGACCTGGATCCCGAGCCTAGCTCCGTACCTACAGCTGACGGTGCCCCGGTCGAAGCCCCTGCGGTCGTCGACGCTCCAGCTGCCCCAGTCTCAAGCGATGCCCCAGTCGCCAGCGAGGCTTTAGCCGTGCCTCAGGGTGAGACTTCCGCTCCTGGTTCGGCTGAGGTGCCAGCTGAAGCCCCGTCTGCCAGCGACACTCCAAGCGAGGTCCCTGTCTTGGCCGAAGCTTCTGGCCCCTTGGAGACGGTGATTGACCTGGTCGAGTCGCCGAGACCGGAGTAAGCTCTGCCTTGTGGCTCTTTTTGTAATACTTTTACTTTTGCTTTCAGCCTTGTAATCCTTTCCATTGTTAATGAAAAAGACTTCTTTACTTGCATATTTTTCTCTTTGCATCTGCTTTCTTTCTTACCTCTGGATGTGGATCGAATGGTATTGAATGCCTTTACTGTGTGGCGTGGCCCTTGAGGTAGAAAGAGTCAAACTGTCAGTGCTGACACTCCGTATTCTCGAGACCATAAATAGCAACAAACGAGGTGGCGCAGCTGACGAGGGAATCGGACGGATGTCTCCACGTGGCGCCATAGGGATCGCTGGTCAACAGCCGTGCATCCCCAGTACGCGTGGGAGACTTCGCCCTCATAACTTCCTTCGGAAACCGAGTCCTCCTCCTTCCTATAAATAGGGGAGGCAAGCTCGCCATGGGAGAAGGAATGAACATGGCAGTAGAAATCATGCCTGGGAGGTGCCCGAAACTTCTTGATCCGGGGGGGGAACCCTGCGCCGTTGGACGGCTATCCCCGAGGGGGGATGGCTGTCGTGGTCTGCGCGCTTTCTGAAGGAAATCCCCGTGGACTACGCGCTTTCTGAACGCGGGTCCACGGCCATTCGTCCCTGGCCAGGCAGAGTGAGGATGCGCTGCAGGGGGACGGTGGCGCCTTCTCGTCCGACACCGCCCTGTGCGCCCGTCGTACGGCAGGCGGGATTGGGCCTCGCTGGTCCGGGAGGCTTCTTCAAGCTCTGTCGCTCCCACTGCCACCGAGGGTGTTGCAGAGCCCAGCGGGGCCGGAGGGGCTGTGCGATGCTTTGGTCTGACCAACCAGAGTGCATTGCTGCATAGCCCGGTGAAGTTCAGGATCGCTCAGAACCTCCAGGAGCCTTCTGCCTGAAGAGTCAGTGACGCCTGAAGAGTCAGTGAAGATCAGAGTCTTTCTATCATTTTATTTTCTGCTTCATTTTCCGTTTTCAGAGGACTGCGATCCTCCTTGCTGTACTCTTCTTTCTGTTCTGTAGTTGTTTTGTAACGAAGCAGTTTGCAATAAATGAAAATGCATTTTCTGGTTAACCAAGCTGGCGTACAGTGCTTTCGAGTTCCTTTTCTCATTACTTTGCGCTATTTCGGAATGCTTGATTTGTGTTTGAATGCTGGCATCATTCCCTTGGTCATGGCTGTTAAAGCGTGAGCTCGGCAATGATCTTGAGGGGTGTAGAAACCCAGATATTAGGAATCCGGCCGAGTGTCTGAACTCGAGGCCTTCTCTATAGCCCAAGGCTTAGGAGTTTTAGGAAGTGACCGAGTCTGGACTCGAGGTCTCTTCCAGGGCGGAGGGCCCGATCTCGGCTGAGTAAGGACTCGAAGCCTCTCCATAGCCCAAGGCTAGGAGCTTTAGGAATCGACCGAGTCTGGACTCGAGGTCTCTTCCAAGGCGGGGGGCCTAATCTCGGCTGAGTAAGGACTCGAGCCTCTCCATAGCCCAAGGCTTAGGAGCTTTAGGAATCGACCGAGTCTGGACTCGAGGTCTCTTCCAAGGCGGGGGGCCTAATCTCGCTGAGTAAGGACTCGAAGCCTCTCCATAGCCAAGGCTAGGAGCTTTAGGAATCGACCGAGTCTGGACTCGAGGTCTCTTCCAAGGCGGGGGCCTAATCTCGGCTGAGTAAGGACTCGAAGCCTCTCCATAGCCCAAGGCTAGGAGCTTTAGGAATCGACCGAGTCTGGACTCGAGGTCTCCTTCCAAGGCGGGGGGCCTAATCTCGGCTGAGTAAGGACTCGAAGCCTCTCCATAGCCCAAGGCTAGGAGCTTTAGAATCGACCGAGTCTGGACTCGAGGTCTCTTCAAGGCGGGGGGCCTAATCTCGGCTGAGTAAGGACTCGAAGCCTCTCCATAGCCCAAGGCTAGGAGCTTTAGGAATCGACCGAGTCTGGACTCGAGGTCTCTTCCAAGGCGGGGGGCCTAATCTCGGCTGAGTAAGGACTCGAAGCCTCTCCATAGCCCAAGGCTAGGAGCTTTAGGAATCGACCGAGTCTGGACTCGAGTTCTCTTCCAAGGCGGGGGGCCTAATCTCGGCTGAGTAAGGACTCGAAGCCTCTCCATAGCCCAAGGCTAGGAGCTTTAGGAATCGACCGAGTCTGGACTCGAGGTCTCTTCCAAGGCGGGGGGCCTAATCTCGGCTGAGTAAGGACTCGAAGCCTCTCCATAGCCCAAGGCTAGGAGCTTTAGGAATCGACCGAGTCTGGACTCGAGGTCTCTTCCAAGGCGGGGGGCCTAATTCATCGAAATCAGTCAGAGAGATGACAAGTCGATGACAAGGTGAAAGCTGTTTTCATTGATTGAGATTCATTACATCCTTAGAAATAGAATTTCTTCAAAGGGGATGCATTCCACGGTCTCGGCAATGGCTTGCCATCCAAGCCTTCGAGCTTGTAGGCTGACTTTCCTGCCAGTGAAACTACTCTGAACGGGCCGTGCCAGTTCGGGGCAAGCTTCCCCTCATTTGGTTCTCTGTCAGCTGCAGGGTCTTCTTTAAAACGAGCTCTCCCGTAGTGAACCTTCTTTCCTTGACATTCTGATTGTATGCCCTGGCTAAACCGTTGCTGATAGTCGGTTAGTCTCAGGGCTGCAGCTTCTCGTCGTTCGTCCGCTAGCTCCAGCTCCATTGCCAGGTTCGTCTCATTTCGGCCTTGGTCGACCAGCTCTGTCCTCAGGGTAGGAAGGCCGATTTCCAGGGGAATGACCGCCTCCATACCGTAGGCCAGAGAGAATGGTGTCGCCGAAGTGGACCTCCTTGGAGTTGTTCGATAGGCCCACAGCACGCTCGGAAGCTCTTCTGTCCATCTGCCCTTTGCCTTGTCCAGTCGCTTCTTCAGGCCGTCCAGGATCACTTTGTTGGAGACTTCTGCCTGGCCATTACTCTGTGGATATGCCGGGGTGGAGTAATGGTTTCTGATGCCATGCTCTTGGCAGAAATCTCTGAAGGATTTGGAGTCGAACTGAGTTCCGTTATCTGAAATCAGGGTCCGGGGGATGCCGAACCTCGTGAGGATGTTTTTCCAGACGAAGTTCCTGGAGTCCCTGTCCGTGATGGAAGACAACGGTTCAGCCTCTATCCATTTGGTGAAGTAGTCCGTAGCTACTATCAGCCATCTTTTGTTCCCTGGAGCTCGGTGAAGGGGCCCCACAATGTCCAGGCCCCATTGAGCGAAGGGCCATGGACTGGAGAGGGGGCTCAGATCTTGCGCTGGCTGATGGAGGGAGTGGGAGAACTTCTGGCATTTCTCGCATTTTCTGGCGTAGACCTGGGCGTCCTTCTGCATGTAGGGCCACCAGTAACCCTGGCTGATTGCCCTGTAGGCCAACGAGCGGCCTCCTATATGGCTGCCGCAGATTCCTTCATGGATCTCGTACAGGAAGTCGTCCACCTTGGACGGGTGGACGCATTGGAGGTATGGGCCTGTGAAGGACTTCCTGTAGAGTTTGCCTTCTGGAGAGAGCCAAAAGCGGGCTGCCTTGAGCCTGATTTTGTGGGCTTCAGTCTTATCCTCGGGGAGCTGGTCATCCTTCAGGTAGGCAACGATTGGATCCATCCAGCTGGGGCCGAGGTCAGCACAGAGGACAAGCCGAGATGATTGGAGTTCTAGACTTGACCTTGATACTGACCCGACCTCGATGGTCCTCTTCTTTCCTGCTTCAACAGCGGAGGCCAGGTTTGCAAGCGCATCTGCGTGCGTGTTGGTATCTCGGGAGATTTGCCTGACCTCGGCTTTCTGGAATTGGGAGAGTAGCTTTTTTGCCAGGGCTAAGTAGGCCGCCATCCTGTCGTCCCTGGCCTGGTAGTCTCCAGCGAGCTGGCTAGTTACCAGTTGAGAATCGCTGAAGATTTCCAGGTGCTGGGCTCCGAGGACTCGGGCGCTGTTCAACCCTGCGATCAGTGCTTCGTACTCTGCCTCATTGTTCGTCGCTTTGAAGTCGAGGGTGAAAGCCTGCTCTATGACCAGTCCCTCTGGCGATTGGAGAACTATGCCGGCGCCAGCTCTCTTGGAGGTGGACGACCCGTCGACAAAGATCCTCCATGCCGAGGTGGGAGACTGCTGGACTTCTGTTTCCGCTGGCTCTTGCCCCGGCTCTTGCCCTGTGCCCCCCAGTGCCGTGCCGAGCTGGATCTGAGCCTGGTTGGGGCAGGCGAATTCGACTATGAAGTCTGCCAGAATCTGGGCTTTGATTGCAGTTCGGGGACGGTACTGTATGTCATACTGCCCCAATTCAACTGCCCACTTTGATATGCGCCCTGAAAAGTCAGCTTTCTTGAACAAGGAACGGAGTGGGTGCTCCGTGATCACCACAATAGTGTGGGATTGAAAATAATGGGAGAGCTTGCGGGAGGCGGTGACAAGAGCCAACGCAAGCTTCTCCAACAGAAGGTACCTGGTCTCGGCATCGAGCAGGGTCTTGCTCGTGTAATAGATCGGCTTTTGAACTCCCTCGTCCTCCCTGATGAGGACGGAGCTCACTGCGTGATCCGAGACTGCTAGGTATAAATACAGGATCTCTCCCCGAGTCGGGGTAGAGAGTAATGGGGGTGACATCAAATAAGTTTTGAGTGCGGCCAATGCCTGGTCGCACTCGGGGGTCCATTGGAACTTCAAATTTTTCCTCAAAAGCTGGAAAAAAGGCCTGCACTTATCTGATGAGCGGCTGATGAAGCGATTGAGTGCGGCGGCCATTCCCGTAAGCTTTTGAACTTCCTTTGTGGTGGAGGGACTCTGGATGTCCTGGATGGCGGTGATCTGGTCTGGATTGGCCTCTATCCCTCTCCGCGTCACCAAGCTGCCGAGAAACTTGCCAGAGGCTACGCCGAAGGCGCACTTGGAAGCGTTGAGCTTGAGCTTGTAGGCGCGGAGGATGTCAAAGACTTGGCCGAGATCCGCCAGGTGGTCGCCGGAGCGCACAGATTTGACGACCATGTCGTCGATATACACCTCCACCGTTCGGCCGAGCTGGGCCTGGAACATCTTCGTGACGAGGCGCTGATAGGTCGCCCCCGCGTTCTTCAGCCCGAAGGGCATTACTCTATAGCAGTAAGTGCCGCGGGGGGTGATGAACGATGTTTTTCTCCTCGTCGGGCCCATAGAGAGGGATCTGATGGTAGCCCCGGTAGGCGTCGAGGAAGCTCATTCGGTCATGACCAGCGGTGGCGTCAATCAGTTGGTCGATCTTCGGGAGGGGGAAACTGTCCTTAGGGCAAGCCCTGTTCAGGTCGGTGAAGTCTACGCACACCCTCCA
The DNA here is from genome assembly GCA_012931725.1 of Litsea cubeba. Taxonomy (NCBI): domain Eukaryota; kingdom Viridiplantae; phylum Streptophyta; class Magnoliopsida; order Laurales; family Lauraceae; genus Litsea; species Litsea cubeba. The sequence continues at coordinate 19,679,332 of CM022952.1, read as the reverse complement.
CTTTCCAGTTTTCTTCTTGACGACCACCGTGTTGGCCAGCCATACCGGGTACTGGACTTCCCGGATGGCCCCTGCTTTTAGCAGGTTGTCGACCTCTTCCACGACCGCGTCTGTCTGCTGCAGCCCGGTTCTGCGGGCCTTCTGCACTACTGGCTTGTGGTCGGGGTCGACGTTGAGCTTGTGGCACATGACCTCAGGGTCGACCCCGGGCATCTCACTTGGGTTCCAAGCGAAGACGTCCACATTCTGCATCAAGAACCGAGAGAGTTCGGCCCTTTCTTCGTCCGACAGCTGGGTGCCGATCAGGAAGAAACGGTCTGGGTCTGCCGGGTCTAGCCTGACCTCGGCTAGGTCCTCGATGCTCTTCTTCTCAGGGTCCCTGCCGATCTCATCGAGGCCCTTTTCGAATTCGGCCAGGTTAACGCGCTCTGGCTCCTTTACTGCTGGAACTGCGGCTAACACGCACTGCCTGGCCTGCTGCTGGTCTCCCTTCACTGTGACTACCTCCATCTTGCCTTCTTCGTTCTCATGGACGAATTTCAGCTTTTGGTGGTAGGAAGAAGGAACTGCCTCTAGCTTGTGGAGCCACGTCCTGCCCAGAATGACATTGTAGGGGGATGGGGCATCCACAACCAGAAAGTCGGCTGTCACGGAGGCTCCGCCAACTTGGGTGTCCAAGGTGATTCTACCCTTTGGGTAGACTGGTGTCGCGGACAACCCTAGCAGAGGTGCACGAACCTCCGTGAGGTCTGCTTCGGAGAGTTTCATCCGTTTGAAGCAGTCGTAATAGAGGACCTCGGAGGAGCTGCCGGAGTCGACGAGGATCCTCTTTACGGTGAAGTCTCTCAACTTCATGGTTGAGGAGCAGGGGGTCGTTGTGAGGAACCTGGACTCCCTCTAGATCTCGGTCCGAGAACGAGATGGCTGGTTTGTCGCGGCGGGCTTTCTTGGATGCCGGGGCGAGGTCGGCTTTCATCACTTCTTTCTCGTGCGAAGCCCGCCTGGCTTCGGCACGGGTCTGAGAGCTTCCCCGGGACGAGGAAGCGGGAGCTGAGGACGCCAGATGGATCACGTTGATGATCTTCTCTGAGTCCTCGCTGTCTGGAGCCTGGGCTGCGTTCTGGGGAGCCCGGCCCTCGCTGCCGCCGGCATCACCGGCCTTGACGAACTCTTGGAGGTGGCCCTGTTCGGCCAGCTTCTCTAGATACCCCTGTAAATTCCTGCATTCTCCAGTCCTGTGCCCGTTGCCCTTATGGAAGGCGCAGTAGAGCTTGCTCCGGGAGCCTTCGGTAGGTTCACTCTTCATGGGCGGAGGGTACTTGAAGAACGGCTCGGACTTGATTTTGGCCAGGATGCGGTAGATCGGCTCCTTGAAGACGACATTGACGCTCTGGCTGGCGCTGGAGGGAGGTCTGGGCTTCCAATTGCCCCCAGACCTGGACGACGAAGGCTTCGTCGAACTGGAGGCCCAGTCCCGCTTGGACTCCTGCTTCTGGGAGGGCCTCCCGCCTCTTTGCCGAGGCTGGCTATTCTTCTGCTCGGGCTCTGGATGCCCGTCCCGATCCTTAGCTCGGATCTCATCTTCTTCCCGGGCGATGAAGCGCTTCACCCGGGACATTAACTCTGACATGGACTCCGGGGTGTCCCCGGCCAAGTCCTTCCGCAGGTCGCTGCCGGGGATCAGGGCGTGCTGGAAGGCGTAGACGGATATCCCCTCCCTTGCGCCCTCGATCTGGCTGTAAATCGCCCAGAACCGGTGGGTGAACTTGGCGATAGTTTCACCCTCCTTCATTTTCAGGGCGATAAGGTCCCCTTCCTTCTTGGGGACGACGGTGTATGCTTGGAACTTCTTCAGGAAGGAGAGCTGGAGCTCCTTCCAACTGGGAATCGACTGCTCTGGGAGAGAGCAAAACCACTTCAGGGGGAGGTCGCCCAAACTGGAGGAGAAGATCTTACAGTTTAGGTGGCCCTCATTTCCCCAGATAGACATCTTCTGGGAGAAGTGTCGGAGGTGTGCGGATGGATCGGACAGTCCGTCGTAGGGGACGAACCGCGGGACGGAGAACTTCCTGGGCAAGGGGGTGCGCTCGATTTCCTTCGTGAAGGGAGAGCCCCCAAGATCAGTGTGGCCGCAGAGCTGCTTCTGGTCCCGCATGTCCAGGTTGTGCTGGAGAGCTCGCCTGACACGTTTGTCGAACCACTCCTGCTCGTCGTCCTCCTCTGGAGTCTGAGCTCTGGACTTTCGCTTGGGGTGGCTCGGACTGTGATGGCTATGAGTTCGGCCATCGCGACTATGGTGACTCCGGCTGTTGCTCGAGCCTTCGTCACGAATCTGGCCCCGTTTCTGGTCCAGATGATGTCTGAGGTCCTCACGAGGAGGCTGGGTCGCCTTGCTGGGAGCGCCCTTCTTTTTCCCTTGGGGCTCAGAGACTTCCCTCAAGGAGGCAGTTTGCACTGCCTTCAGCTGCTGCTGGAGCTTGCGAATCATCCGCTCTTGCTTCCGGAGTTGCTTCTGGAGGAGGGCTGCCTCGGGAGCCTCTTTGGGGGGTTGAGCGTGGCGCGTTTCTCCCACGGCCACGGCCTTGTCCTTCCGAGGACGCTGATGCTGATGATCATCGCGTCCGGGTGGCGGGACCTCGTCCGCTGAGAGTGAGGTCTCGACTCCCTCTTGGAAAGGGATCTCGACAAAGAGTTGGGAGCCCAGGCGGCCCTCGCCTGCAGCCGTCCCTTGCACCGCGCGGGACTGCCCCTGAGGAGGGACTTCCGCTGGAGTCGTGTCTTGCACCGCGCGGGACTGCCCCTGAGGAGGGACTTCCGTTGGCGGTGGTGGCAGCGCGAGCGCTGCTCCTGAAGATTCTACGCCCTTCTTAGCTTTCGGAGGCATGGCTTCTGAAAGGATGAGGTTAGGAAGATTGGGAAGGTTTTGAGAGGTTTGGATGGCTGGGATATTTCTTCCCCACAGACGGCGCCAATTGTAGGTGCAGAAAATAATGACCCACAATAAGAGGGTGCCTTATAGGACTTATCCGAGAAGATGATGGTGTCTGGAATATCTGGATGCCGCCCGGAAGCCTGGAAGGGAAGAACAAACAGTCAGAGGACCCTGGCCTGAGTGGCGCAAGGCTCTCCGATGCCAAAGTCAGTATATGAACTGGAACAATGGAAGGAGAGGAGGAAGAGAGACAGAGTAACGACTCTGGTATGGAAAAATGGCGTACCTTAGATGGTGGCATGGGTCTCTATTTATAGAGGGTAGATCGTATCTTCGGAAGATATTGTGGTGTGGGTCCCACGATTTGACTTAGAAGTCATGATCAGCCCACATTGCATTAATTGTGGTCCAATCCAGCCCACTATGCATTAAATGCCCATCGGGTCAGCCCACATCGCATTTAATGCACATCTTGTTGGGCCAGATCCTGTTGGGCGCCTTTGGCGGTAGGAGTACCAGCGGATCCGCCCTCGGGCCCTGCCCTGATGTGGCTTCAGCCGCTGGATGGGACTCTGCCAGGGATCTGGCGAAGATTGTGGGCGGCTGGATGTCGCGTCTGTCCCACCAGCGCGTGTCCCTATCCCTCCACGTGCCTGATGACGTGGGGGATGAAGGGTACACGTGAATTCTCTCCCGCTTCGGCTTCTGTCTCGGCTTCTTTAGCCGAAATGGAGCTTTCTGCCGAGGTGGCACCCGTGGTGGTGATCCTTGCCGAGATGACGCCCGAGGTGGGCCAGTTCGGCGCTAAGGCCCGGAGCTGTCCGACTTCGGCCGGACCTCCTGTCCTGATAGCCGGGACGAGCCTGGTGTCACGTGGATGACGTGAGGGTGGCACGTGAGAATGCTTAACTTGATCTGGTGGCTGTGATTAACTTAATCCTGTGGTTCGGGAAATCTCCCCACACATATACAAAAGAAAGTCTACAAGAATATCCTATGCACCAATACCAAAAGTAAAATAAGATAGACAAAAGCTAGTGTGACCCACACAATAGTAGTCAGTCACACTTCTAACTATAAGCTCTCAAAATGTTTTGGCGCTCTTCGTAACGAGGAGTCACTACATGGGCCCTACACCGGGCCACTCCTCTAATCCTGAAGGTACCTCTTGGGTAACCTCCGCTCCCTCCTGGACCTTAGCAAGGCTGGGAGTTGTAACTGTACCTGTGACACCAAGCATAGTATCTCAATACAACGAGATAGCAAGTATAGGCAATAAACAGGATATACATAACTCTCGAGGAAAATTAAATAATAAGAACCACAAAATAATGATAAAAGGAAATAACTAGACAATTGTAGTAATTGAGTAAAATCATACTTTCAAATTTTAATGAATAATAAATATATCTATACAAACTGGCAACTACATTAAACTTCTTCTCTCAATGAGAGAGCAAATCAAATCTAGTTGGGATGTCTCCAACTGCCCAGCCAAAAGCTAGCTGGCTACCCGGTTCTGGAGTTCCGGTTACTGTAGACGACAGACGACATACTGTAGTAGTCTCAAATAATATGAATCAAATAACCCCGTCGGGTGTCACAAATTTCTGTAGTGCCATTTCAAATGAGTCAAGTAAAATCGAATCGAATAGTTTATGTGTTTAACTATAATTCAATTCGAGTAATATCTCACATAGTCAAATACTTGTCCAATTCAATTCCTCCATCAAATATTGAATAATTGTGTGACAATTAAATAGCAAATTGGGGAGATGGGTGATAGGATCGAATATTGTAAGCAATATTACTATTTTATCAAATAAAATTTTGATATGAATAAGATCAACAACCTCTATATAATATAAATATTTAAGAAATTAAGATATTTATTAACTAATTTAATTATTCATATAGCCTATTACCATCCAATACAAGATCAATTAAGAGAATCAACACATTATTATTTACTTGGTGTCACTTATTATGGAATCATATTGAATCTCTAAATTAATATTCATGGCATAATAATTAGGCTAATGACATCCATTGGGCTAACTAAATTAGTTTATGGGTTCCATCTTTAAGGTCATAAGGTTCTTATAAAGCCTAATTTACTATGGAATAGGAATTATGCCTTAATTATTCAATGGAAATATTTAAGGTGGTCTAGTAAGGGCTAAGAGTGGTAAATCCACTTGTACAAATGGATTAAAAGAAGCCCTGAAATCAGCTTCAGGTTCGCTCGAGCGGACCTCATCCAGAAAGCAGGTCGCTCGAGCGCACCCCTTGGTCGCTCGAGCCTAAGTTTAAGTATCAGGTTCGCTCGAGCGAACGTTCCAGTTCGCTCGAACGAACTGTCTAGGGTTTCAGAAACTCGAATTTTCGAGTTTTCTTCTTATTCTTCTCTCTAATCTCTTCATCACTATTAAAACCTACAATTATGGAGCCTCCATGCTCCCAACATAGCATTAAACTCATCCATTCCTTCCATAAAAATCAAATCCTATATATTCAAGGAAAATACATGCATTAAAATCATTAAGCTTGAATGATATGAATCAATGTGCATAAACATTATGTATAACTTATTTAGAGCTTATACTTGCCTCAATGCAAGCTCTCAAGCCTTCTCTTCACAAATCTTAGTTTTTAGGGCCAAAATCCCCAATTTATCAAACCCTAACAATAGAAAAACCATGAAAAATGATAAGAATGCAAATGCATGTGAGTGTATGAGTCTATTTGACTCTAATTGAACTCAAAAATCCAAATAATGGGGTTTGTCACTTACCTCTTGAGGAGGATTTCAAATTTAAGAGGATTTAGGGAAAGGTGGAGAAAGTTCTTGTCCACAAGTAGAAGAAGAGGTTGAAGAAGATGATGATGAGTCTAAGTCTTAGGTTCCAAACACATGTACACTCTCTTGATGAAGATTGGAAGAAGAATAGGAGGAGAGAATAGTGGGAAGAGTAGTAGAGATGAAAAGGATGAAAAGAAATGAAGAGAAAAGGACAAGTGGTGCTTAAAAAGGGGATAAGGTTGATCCTTTTGCAATTAAGTCCACTAAGTTTGGACATTCTCATATTGAGTCAAATGAAGGCCCACTAACTTAATGATTGGTCAAATGGAGTCAAGTCTAATATGAAAGTTAGTGTGCTCGCCGAGAGACACGTGTTAGTGACAAAATGACATGCAAACGATGCAATTTACGAAAATCAATAATTACGAAAAAACCCTTAATTCTACTAAACTAAGTCAAATCGGTCTCAACTCATCTATTAATGGCTCAAGACTCAACTAACTCAACTCAAACATATTAATTAACACTAATTTACCATAATTAGTAACTAATCAGAATTAATTTAGCTAAAACTCAATTTATTAGTACTAATTAAGATTAATTAGGTTCGGGGTGTAACAACCACCAAAAAGTAAGCTCTATGAGGTTAACGTTCCAAACCCAGACATTTCGACTATCCAATAACCCCACAAGCCTAAGCCGACACTTGTCCATGTAACACTTCCCCTTCCTGGCTTGTTCCAGTTCACCATCACGTTCTTCCTGAGGGTCCATTTGCATCAGAAACTTCCATCCTTGGCCGTCAATCTCTCCCGCTCCCGTGATCCAACATCCGTCGCATACTTCACCAGCACCACGTACCACCGCCTCACCTCCACCGAATAGTCTCACTCCTTAGCGAGTTGGATGTGTTAGAAATCTTTTAGGTTCTCAACCCTCTCTGGAATCATTGCAATAATACTACATATATTGAATCTAGACCATTAGATGAGTTGAAGTATCTGATTACATCATCTTAAGCATCCGATCAAACAGAATGTTGGTCTTCAGTAGGAATCACAACTCTCTTGTCTATTGCCTTTCTTCTCCGATAAGTGATGGTTACAGAGATTCATTAGTAGGCAAGAGAGTTACCCAAGACCCAAGGATATATTTATAGACCCAAGATGCTACAACCTCTCCTCCATCAAGAAAGAGAAAACTTCTCTAATTTGTCCCTTGATTTAGGGATTAATGGCAACTAGTAAAAACCTTTCATTGACCATAAATGGAAAATAGAGAGGACTGATCCACACTTAAATGTGGCCATGTGGGGCACACCAAGAAAATCGATCCAACAGGATGGTCAAAGATTATCGTTCCATAATAGTATAGATTAGATGGCATTCAAATTTTGAATTTCAGTTTTATATTATCTTTATGGTAATAATGAATATTAGTTCGATATGATGACCATAAAAGAGAGATTTTAGGAGAAAGAATCAACATACATAGGAAGAGATAATAAATGAAAAGTTGGAAGGAAGAAAGCTTAGGTGGAGACTTTTGGAGCGCTACGCAAAAGGCTTGAGAGCGTTGACAAGGCACCTTGATCCACAACTATATATATAGGGCCAGACTCTCCTAAGCGCGAGCTTAGGATAAAACTCTGTAAGCTCACGCTTGTGGGGCCTACCTTTGGTCCATCCAAATGGACCAAACACACGATCCCCTGAATTGCACATATCCACCAACTTACGGTGCAGATCCGAATTTATTGGATCGATGGATCGACTGTGTACCAATCCAAATGGACAATTGACCGTTAAACTTTGGGGGCCCAGATAGAGCTGATAGAAATTATGGTTGGGGCTGATTTTTTTATAGAGATGAAGGTTCTAGGGAGTCCTTGAAATCCCCTCATCCCCATGTGGGTCCCCAAGTGGGCCCCACCACATGCTTGAGCTTACCTTATCCAAAGCTTGAGCTTAGGAGCTGTCCACACACACACACACACACACACACACACATATATATGGATATGCTCCTATGAGAGATTGGGTGGGGCCCTCATATCTATATCCAATGCCAACAACTTACATGTGAGGGTACCCACCCCTATCTCTCATATAAGGTGAGAGATATTTTTCATAGGAGCATCTCTCTATAAATATATATATATATATGAAAAATTCTCGAAAACTCCCCATTTAATAAAGGGGAGTTTTTGCCCCTTTTGACTTGTCCAATGAGATTTTACCACCTCACATAGGAACATAGGAAACAAAAGGAGATTTTTGAAAATTTAAATTTCTTGTCCGTATTTAACTTGATGATGACACGTGTCATAGTTTTCTTGTAAAAGATTTTTTGAAAGTTTTTCATGATGCAACCTTGTTTTTTTCCGGGAATATTATCCCACATCAACTCAAGCTTTAACCCATTTTTATGAATGGTAATATTCAACTGAGAACTAATTCTCATATATTATATAAGAACTTTTTTGTGAGGCCCAATTGTGGGCCCCATTTGGAGATGGGACCAGGGGGGATGGAAAGATCTATGTGAGACCACCCCAAGTATCAAGTTTGACCCCAAACCCATGCCCCTAACCCCTTCATCCATCGCCCACAAGTTTAATGGCCTCATATTCAAAAAAATATTCAACCCTCGATCCAACGGTTCAGTCCATTCGGATGTATGCCAATCCTTGGAATTAGTGACTATCAGGGGTTCCCTATTAGTTGCTATGTTTGGATGGGTTGCTAGTTGGACCCGGCAAAAAAAAGTTCTCATATAATAGGTGAGAACTATTTCTCACTTGAATATTTCCCTATATATATAATAAGCAATGAATCCGGATTCCCAACTGTATAAAATCTTATCTTATCTTTTTTTTTTCATTTAAAGAAGCAATTGAGAGGGTGCATTAGCTAGCACGAGATTTTATACAGTTGGCAAATCATGATTTGATAAAACAGTATCTCCTTGTTCCAACGAAACAAGGGATCTGGACTCTAAAGCAATAGAGAAGCCCTACTTTGGCACGTGCCACGTCAACGCTCTCAAATCTCACAGTGCTACATAAGGGCTCTCACGGACGCCATGTGGCATCACACCTGGTTTTGAAAATATATTTTTTAGGTAATACGAATCACAATAAACCTCTCTGTATTCCCTCATTTTAACTCCCCTAAAATCTCTCCTACAATAGGGCAAAAATATCTTCATATTATCGTTACATCATCCTCTCCAAAAATCTCTTCATATTATTTAGACATCGATGAGTGGAACACTTAATATAATCAAGTGTTGTTCCTTGAATGAAACAAGGGTTGATGATTTAAAAAAACATTATAGATTTTATAAAGGGCCTACCAATGGGTTTATAATATTACTCTCACAGTAACATTAAAACTTATAAAAAATACGTTGGTGGGGTCCCTTTTATAAAATCCTATGTGCAAAACGTATGATGGCGGATTTATGTCTGAGTTAAGTAAAACCTGGCCCCACAATAAACTTAATAGCGTTGCTTCGTTAAACATTAAAATTTTAGAGTTTTTCTATATACCCCCTAAGGTTTGTAGGATTTGTAAATATACCCCTGAGGTTTTAGTATTTGCAAATAGGCCTTTGTATTTTCATTTTAATACCTTATGTATCCCCTAAATGAATATTCTTCCAACCACCATAGGTTTTTAGAGTGAAATGACACTTTTGTCCATCTCTTTTATCATTATATGCATAATCTCAAAAGCTTGGATTCAATTTTTTTTATATATAAAGCATATAACATTAACAATTGTGCTTAGTGGGAGAGAATAACCCTATATAAATTTATTATTTTTATAAATACGGGGCTCATTTCATTAAATCCACATTGATCATGATGATAATAACACATGTACTTATAACTAGTTATGATTTTCCAATTCATACATGGCCCACCTTTGGATTGATAAAAGTTTCAAAACACATGATTGTGCTTCATGTATAGGGGTGTAAAAGAAATATTGGGGGAATGGGCAAATGTAGAATAAAATATTAAATTTTAGAATTTGTGGGGGGGGGGGGGGTGGCTCTATATAAAAGAAATATTGGGGGAGGGGCAAATGTTAAGAAAAATATATTAATTTTTAGAATGTGCAGAGGGAGGGGGGATCTTAAACTTTTCTCAAATATGGGTATGGACTTAAGTCCCCAGGTTCTTGTACGTGGGTCCACCCCCCGGTCATGTGCATGAGAGAGTTATTATTGAGAGAAATTATTGTGACTTGAGATAAAATAATGGTATTTTTACAAATAAAACTATACTCATTTTTGTTTAATGGATGTAAGGGCAAAGCTGTCATTTATACAAAAATCCAACAGAGATCTCATGGTGGATGCCCATTCTTGTTAGGAAAATTGATTTTGAGGACATGAAAGGTATTAAAAAGAAAAGACAGGTGCCTATTTACAAATACTAAAACCTTATGGGCCTATTTACAAATCCTACAAACCTTAGGGGGGTCTATACAAAAAGCTCAAAATTTTATTAGTGGGCCCTCAGCGATAGGCTTAGTATTGATTGAAGTGATATTTGTCCGCACAATGGATTTATGGCAGTGGTTTCATTGCCACATTAAAGTTTTATGAGTGGCGGGTCCTCTTATAAAACTGTAAACTGCAAGATAATACGTTGGTGGGTTTAAGTCTAATTGAGGCGAAGCTTGGCCCCACTAATGGATTTTATGGGTGGGCCCAAAAATTAGGCCCTTAATGATTATTAGTAGATTTCTTCTGTTAATTTACTATTATCAATAATATTTTCCCAAAAATACCAAATATGAATAAATTTAATTTTCTGGCTTAGGCTTAGCACAGGCATTTGTTATTGATTTATATTTTTGCTAAGCTCAGGCTTGGAAAATAAAAAGTAAATAAAAATTAATTTTAAATATATTTTTTTGTAAATAAAAATTACTTTAAGATTTTGTTCAGGTCAAAAGTTCACCCTCTTTTTATCCTTTCAAATAAATTTTGATATTTACAATTTTAAGTGTCATATGGTGTTTATTTGGTTTGGATGCAGTTGCTTTATTTTGTTTGTTTTTCCATTTTTTAAGGGCCCCACTGATGATTTCTTGATAAATAAATAGTCAACCGCCTTATACTGCAAGTAAAGTAAAAGTGGTTGATCTCAACATAACACTACTAGGCCCAATGTCCAGTACCACCACGTTTAGGCTTCATGACCACAACTGGCACCGCTCTGCAGAAAAGAGAAATGGAACAAGTAAAAAAAGCCTCCAGTGCATTAATGGAGTCAATCATTGATCTAAAACACAAACATGCACCGGAGTGCGGAAGGATCTTGCCTTGAATCTCTATAGAATTTTAGACCTGCAACAAGAAGGAAAATGGCGAGGATAAAATATAAAGAGTGGTGACGGCAAAAAGCTAGAAAGGATGGATAGAGATATGAGAAGGTTGTAGAGATACAAGGACGGGCGGCAATAAGATTGATATAAAGATATCATAACATATAAGAATAATTACTAAAATTATGAGTGAGATAAGGTTGGAAAGTGTAGATAAGGATTAAGAATAACCGATAAAATTATGCATTAGATGAGGTGATAAGGTTGGAAACTGCGAGATTGAGTTAGATAGCTAGGTAATTAAATGAGAGATTTTAGAAAGGAAAGTATGAAAATCTTTTTTTTTTTCTCAAAGTGGTTTAAAATTGCTTTAACAACGGATGACGTGGAGGAAGATTATTGGATAGTCAGAGTGCAAGTGCTGCTATATTATGCACACAGATTGTTAGGGCTTGTTTGGCAACTCTAATTCAAATTTTCCAACATATTTAAAAAAAAAATCATAAAGCAACCTACTTTTTGTCACGACCCGAGCCCGAGATCTGATAGCTTCGGACAAACTCCGAGTCGCGATCCATACGTACTCCCGTAAACTCCTAATTAACCGTAGTTGAAACGAGATCCACAAGGGATAAACATACATACACACCTGTTAAATGTACAACTTTTGCGTAAATATATATACATTGACGGAACCAATTATACAAGTCATTTACAACACGGTAAAGTTCAATATACACATTCACTATTCGTCAAACACCGAATATTCAAATACATTAATGCAGGTGACGACCATTTACAACTCAAAAATGAATATAAAAAAATGTTCTCTCAAAACAATTTCCCAAAATGTTTCTAACTCAATTCGCACTTCGATTCATGTCCATTCCATTAATCCTCCTGGAGGTATCGGATTGGCCTCCTCCGCAGGCGGCGTGGTCTCTGCATAACCGGCACGAGCAACTGGGCATGTAATGTTATCAATAACATTGTGAACACGACGATTCAACAATATACACACATATCTATGATAGAACCTGCTATCATATATATTTAACAAATGTGTCAATTTATCAATTGAATAGTTCCACAATCCATTTATCAGTTCTAGACAATTTGAATTAATAACAGTAACCTATACAGTGGAGTAAAGTAATAACAATTACTAGATGGCAACTACCATAGTATTCGTTTCATTCCAATTCTTCCAACGGAAGCAGTCAATATATTCACATTCATTCATTTCATATTCATTCATTTTAGTGAGTACTCTTTATTACGTAACTTATCAATTGGTAGGATTTACCAATGTCCGGATCAGAGATCACTAGCATCGCCACGGAGCTTCGGAATGTCCACAGTCCATCTACTGCAATAAGATTGTTCATTAATTCATTGTTACATTTAATAACTGTTCATTCATTCATTTCTTTAATTCATTCAGCTCTATAACGAACTTAAGAATACTATGTAGTGCCAGACTCAAGAATCAAATCAAATCAATAAATTTCGTTCAAACTTCTAAACCAAACAATTTGGTGAAACGTTCGTTATTTAATGTATGTGTTATTCTCGATGAACATCACTTTATTTATAATTTGTACATTATGATAACCTTAGCTAACACCTATGAAGGTTTTGGTACATTCTTATTCAATTCGTCATTTAATTCGGTCAATTCGGGACTTGGATTTGTCACGAATTAAAACCAATTACGACCATTGAGTTCACTCCCTTAGTCTCAAAATTATCTACTTAATAGCCATAAAGAATTGCTAATTCAATAGGCTCAGCTTCTGAAAATTCAGGTTTTTCACCATAAGAATTACTGTGAATTTGGCCACCTCTTCAGTCACCTTTCAGCTGGCCGAACTGTGAAGTTTAGCTAGCCAAATAAATTCGGTTACCACTCAATCAGCTTTCCAGAACCTTGAATTCTGTCAAAAATCCCTGTCAGGTCTTCAGTCACCTTTGGGTCACCACTCGGCTAGCCGAATCAAATTCGGTCACCTGGAGTTTTTCAATGAAAATTCACTGATACAGGGGCACTCGGCCACCTCTTCGGACAACAGTTCGACTAGCTGAATTGGCCACTTCGGCTGAGTTCGGTTAGCATTCGGTCAGGTTATATGTGGCTCAATTTTCTGTGAAAATTACTCCCAGAAGCATTCGGTCACTTTTCGGCTTGCCGAACAGGGCCTTGAAGTTCATAAAATCCCTGAACTGAATTTTCTCTTTTGAACTCTATGAGTTCATACAACCATTTTAAACATTCTACATCATAGAAATGCATATACATGCCTTAGTTTGAGATCAATTGACAAGAAACTTCTTTGTTAGATTGGCTTTGAGATCAAAATCCCCAATCCAAAACCTTCTTTCAATCTAATATCAATAAACCATTCAAAATAGAATTTATATGAGTTGTTTATGTTACAAACCAATCCAACTCACCTAAGTAACTTGAAAACTCTACAAGGAGAATGAAACACTTACTTGTAGCTTGTGAAGAGAAAACTTGAGCTTTCTCCCTAACTTTCACTCTCAAAGAAAACCAATGAGAAGGTGAAGAATATGAAGTACCTCCAATCCTCTTCTAATCACTTGCAAACCTTGACACTTGATGGAGAAATGAAGAAGAAAGAAAGAAAAAGGAACCTAGGGTTGCTCTTCACTTCTCTTGAGCCGTAAAATTAGTGAATGAACTCATTGAAGTTCATTCAAATCTCTTATAAGCACTATTTCGCACTTAGACCCTCTATCTCTCATTCTAATTACAATTTGAGTAAAATGAAGGGTCATTTGATCCAATTCATGTTGAATGAATTTGAGTCTATTACGGAAATTAATATACTCTTTAAGATACACGCGTTGGTATCAAGAGTTATCATATTCAACAAAATACTAAAAAACTAGTACTTACACAAAAGTCCTTCTCTTTCCTTGTTTGAGTCTAGAATTACCTCAATTACCTTAATCTCATTCAAATTCACTTAATTAAGCTTAATTCATTCATTTGAGACGAATTCAATTCAATTTGATCATTAACCACAATTAGCTTAATTAAATATATTTAATTAGCATTAATATCAATCAATTAGAGTTAATCTTGATTAACTCAAGACGGGGTGTAACACTTTCTCCACTAAAAGATTAAAAAAAAAAAGCTCCACTTTCCATAAAAAGTAAAAAAAAAAAAATTCAATAACAAACAACTAAAAATCAAACACCATCATAGCCCACTAGTATTTTATTCTTTCTTCAAAATAATATTTACTTCACTCAATTCCATTAGTAAAGACACTGCCTAGTTTACCCTCCTTCCTCCTTGGCCACTGAGCCACGGCAAAAAAAAAAAAGACACTGCGTGGTTGCACGAGTTCAAGTATCTAGTAAAACAAATTAAAAGTGAAAAGACCTCTTCTAAAGCAGAAACAATTATGATGGTTCCCACCCATCCATGTTTCAATGTGGTGCATCCAATTACCAAACCATGACGGCCATACCCATCTAAATGACCGAATCATGGTGGATAAAGTGATATAATATAATGGGACCACTCGATCTCTATTGACCCACCTAAAGATCAAAATCACGGCCCCCATCACACACCTGGTAATGTAATCTCCATGGACACGTTTAATGGTAGAAAAATGATGGGGCTCTCTAGCCTCGCCTTAATAACTGATTGTAATTAATAAGTGATATTGTAAGAGAGATTTTAGGAAAGATTAGGAATTCAATTCGATTTGGAGAGAAGAAGGGTTTTGAAGATAGAGATACTATGTTAATGAGAGGAATTTTAAATGAGAAGTTGATGGTTTAAATGAGATAGATTTTAGAAGAGAGATTTTAGGAGAGAGATTGTGCCGCCGCATATGGCATCTGTGAGAGCTCTCATGTGGCATCATGAGGCCCGAAAGCGCTAACGTTGCACCCTCTATAGGTAAGGGTGTTCACGGGCCAGATTGGGCCTAGCTAAGGCATATCTAGGTTTAGCCCAACTTTAAATATTGGCCTAGTCCCGGCCCAACCCCGACACTGGACATAAAAGTTAGGCCTGAACCAGGCTTTTTTTTTAATCACTTTTGTGGGCATTTGAGCACTAATTAAATTAAATTACATGCATTTCATACACAGGTCAGGCCGGGTCAGGCTATGGGTTTTCTATCACTTAATCCTTGGGCCAGGCCCGGATCAGGCTGGCCTGGCCCATGAGCACCCCTATCTATAGCAAGGCTCCCAATTACTTTAATATATATATAATGTACATACCACATTACATACATGTATGCATTATCTAAATTTTGCACCCTTTGAAAAGCACCTAAACCAAAAGGATTGGATATAGGCGCCCTTAATCCATATCAACTAAACTCCACCCAATTGGTACTCGGGAACATGTTTCCAATTATGGCCCATTAGGTTGGTTAGATCCAGTTTCGTGGATCAGAGCAGATTTGGGTTTACCTACCTAAAATTCGGTTTATGATTGGGCCGAGCCAATATCCAATCCAACATCCAATTTCCATTTCAACCCCATGGTTTGGGGCCCTCATTTGTCTTGGATAAGAGGAGACATCCATTATAAAGCCATTTAGAGGATCATTATGTTTATTTACTAGCAACAGAGGCCCGGGCTCAATTAAAAAAAAAAACTTATTAGTTTATTACAAAATTCATAAAATAATAATTCTTCAAATACTTATTAAATAAAATAGACTTTCATAAAAGATTTCTTTTAAATCATGAGAATAATTTGGTGTGCACCTTACATTTTCATATAGTAAATCATATGATATAAAGTTTGAATTAAAGAGAGATAAGGTTACATTATGAATAATTATTACATTATGATTGAGATAAGGTAAGAAAGTGTAGATAGAGATTAAGAAAAACCATTATAATTTTGCATGAGATGAAGTATGAGGTTGGAGACTTTGTGAATGACCTGGTAGGTAATTATATGAGAGATTTTATAGAGGAATATGTGATTTTTTTTTCCTCAAATGAATTTTTTTCGTGGGCCATCAACCCCACATCCACAGGCATGATTGGGGCAGAGTCCCTCATCGCAAATGAACGCCAGAAATCAAGAGAGGGATGGGATTACAGGGTAAGGAAAGAAGGTTTCTTTTGCTTGGAAAAGGAGATTTTATTGATAAAAACCATGGACTCTTTCTAGAAGAAAGTTTTCAAGGAATCTTATCTTTAGGAAATGGGTTGTTGGAATGGATGGAAAATAAAAGGATGAGAATTTGATAAGGAAATCGTGCAGGCATTGACGAGGTAGAGGAAGGAAAAGGAGGGAAGAGAGAGGGAAGAGAGAGGAAGAAGCAGTGTGTGCAGGTGGGTGCTGGGGCTGGCCCGTGGGTGCACCAGTGAAGGAGGGAGAAAGAGAAGAGGTGAGCGTGGGGGAGAGAAAAGAGGGAGCAGGGGAAGAGAGAAGAGAGGGCAGAATATGTTGGATGGGCTGGAGGGAAAAGCTTTCCGGATCTTGAACTCTCATTTTCAGATATCAGAGGACTTTACTCTCACGTGAAAACAGTTGATCTCTCCCTCTTTTTCTCTTTTTTCTTTCTTGGGTATTTCTCTGAAAGAAGAGACTTTTAAGGGGTGAGGTGGCACCCCTCACAGCCCACCTCCCCCTTTGCTTTAATATATATAATACTTGCAATAAAAAAAATACCTCCTGAGTTTAGAGTTAAATATACATCCTAACAAGCTCAACAAAAGATGAATAACTTCCATTTGCACACATGCACAATAGTCCTTCACACTTCATCAAAAGCCTTAAAAGTGAGATCTACCTTCAAGTTGAGAGGATGATCAACATTAGCCCACCATAGATGAACAAGGCCCATCCATCTTAAGCCCGAAAATTTTCGATTGAGCTAATTTTTCTTAGGCGGTGGCCCATGTGTTCAATTGGTGACTTAGCTCGGAACCATTCTAGACCATGGAGAGTTCCAACAAGATCAAGAAGTTCATAAATCTTAAAAAAAAAAAAAGTTAATAAATCATCATGGGTCAAATAATAACATGCCTATTTGACTTTTTGTGGGCAACAAATTAATAGGATCAATCACACATTTGATTTGGGCTTGTATGTTTGGGTAGGTTTTAATGAGCAATTACTAGAGTAAGAAATCTAGTTTGATTTCAATTCCTACTTTAGGGAATTTCAGATAAGATAGGATTTTGTTAGAGATTTCTTTCTTTTACTGTTAAGCAATAGGGATCTTAAAAGGGTGTCAAATGAGGATAATAGGATGTGGTATGGAATCTAATTTTGAAGATGTATACATCTCTCTTGGGAGTTTCACTTGTTCCCCAGGTGTTAGACGGGCTTGAGTTTTATATAGACTTCTTTGTTTAAATTTTGCCTTTGTAAACTTGCGATAACACAAATTTTTAAGCATATATATCGCAATTTTATGATGAGAAGGTGGGCATTTTTTAGTTTTTCTACAGATATACTAACCGTATAGAGTATCTTTGGGAAAAAAATGATTTTTAAGTTTTTTTTAGTAACCCAGTCAAGGGGACTGAGACTCAATTGAGAGCCCATATGCACACCGGAAGGCAGCGTACTCAAGTCACATAAGTGGGAAGAGAGCCCGCACACACAGAAAGATGTGGCGTACTCAGGGTTTGAACCCTGGGCAGCCGGGTGAGAACTGTCACTCCTTACCACTGGGGTGGGATAAGGAGCCGTTGTAAAAAAAAAATGATTTGTAAGTTGGAGAAGGGAATTTCTAAGTGAATGGGAGATAGTCAAACTATAAGGTGAAACCCCTTAAAAAAGAACATGGATCCTCTAAGGGAGTTTTCCCCATGGGTGGATGGGCAGGCTGACCCACAGTGACATGGCGGACCTTGGTTGGTCTTGTCATCATGGGGTAAAACTTCACCAGATCCAGACACCACAAAAAACTAAGATACGTACAAACCACCGTAAAGCTGAAAATGCATATCTACTTGCTCTTATTTGATTTGGAGAAGAGAAATAAAACAAACTTGTGGAGATGAAAGGGGATATGGAGGACCAAAAAACTAACTTCATGGAAATGGCCTAAAAACACCATGTTAATATTTTTTTTTTCATTGCATTAACATAAGGTACCTTTTAACAGAAATGAAAATCGAGAACTGTCGGTCATGATAGTTAAACAAGAGAGGCCGATGACGTGGGCATTGGCCAGTATAACCCGCCTGGAGGGTGGGTGGATTTGAAAATGTATTCGAAGTTGCTCGAGGCATTAGGGCCGTGAGATAGCGAGCCAACCCCTCTCGGAGAAATGGGCCGATGCTTAAGGTTGTTAATCCTTCAGGCCTCTCATTTATTAGAATTCAAAGAATTCATGTCTGTAGAATTCCTGAATTCCCAGACAAGGTGGAATTCCTGAATGCTCCTTTGGATTTGAGCATTCAGGAATTTTACCAAAATGCAAAAAAGGTGGAATTCCTGAATTCTCAAAGGCCAATTAGCACTTTTCATGTGCTGAAATTCATAAATTCTTGACAAGAAACAAGGATTTTGGAAATACAAGGGGCCATGATAACCACTAGAATTCCCGACCCACTAGAATTCCTGTCAGGAATTCTAGTAAAGAAACAGGCCTAAAGTTTGAGTTAAGGCGTTGTGATTATGGACCCAAAGAGTGCTCTAGGCAAGGAGGATTTGGCCAATTATTAAAAGTTATGCATTTGAAGCTTGCATTAAGGCATTTAGGTTGTGGACCAGGAAAGTAAATTAAGGCATTTAGGTTGTGGACCAGGAAAGTAAATCCTACCCAGCCTAAGGGTTTAGCAGATTGCAAAAAGTTCAAGCACTCGAAGCCTGCATTAAAGTGTTAAGGTCTTGGAGCATTGGAGTTCAATCCTACCCTGGAGGGTTTTAGTAGATTGCTAAAGTTTACGCAATCGAAGCATGTGTTAAGGTCTTTGACCTAGAAAGCGAATCCTAAGGGTGATGTAGCACAGAGGCAGGCCCACAGAAAATCAATTGGACCCACACATTGACCCAGAGATCAACTCGGTCCATTGGCTTCAACACACACGCCCAATTGACTGAGAGCTACTGTGACATCCCTTTTTATCCTATTTCTATTGTTTGTTTAATTGGAGAACTATTTCTAATTTTATTGTTTGATCATTTAGGATTAGGATAGTTTTCTATTTTTTGTTTAATTGGGGAACTATTTCTATTTTTATTATTTTATTTAGGATAAGCTAGTTTTCTATTTTATTTTAGAAAGTCTTGTTTGTCTCCTCAATTTATAGTTAGGTCTCCATTGTACTTGCTTATGCATTATTTCAATATATAGTTCAGTCTCCTTTGGGAGAGTGCTCTATTTTTTCCTATCAAGGATCCGAGACAATACCAATTTGGTATCAACTCAAGTTTTGATTGCAACGGAGACAATCATCCTTCACGGATTCTAGGTTTTTCTCGTCACCACCCGCTTCAATATCCTAGACCATTCTCTCCCATCCATTAGCTCCAACAACCCTATCCTAGAATCCATCCATTAGGGTTCAAATCTGGGCAATCGCATTCCCTCACTCCGAGGCTATTCTGACTCAGCTGAGGTCTTCTTCCCTCCTCAGAGGGCTCCCTCACCTCACCCAAGGTCTACTCCCTCACCAGAGGGTTAGGGTTCCAACCCCCTAAACTAGGTAACAACAACTAAATAAATACTTATCATAATTAACGGGTGATTTGATAGCATCATGCAATTCTACTTTGATCCTTATGCACTTATAAAGATGCCAAAAGAGTACAACAAATGATTTTGTTTGGATGATATGGATCCCTTTAATAAGGAAAATTTTTGTAAATAGTTTATTATCCCCCGCATATATTAGGGTGCACAAAGAAATGCTCAATGGGTTGAAGATTGCACATAAGCCTCCAATTCGGTCTTATGAAACCAAATCAATCAAGGAAGACCCTAGGAAAGTTGTGGGGTCACAACGGTCCCGCTTAAAAACCACTGTCCTCGAACATAGATTGTCTCCCTTATAATGGGACAAGGCTTTTCTTGGAATCACCTTGATCAAAGAGCGCAATTGGTACAACTCGGTGGTCTTCATCCTATTAAGCTAGAAATCCTAGGGCCTGGCCATAAAATACTAGAACATGGGCCAAAAGATATATGGGGATCCAAGTAATGCTATGTATAGTGAAGAAATCTGATCATGAACACATAACGTGATTCATAAATTTAGTGCTCAAAACATAAGCAGTAGGTAGGAGTAAGTAAGTATAGGCACCATAGCTACTCAATCCATCATAGCCTATTTGACTAATAAATTATTAATATGGAGACTACAAAAAATCAATCAAGGTTATGGCCCATCAGGACTTAGTTATGGCCAATCAGGACTTGGTTATGGTCCAAATGGTATTAAGGCCCAGTAAACAATAGTGGGACTAAGCATAGGCTAATTCGGGGCCCATATACCTTACAGACCCTATTTTGGCAACTAAAAGCGCAACTGTCACTTACAGACAATTTAGGTCATCATACCTTATATACCCTATTTTATGCATAAACCAAGTAACTAACCTAGGTCCCTTGAAGAACCAAACATTTGAAATTACCAACTTCCAAAACCAGCTATAATATTGTAATAGAGTTATGGAAAAACAATACTTTTGACAAAATCGATTGATCTCTTCCATTTCATGGAGTTAAATAAGAACATGTCAAGATAGTCTTTGATCATGTCAAGATGTTAAGTAAAAAGCCTCTTAATATCTGAGTTCCAAAAGTAAAATAATAGGAGAGAATACGTTACTTTAACAAAAAGTCTACATGGCCTGATGCCAGGCCGATGAGTGGGGCCACTCATCGGCCTGGCATCAGGCCATGTAGCAGGGCTCTATTTAAATCATCATACCATTATGAAGGAATGAGAGTGGGTGGGTTTCACAGTCATTAATCAATGACTAAAGATCAATAATGGGGTATGTAATGGCAGCAACTACTGTGTAACGGCAGCAACTTGCCCAATAAATTTTCCAACTTGGATAAAAAAATATTAAAGTATAAACGAAACAGTGGAGCATCATCCAAATCAATAGATTTGACCCATATGTGTGACTCACACTATCATGGGACAGTGTCATGGCGTAATCATGGTGATGGTCCTGGGGCTGTTCGTTTATTGTGTGCTTCGTTTTTTACTGTGTCTGGGTGTGCAAAACCTCATGGGGCTGATTCGTTTATTGTGTGCTTCTTCTTTTTTATTGTGTGTCTGGGTGTACAAAAGGACACTCATGGGGTTACGTTGTAAAGAAATTGGAAAATTGGGCGTTGCTATTGGCACCACATGAATTCATGGGTGCACCACATTCGGATTAGACACTGAATATGTGACATTTGAGGAGTAGTTTTGGATAAAATAAATAAAAAAAGGGTGAACGCCTAATATATTCACCATGGGACCGTTTGACAATATATTTCATCTCCTCTCATGACCTAATACAATTATGACTTGATGGGACTTATATCTCAATCTTTTATTTTTTCAATTTTTCTCTTTTTGTGAGTTTTTCAATGGTGCAAGTGACCTGTTTGTTGGGCAACTCTGCAACTGGCCCAGATTTACAAGTGGATACTCAAGCCGGGCCCATTTAGCGTGTGATCTAGATCCGGGCCCATTTAGCTGAGATTAAAAACAAATTGACAATTGGAGAAAAGTAAAGATGCAGAAATACCATAGAAAAAAATCTTATTTTGTCAAAATTAAAAGAGGAAAACCCTTATATTTATATTTTAGGCACATTTTATCATAGATTCCTTGGAAAATGTAAATTTTCACACAGGGTATTAATTTTGGCACCACACGTTTTAATGTGCACCACATTTTTAATTTTTCCAGGTTATTAACCGTAACCGAACCGTCTTATACGGTTAACCACGGTTCGGTTTTTTACGGTTTTTGTCTTCACGGTTACGATTACGATTTTCAAATACAGAAAACCGCAGTTGCGGTTCGGTTAACGGTTTTCCCAAAATAACCGGTTAACCGAACCATTACACCGCTACCGAGAGCGCTAACGTTGCACCCTCTATAGGTAAGGGTGTTCACGGGCCAGATTGGGCCTAGCTAAGGCATATCTAGGTTTAGCCCGACTTTAAATATTGTCCTAGGCCCGGCCCAAGCCCGACACTGGACATAATAGTTAGGCCTGAACCGGGCTTTTTTTTAAATCACTTTTGTGGGCATTTGAGCACTAATTAAATTAAATTACATGCATTTCATACACAGGTCAGGCCGGGCCTGGTTATGAGATACACGCGTTGGTATCAAGAGTTATCATATTCAACAAAATACTAAAAAACTAGTACTTACACAAAAGTCCTTTTCTTTCCTTGTTTGAGTCTAGAATTACCTCAATTACCTTAATCTCATTCAAATTCACTTAATTAAGCTTAATTCATTCATTTGAGACGAATTCAATTCAATTTGATCATTAACCACAATTAGCTTAATTAAATATATTTAATTAGCATTAATATCAATCAATTAGAGTTAATCTTGATTAACTCAAGACGGGGTGTAACACTTTCTCCACTAAAAGATTAAAAAAAAAAAGCTCCACTTTCCATAAAAAAGTAAAAAAAAAAAAATTCAATAACAAACAACTAAAAATCAAACACCATCATAGCCCACTAGTATTTTATTCTTTCTTCAAAATAATATTTATTCACTCAATTCCATTAGTAAAGACACTGCTAGTTTACCCTCCTTCCTCCTTGGCCACTGAGCCACGGCAAAAAAAAAAAGACACTGCGTGGTTGCACGAGTTCAAGTATCTAGTAAAACAAATTAAAAGTGAAAAAACCTCTTCTAAAGCAGAAACAATTATGATGGTTCCCACCCATCCATGTTTCAATGTGGTGCATCCAATTACCAAACCATGAGGCCATACCCATCTAAATGACCGAATCATGGTGGATAAAGTGATATAATATAATGGGACCACTCGATCTCTATTGACCCACCTAAAGATCAAAATCACGGCCCCATCACACACCTGGTAATGTAATCTCCATGGACACGTTTAATGGTAAAAAATGATGGGGCTCTCTAGCCTCGCCTTAATAAATGATTGTAATTAATAAGTGATATTGTAAGAGAGATTTTAGGAAAGATTAGGAATTCAATTTGATTTGGAGAGAAGAAGGGTTTTGAAGATAGAGATACTATGTTAATGAGAGGAATTTTAAATGAGAAGTTGATGGTTTAAATGAGATAGATTTTAGAAGAGAGATTTTAGGAGAGAGATTGTGCCGCCGCATATGGCATCTGTGAGAGCTCTCATGTGGCATCATGAGGCCCGAAGCGCTAACGTTGCACCCTCTATAGGTAAGGGTGTTCACGGGCCAGATTGGGCCTAGCTAAGGATATCTAGGTTTAGCCCACTTTAAATATTGCCTAGGCCCGGCCCAACCCCGACACTGGACATAAAAGTTAGGCCTGAACCAGGCTTTTTTTTAATCACTTTTGTGGGCATTTGAGCACTAATTAAATTAAATTACATGCATTTCATACACAGGTCAGGCCGGGCAGGCTATGGGTTTTCTATCACTTAATCCGGGCCAGGCCCGGATCAGGCTGGCCTGGCCCATGAGCACCCCTATCTATAGCAAGGCTCCCAATTACTTTAATATATATAATGTACATACCACATTACATACATGTATGCATTATCTAAATTTTGCACCCTTTGAAAAGCACCTAAACCAAAAGATTGGATATAGGCGCCCTTAATCCATATCAACTAAACTCCACCCAATTGGTACTCGGGAACATGTTTCCAATTATGGCCCATAGGTTGGTTAGATCCAGTTTCGTGGATCAGAGCAGATTTGGGTTTACCTACCTAAAATTCGGTTTATGATTGGGCCGAGCCAATATCCAATCCAACATCCAATTTCCATTTCAACCCCATGGTTTGGGGCCCTCATTTGTCTTGGATAAGAGGAGACATCCATTATAAAGCCATTTAGAGGACATTTTGTTTATTTACTAGCAACAGAGGCCCGGGCTCAATTAAAAAAAAAAACTTATTAGTTTATTACAAAATTCATAAAATAATAATTCTTCAAATACTTATTAAATAAAATAGACTTTCATAAAAGATTTCTTTTAAATCATGAGAATAATTTGGTGTGCACCTTATATTTTCATATAGTAAACATATGATATAAAGTTTGAATTAAAGAGAGATAAGGTTACATTATGAATAATTATTACATTATGATTGAGATAAGGTAAGAAAGTGTAGATAGAGATTAAGAAAAACCATTATAATTTTGCATGAGATGAGTATGAGGTTGGAGACTTTGTGAATGACCTGGTAGGTAATTATATGAGAGATTTTATAGAGGAATATGTGATTTTTTTTTCCTCAAATGAATTTTTTTCGTGGGCCATCAACCCCACATCCACAGGCATGATTGGGGCAGAGTCCCTCATCGCAAATGAACGCCAGAAATCAAGAGAGGGATGGGATTACAGGGTAAGGAAAGAAGGTTCTTTTGCTGGAAAAGGGGATTTTATTGATAAAAACCATGGACTCTTTCTAGAAGAAAGTTTTCAAGGAATCTTATCTTTAGGAAATGGGTTGTTGTGAATGGATGGAACAATAAAAGGATTGAAGAGATTTGATAAGTGAGAATCGTGCAGGACGGATTGGACAAGAGGTAAGAGTGAAGGAAGTAAGGTAGGGAAGAGAGAGGGAAGGATATGAGAGAAGAAGAAGGACAGTGTGTGCAGAGATGGAGTGCTGCGGGACGTGATGCGGAAGCGCGTGTGGTAGCGACCAGTGAAGAGAGTGAGAGAGAGAATGAAGAGGATGAGGTCGTGGGCGGAGAGAAAAGAGTGACGAGGCAGAGGGAAGAGAGAGAGAGAGGGCAGAGAGATGATAGTTGAGATGAGGCGATGGAGCGGAAAAGTGCTGTTGCACGGATGCTTGGAACTCTGCATTTGTCAGATATCTAGAGGACTTCTGACTGCTCGACGTGAAAACAGCCTTAGATGCTACGATCGCCTCTATTTTCAGTCTATTTTTCATTTGCTGTGGGTATTTCGTCGTGAAAGAAGAGACTTTTGGAAGGAGAGTAGAGGTGGCATCCCCTCGGTAGTCAGCCCACTCGATCTACTCTCCATTTGTCTTTTTATACTTTTGGACTGCGTATACATAAAATTTTGACTTTGAATCAAATCAAAAAAAAATACCTCCTGAGTTTAGAGTTAAATATACATCCTAACAAGCTCAACAAAAGATGAATAACTTCCATTTGCACACATGCACAATAGTCCTTCACACTTCATCAAAAGCCTTAAAAGTGAGATCTACCTTCAAGTTGAGAGGATGATCAACATTAGCCCACCATAGATGAACAAGGCCCATCCATCTTAAGCCCGAAAATTTTCGATTGAGCTAATTTTTCTTAGGCGGTGGCCCATGTGTTCAATTGGTGACTTAGCTCGGAACCATTCTAGACCATGGAGAGTTCCAACAAGATCAAGAAGTTCATAATCTTAAAAAAAAAAAAAAGTTAATAAATCATCATGGGTCAAATAATAACATGCCTATTTGACTTTTTGTGGGCAACAAATTAATAGGATCAATCACACATTTGATTTGGGCTTGATGTTTGGGTAGGTTTTAATGAGCAATTACTAGAGTAAGAAATCTAGTTTGATTTCAATTCCTATTTAGGGAATTTCAGATAAGATAGGATTTTGTTAGAGATTTCTTTCTTTTACTGTTAAGCAATAGGGATTTTAAAAGGGTGTCAAATGAGGATAATAGGATGTGGTATGGAATCTATTTTGAAGATGTATACATCTCTCTTGGGAGTTTCACTTGTTCCCCAGGTGTTAGACGGGCTTGAGTTTATATAGACTTCTTTGTTTAAATTTTGCCTTTGTAAACTTGCGATAACACAAATTTTTAAGCATATATATCGCAATTTTAGATGAGAAGGTGGGCATTTTTTAGTTTTTCTACAGATATACTAACCGTATAGAGTATCTTTGGGAAAAAAATGATTTTTAAGTTTTTTTTAGTAACCCAGTCAAGGGGACTGAGACTCAATTGAGAGCCCATATGCACACCGGAAGGCAGCGTACTCAAGTCACATAAGTGGGAAGAGAGCCCGCACACAAGGAAGATGTGGCGTACTCAGGGTTTGAACCCTGGGCAGCCGGGTGAGAACTGTCACTCCTTACCACTGGGGTGGGATAAGGAGCCGTTGTAAAAAAAAATGATTTGTAAGTTGGAGAAGGGAATTTCTAAGTGAATGGGAGATAGTCAAACTATAAGGTGAAACCCCTTAAAAAAGAACATGGATCCTCTAGGGAGTTTTCCCCATGGGTGGATGGGCAGGCTGACCCACAGTGACATGGCGGACCTTGGTTGGTCTTGTCATCATGGGTAAAACTTCCCAGATCCAGACACCCCAAAAAAATAAAATACGTTACACACAAAAGTAAAGCTGAAAATGCATATCTACTTGCTCTTATTGCTTTGGAGAAGAGAAATAAAAACCAAAATTTGTGGAGAGAAAGGGGATATGGAGGACAAAAAACTAACTTCAATGGAAATGGGCATAAAAACACCATGTAATTCTTTTTTTCATTGCATAAAATAAGGTACATTTTAACAGAAATGAAAATAGCGAAATGTAGGTTCCATGATAGTTTAAAAAGGAGGAGATGAAGGTGGGCATTGGACAAGTATAAAACTGCCTTGGAGGGTGGGTGGATTGATAAAATTTATGTATTCGAAGTTGGCTAGAGGCATTAGGGCCGTGGACTAGAGAGCAAACCCATCTAGGAGAATTTGGCAGATTGCTAAGGTTTTAACATTCAGGGCCTCTTCATTTATTAGAATTCAAAGAATTCATGTCTGTAGAATTCCTGAATTCCCAGACAAGGTGGAATTCCTGAATGCTCCTTTGGATTTGAGCATTCAGGAATTTTACCAAAATGCAAAAAAGGTGGAATTCCTGAATTCTCAAAGGCCAATTAGGACTTTTCATGTGCTGAAATTCATAAATTCTTGACAAGAAACAAGGAATTTGGAAATACAAGGGGCCATGATAACCACTAGAATTCCGACCCACTAGAATTCCTGTCAGGAATTCTAGTAAAGAAACAGGCCTAAAGTTGAGTTAAGGCGTTGTGATTATGGACCCAAAGAGTGCTCTAGGCAAGGAGGATTTGGCCAATTATTAAAAGTTATGCATTTGAAGCTTGCATTAAGGCATTTAGGTTGTGGACCAGGAAAGTAAATTAAGGCATTTAGGTTGTGGACCAGGAAAGTAAATCCTACCCAGCCTAAAGGGTTTAGCAGATTGCAAAAAGTTCAAGCACTCGAAGCCTGCATTAAAGTGTTAAGGTCTTGGAGCATTGGAGTCAATCCTACCCTGGAGGGTTTAGTAGATTGCTAAAGTTTACGCATCGAAGCATGTGTTAAGGTCTTGACCTAGAAAGCGAATCCTAAGGGTGATGTAGCACAGAGCAGGCCCAAGAAATCAATTGGACCCACACATTGACCCAGAGATCAACCCGGTCCATTGGCTTCAACACACAAGCCCAATTGACTGAGAGCTATGTGACATCCCTTTTTATCCTATTTCTATTGTTTGTTTAATTGGAGAACTATTTCTAATTTTATTGTTTGATCATTTAGGATTAGATAGTTTTCTATTTTTTGTTTAATTGGGGAACTATTTCTATTTTTATTATTTTATTAGGATAAGATAGTTTTCTATTTTATTTAGAAAGTCTTGTTTGTCTCCTCATTTATAGTTAGGTCTCCATTGTACTTGCTTATGCTATTTTCAATATATAGTTAGTCTCCTTTGGGAGAGTGCTCTATTTTTTCGTTATATGTGGCTCCATTTTCTGTGAAAATTACTCCCAGAAGCATTCGGTCACTTTTCGGCTTGCCGAACAGGGCCTTGAATTAAGTTCATAAAATCCCTGAACTGAATTTTCTCTTTTGAACTCTATGAGTTCATACAACCATTTTAAACATTCTACATCATAGAAATGCATATACATGCCTTAGTTTGAGATCAATTGACAAGAAACTTCTTTGTTAGATTGGCTTTGAGATCAAAATCCCCAATCCAAAACCTTCTTTCAATCTAATATCAATAAACCATTCAAAATAGAATTTATATGAGTTGTTTAGGTTACAAACCAATCCAACTCACCTAAGTAACTTGAAAACTCTACAAGGAGAATGAAACACTTACTTGTAGCTTGTGAAGAGAAAACTTGAGCTTTCTCCCTAACTTTCACTCTCAAAGAAAACCAATGAGAAGGTGAAGAATATGAAGTACCTCCAATCCTCTTCTAATCACTTGCAAACCTTGACACTTGATGGAGAAATGAAGAAGAAAGAAGGAAAAAGGAACCTAGGGTTGCTCTTCACTTCTCTTGAGCTGTATAATTAGTGAATGAACTCATTGAAGTTCATTCAAAGCTCTTATAAGCACTATTTCGCACTTAGACCCTCTATCTCTCATTCTAATTACAATTTGAGTAAAATGAAGGGTCATTTGATCCAATTCATGTTGAATGAATTTGAGTCTATTATGGAAATTAATATACTCTTTAAGATACACGCGTTGGTATCAAGAGTTATCATATTCAACAAAATACTAAAAAACTAGCTAGTACTTACACAAAAGTCCTTCTCTTTCCTTGTTTGAGTCTAGAATTACCTCAATTACCTTAATCCCATTCAAATTCACTTAATTAAGCTTAATTCGTTCTTCAATTCAATTTGATCATTAACCACAATTAGCTTAATTAAATATAGTTAATTAGCATTAATATCAATCAATTAGAGTTAATCTTGATTAACTCGAGACGGGGTGTAACACTAAAAGATTAAAAAAAAATTCCATTTTTCTATAAAAAAAGTAAAAAAAATTCAATAACAAACAACTAAAAATCAAACACCATAGCCCACTAGTATTTTATTCTTTCTTCAAAATAATATTTACTTCACTCAATTCCATTAGTAAAGACAGTACTACGTGGTTTACCCTCCTTCCTCCTTGGCCACTGAGCCACAGTAAAAAAAAAAAAAAAAAAGAGACACTGCGTGGTTGCACGAGTTCAGGTATCTAGTAAAACAAATTGAAAGTGAAAAAACCTCTTCTAAAGCAGAAACAATTATGATGGTTCCCACCCATCCATGTTTCAATGTGGTGCATCCAATTACCAAACCATGATGGCCATACCCATCCAAATGACCGAACCATGGTGGATAAAGTGATATAATATAATGGGACCACTCACCTAATAATGTGATCTCTATGGACCCACCTAAAGATCAAAATCACGGCCCCCATCACACACCTGGTAATGTAATCTCCTTGGACACGTTTAATGGTAGAAAAATGATGGGGCTCTCTCTCTAGCCTCGCCTTAATAAATGATTGTAATAAGTGATATTGTAAGAGAGATTTTAGGAAAGATTAGGAATTCAATTTGATTTGGAGAGAAGAACGGTTTTGAAGATAGATATACTATGTTAATGAGAGGAATTTTAAATGAGAAGTTGATGGTTTAAATGAGAGATTTTAGAAGAGAGATTGTAGTGAGAGAGATTTTAGGAGAGAGATTGTGCGGCGGCATATGGCATCTGTGAGAGCTCTCATGTGGCATCATGAGGCCCGAGAGCCGGGGGTGAAAAAAACCGAGAAACCGTCTAATCGAACCGAACCGAACCGCTGTTAATAACCGTGTTCCACGGTTCGGCTACGGTTAATGAAATCCAAAAACCGCATGATTCGGTTCGGTTACAATTTTTCATAAAAATTCACTGCGGTTAACCGAACCGAAACGTAAAATGCAGTTCGGTTAACCGCACACGGTTAACAGTACCATTATAAAATAAAGGAAAAAAGGGGGGGGGGGGGGGGGAATGAAAATCCTCGCAATACATAAGTGAAAATTTGGACTTTTGGGTTCAGTGCTCCTTTTATACATATGTGGTTCATGTGTGTGCATTTTTTGTTGGTTGGGTGATCTTGCTCGAGTTACAACAGAGTTTAATAGTCCATCTTTTCCTTGCCATTTTCAACCAAGTTGTCATTATGCTGATCAATGGTGAGAAAACGCATTGGCCTGTTGAGAGCTGAGCTGAGGTAGTAGTAGCCCTCCACCACCTGTGCTACAACTTGGGTTAACCACCAGTCTCTGCAAAGTAGGATGCAAAGCATCACTCTACAGGAAGTAAACCATATTTTGAAGTATGGGAACCTTGTCAACAAAGCACTCATTTTGGTTCAGGTTTATTCCAATTTCACTGGACTTAAGAAATTATTGTATATTAAACCAAAAAAGAAGATGCAAATTGAATATTAATTTTTCCACGGTTATTAACCGTAACCGAACCGTCTTATACGGTTAACCACGGTTCGGTTTTTTACGGTTTTTGTCTTCACGGTTACGATTACGATTTTCAAATACAGAAAACCGCAGTTGCGGTTCGGTTAACGGTTTTCCCAAAATAACCGGTTAACCGAACCATTACACCGCTACCGAGAGCGCTAACGTTGCACCCTCTATAGGTAAGGGTGTTCACGGGCCAGATTGGGCCTAGCTAAGGCATATCTAGGTTTAGCCCGACTTTAAATATTGTCCTAGGCCCGGCCCAAGCCCGACACTGGACATAATAGTTAGGCCTGAACCGGGCTTTTTTTTAAATCACTTTTGTGGGCATTTGAGCACTAATTAAATTAAATTACATGCATTTCATACACAGGTCAGGCCGGGCCTGGTTATGAGATACACGCGTTGGTATCAAGAGTTATCATATTCAACAAAATACTAAAAAACTAGTACTTACACAAAAGTCCTTTTCTTTCCTTGTTTGAGTCTAGAATTACCTCAATTACCTTAATCTCATTCAAATTCACTTAATTAAGCTTAATTCATTCATTTGAGACGAATTCAATTCAATTTGATCATTAACCACAATTAGCTTAATTAAATATATTTAATTAGCATTAATATCAATCAATTAGAGTTAATCTTGATTAACTCGAGACGGGGTGTAACACTTTCTCCACTAAAAGATTAAAAAAAAAAGCTCCACTTTCCATAAAAAAGTAAAAAAAAAAAAAAATTCAATAACAAACAACTAAAAATCAAACACCATCATAGCCCACTAGTATTTTATTCTTTCTTCAAAATAATATTTATTTCACTCAATTCCATTAGTAAAGACACTGCGTAGTTTACCTTCCTTCCTCCTTGGCCACTGAGCCACGGCAAAAAAAAAAAGACACTGCGTGGTTGCACGAGTTCAAGTATCTAGTAAAACAAATTAAAAGTGAAAAAACCTCTTCTAAAGCAGAAACAATTATGATGGTTCCCACCCATCCATGTTTCAATGTGGTGCATCCAATTACCAAACCATGATGGCCATACCCATCTAAATGACCGAATCATGGTGGATAAAGTGATATAATATAATGGGACCACTCACCTAATAATGTGATCTCTATTGACCCACCTAAAGATCAAAATCACGGACCCCATCACACACCTGGTAATGTAATCTCCATGGACACGTTTAATGGTATAAAAATGATGGGGCTCTCTAGCCTCGCCTTAATAAATGATTGTAATTAATAAGTGATATTGTAAGAGAGATTTTAGGAAAGATTAGGAATTCAATTTGATTTGGAGAGAAGAAGGGTTTTGAAGATAGAGATACTATGTTAATGAGAGGAATTTTAAATGAGAAGTTGATGGTTTAAATGAGATAGATTTTAGAAGAGAGATTTTAGGAGAGAGAGATTGTGCCGCCCATATGGCATCTGTGAGAGCTCTCATGTGGCATCATGAGGCCCGAGAGCGCTAACGTTGCACCCTCTATAGGTAAGGGTGTTCACGGGCCAGATTGGGCCTAGCTAAGGTATATCTAGGTTTAGCCCGACTTTAAATATTGTCCTAGGCCCGGCCCAACCCCGACACTGGACATAAAAGTTAGGCCTGAACCAGGCTTTTTTTTAATCACTTTTGTGGGCATTTGAGCACTAATTAAATTAAATTACATGCATTTCATACACAGGTCAGGCCGGGCCAGGCTATAGGTTTTCTATCACTTAATCCAAGCGCGGCCCAAAGCGGGCTAGGCCCGGATCAGGCTGGCCTGGCCCATGAGCACCCCTATCTATAGCAAGGCTCCCAATTACTTTAATATATATATAATGTACATACCACATTACATACATGTATGCATTATCTAAATTTTGCACCCTTTGAAAAGCACCTAAACCAAAAGAATTGGATATAGGCGCCCTTAATCCATATCAACTAAACTCCACCCAATTGGTACTCGGGAACATGTTTCCAATTATGGCCCATCAGGTTGGTTAGATCCAGTTTCGTGGATCAGAGCAGATTTGGGTTTACCTACCTAAAATTCGATTTATGATTGGGCCGAGCCAATATCCAATCCAACATCCAATTTCCATTTCAACCCCATGGTTTGGGGCCCTCATTTGTCTTGGATAAGAGGAGACATCCATTATAAAGCCATTTAGAGGACCATTTTGTTTATTTACTAGCAACAGAGGCCCGTGCTTAGCCCGGGCCTCAATTAAAAAAAAAAAAAAACTTATTAGTTTATTACAAAATTCATAAAATAATAATTCTTCAAATACTTATTAAATAAAATAGACTTTCATAAAAGATTTTTTTTAAATCATGAGAATAATTTGGTGTGCACCTTATATTTTCATATAGTAAACCATATGATATAAAGTTTGAATTAAAGAGAGATAAGGTTACATTATGAATAATTATTACATTATGATTGAGATAAGGTAAGAAAGTGTAGATAGAGATTAAGAAAAACCATTATAATTTTGCATGAGATGAGGTATGAGGTTGGAGACTTTGTGAATGACCTGGTAGGTAATTATATGAGAGATTTTATAGAGGAATATGTGATTTTTTTTCCTCAAATGAATTTTTTTCGTGGGCCATCAACCCCACATCCACAGGCATGATTGGGGCAGAGTCCCTCATCGCAAATGAACGCCAGAAATCAAGAGAGGGATGGGATTACAGGGTAAGGAAAGAAGGCTTCTTTTGCTAGGAAAAGGGGATTTTATTGATAAAAACCATGGACTCTTTCTAGAAGAAAGTTTTCAAGGAATCTTATCTTTAGGAAATGGGTTGTTGGAATGGATGGAAAATAAAAGGATGAGAATTTGATGAGGAAATCGTGCAGGCATTGACGAGGTAGAGGAAGGAAAAGGAGGGAAGAGAGAGGGAAGAGAGAGGGAGAAGCAGTGTGTGCAGGTGGGTGCTGGGGCTGGCCCGTGGGTGCACCAGTGAAGGAGGGAGAAAGAGAGAAAAGAGGGAGCAGGGGAAGAGAGAAGAGAGGGCATAATATGTTGGATGGGCTAGAGGGAAGAGCTTTCCGGATCTTGAACTCTCATTTCCAGATATCAGAGGACTTTACTCTCACGTGAAAACAGTTGATCCCTCCCTCTTTTTCTCTTTTTTCTTTCTTGGGTATTTCTATGAAAGAAGAGACTTTTAAGGGGTGAGGTGGCACCCCTCACAGCCCACCTCCCCCTTTGCTATATATACTTGCAATAAAAAAAAGGGTAAATTAGCCAAAAGTCCCTGCGCACGGTCTTCTAAGGCATCAAGGACAACAACTTTTTCTCTAATGTCTCTAGTCCAGACAGCTGGAGATACTTTGGTGAAAGGTCCCTAATATGCCACGTCATATATTTTCATGACTAATTTGCCCCTTTCAACCCTCATTTGAAGTCCTGCCTTCTTCTTCTCTCTCATTTTTCATTTTTCATTCCTTTCCATGGTTTGGAGTATCGTTGCAGAGCACTTTTCGTCGCCACCATGCCATGACTTCTGATCCTCTCTATTTCATTTCTTCAAAGATGGAATCGGTTTTGAAATCTCTCTCTATCCAAATCTCTCTCTGTACAACTGATTTAAAAGATAGTAGTTTGCTTTTTTGCTTGTTTTCCCTTTCTCTTTTCTCGATTGGATCATAGTCATCAAGTGTTACTGTAACAGTTGAAAGCAAGAGTGAAAATTCTTATTTTATAGTAGCAATACTTCCATTCATTGTAGCACTATCAATTTTGGATCATTCACTTGACTGTCTTGAATCAAAATAATCTCTCCATTTCAACCATGACCTTCCTGTTGCCATCGATCCATCACATGGCCCGGACAAAGATAAATTTACAAAACTCTGATAAAGATAAATTTGCAAAACTCAGATAATTTATCTGAGTTTTAAAAAAAAACTCAGATAAATTATCTGAGTTTTGGCAAATTTATCTGAGTTTGTGTCCAATTTATGAGGTATTTTTCTATGATATAACGGTGGAATCTTGACTTGGTCTCTTCATGAAAGTTGTAGCCCTAGATGTGTAGATGATTCTAGGGTTTTGAATCACCCGATTTGGACTTCGGAAACTCAAGTTATGGCTCATTGAAGTTTACTGGTAAAAATAAGAATTTTGGATCGGTTTTTCCGACCTTATTTTGAAGTAACGCTTGGAGGCCCAAACGAACTTGAATTTTTGCGAAGCAGACCTTTCTGAAAAGCTTAAGACGTCCTCTAAAAACTTTATGAAGACCACTTTGTCGTTCTGAAACTCTAATGCCATCCAAACCTCAATGGAATGAGAGAAGTTCATTTGACAAATTTATCTGAGTTTCTGGCAAAACTCAGACAAATTTATCTGAATTTCTGATAAAACTCAGACAAATTTATCTGAGTTTGTGTCCAACTTGTGAGGTATTTTTCTATGATATAACGGTGGAATCTTGACTTGGTCTCTTCATGAAAGTTGTAGCCCTAGATGTATAGATGATTCTAGGGTTTTGAATCACCCGATTTGGACTTCAGAAGCTCAAGTTATGGCTCATTGAAGTTTACTGGTAAAAACAGGAATTTTGGATCGGTTTTTCCGGCCTTATTTTGAAGCAACGCTTGGAGGCCCAAACGAACTTAAATTTTTGCGAACCAGACCTTTCTGAAAAGCTTAAGACGTCCTCTAAAAACTTCATGAAGACCACTTTGTCGTTCTGAAACTCTAACGCCATCCAAACCTCAATGGAATGAGAGAAGTTCATTTGAATTATTGCTAAGCTTTGTCAAAACTCAGATAAATTGTCTGATTTTGCTTTTGCTGACGTGTACAAGGGTGTTTTTGTCTTTTTTAATGAGTTACTTTTACAAAAGGACTGCCGTCAGTACGATAAAATGTTGTGGACCGTTTGCAATAAAAATCACAGTTGAGGGACCTCCGCCCAAATGCCCCTAAAAAAAATACCTCCTGAGTTTAGAGTTAAATATACATCCTAACAAGCTCAACAAGATGAATAACTTCCATTTGCACACATGCACAATAGTCCTTCACACTTCATAAAAAGCCTTAAAAGTGAGATCTACCTTCAAGTTGAGAGGATGATCAACATTAGCCCACCATAGATGAACAAGGCCCATCCATCTTAAGCCCGAAAATTTTCGATTGAGCTAATTTCTTAGGCGGTGGCCCATGTGTTCAATTGGTGACTTAGCTCGGAACCATTCTAGACCATGGAGAGTTCCAACAAGATCAAGAAGTTCATAGATCTTAAAAAAAAAAAAAAAAAGAAGTTAATAAATCATCATGGGTCAAATAATAACATGCCTATTTGACTTTTTGTGGGCAACAAATTAATAGGATCAATCACACATTTGATTTGGGCTTGCATGTTTGGGTAGGTTTTAATGAGCAATTACTAGAGTAAGAAATCTAGTTTGATTTCAATTCCTATTTTAGGGAATTTCAGATAAGATAGGATTTTGTTAGAGATTTCTTTCTTTTACTGTTAAGCAATAGGGATTTTAAAAGGGTGTCAAATGAGGATAATAGGATGTGGTATGGAATCTAGTTTTGAAGATGTATACATCTCTCTTGGGAGTTTCACTTGTTCCCCAGGTGTTAGACGGGCTTGAGTTTTATAGACTTCTTTGTTTAAATTTTGCCTTTGTAAACTTGCGATAACACAAATTTTTAAGCATATATATCGCAATTTTACGATGAGCAAAAGGTGGGCATTTTTTAGTTTTTCTACAGATATACGGATTTTTTAGTTTTTCTACAGATATACTAACCGTATAGAGTATCTTTGGGGAAAAAAAATGATTTTTAAGTTTTTTTTAGTAACCCAGTCAAGGGGACTGAGACTCAATTGAGAGCCCATATGCACACCGGAAGGCAGCGTACTCAAGTCACATAAGTGGGAAGAGAGCCCGCACACATAGGAAGATGTGGCGTACTCAGGGTTTGAACCCTGGGCAGCCGGGTGAGAACTGTCACTCCTTACCACTGGGGTGGGATAAGGAGCCGTTGTAAAAAAAAATGATTTGTAAGTTGGAGAAGGGAATTTCTAAGTGAATGGGAGATAGTCAAACTATAAGGTGAAACCCTTTAAAAAAGAACATGGATCCTCTGAGGGAGTTTTCCCCATGGGTGGATGGGCAGGCTGACCCACAGTGACATGGCGGACCTTGGTTGGTCTTGTCATCATAGGGTAAAACTTCGCCAGATCCAGACACCCCAAAAAAATAAAATACGTTACACACAAAAGTAAAGCTGAAAATGCATATCTACTTGCTCTTATTGCTTTGGAGAAGAGAAATAAAAACCAAAATTTGTGGAGAGAAAGGGGATATGGAGGACAAAAAACTAACTTCAATGGAAATGGGCATAAAAACACCATGTAATTCTTTTTTTCATTGCATAAAATAAGGTACATTTTAACAGAAATGAAAATAGCGAGATGTAGGTTCCATGATAGTTTAAAAAGGAGGAGATGAAGGTGGGCATTGGACAAGTATAAAACTGCCTTGGAGGGTGGGTGGATTGATAAAATTTATGTATTCGAAGTTGGCTAGAGGCATTAGGGCCGTGGACTAGAGAGCAAACCCATCTAGGAGAATTTGGCAGATTGCTAAGGTTTTAACATTCAGGGCCTCTTCATTTATTAGAATTCAAAGAATTCATGTCTGTAGAATTCCTGAATTCCCAGATATGGTGGAATTCCTGAATGCACCTTTGGATTTGAGCATTCAGGAATTTTACCAAAATGCAAAAAAGGTGGAATTCCTGAATTCTCAAAGGCCAATTAGGACTTTTCATGTGCTGAAATTCATAAATTCTTGACAAGAAACAAGGAATTTGGAAATACAAGGGGCCATGATAACCACTAGAATTCCTGACCCACTAGA
Organism: Litsea cubeba; assembly: GCA_012931725.1. Classification (NCBI taxonomy): domain Eukaryota; kingdom Viridiplantae; phylum Streptophyta; class Magnoliopsida; order Laurales; family Lauraceae; genus Litsea; species Litsea cubeba. The sequence goes on along the minus strand of CM022952.1, from coordinate 19,641,920 downwards.
ATTCCTGTCAGGAATTCTAGTAAAGAAACAGGCCTAAAGTCTGAGTTAAGGCATTGTGATTATGGACCCAAAGAGTGCTCTAGGCAAGGAGGATTTGGCCAATTATTAAAAGTTATGCATTTGAAGCTTGCATTAAGGCATTTAGGTTGTGGACCAGGAAAGTAAATCCTACCCAGCCTAGAGGGTTTAGCAGATTGCAAAAAGTTCAAGCACTCGAAGCCTGCATTAAAGTGTTAAGGTCTTGGAGCATTGGAGTCAATCCTACCCTGGAGGGTTTAGTAGATTGCTAAAGTTTACGCATTCGAAGCATGTGTTAAGGTCTTGGACCTAGAAAGCGAATCCTAAGGGTGATGTAGCACAGAGCAGGCCCAAGAAATCAATTGGACCCACACATTGACCCAGAGATCAACCCGGTCCATTGGCTTCAACACACAAGCCCAATTGACTGAGAGCTATTGTGACATCCCTTTTTATCCTATTTCTATTGTTTGTTTAATTGGAGAACTATTTCTAATTTTATTGTTTGATCATTTAGGATTAGATAGTTTTCTATTTTTTGTTTAATTGGGGAACTATTTCTATTTTTATTATTTTATTAGGATAAGATAGTTTTCTATTTTATTTAGAAAGTCTTGTTTGTCTCCTCTATTTATAGTTAGGTCTCCATTGTACTTGCTTATGCTATTTTCAATATATAGTTAAGTCTCCTTTGGGAGAGTGCTCTATTTTTTCCTATCAAGGATCCGAGACAATACCAATTTGGTATCAACTCAAATTTTGATTGCAACGGAGACAATCATCCATCGCGGATTCTAGGTTTTTCTCGTCACCACCCACTTCAATATCCTAGACCATTCTCTCCCATCCATTAGCTCCAACAACCCTATCCTAGAATCCATCCATTAGGGTTCAAATCTGGGCAATCGCATTCCCTCACTCCGAGGGCTATTCTGACTCAACTGAGGTCTTCTTCCCTCCTCAGAGGGCTCCCTCACCTCACCCGAGGTCTACTTCCCTCACCAGAGGGTTAGGGTTCCAACCCCCTAAACTAGGTAAAAAAATAAATAAATAATTATCATAATTACACTGGTGATTTGATAGCATCATGCAATTCTATACTTTAATCCTTATGCAATTATAAAGATGCAAAAAGAGTACAACAAATGATTTTTGTTTTGGATGGTATGGATCCCTTTTATAAGGAAAATTTTTGTAAATAGTTTATTATCCCCCGCATATATTAGGGTGCACAAAGAAATGCTCAATGGGTTGAAGATTGCACATAAGCCTCCAATTCGGTCTTATGAAACCAAATCAATCAAGTAAGACCCTAGGAAAGTTGTGGGGTCACAACGGTCCCGCTTAAAAACCACTGTACTCGAACATAGATTGTCTCCCTTATAATGGGACAAGGCTTTTCTTGGAATCACCTTGATCAAAGAGCGCAATTGGTACAACTCGGTGGTCTTCATCCTATTAAGCTAGAAATCCTAGAACATGGGCCAAAAGATATATGGGGATCCAAGTAATGCTATGTATAGTGAAGAAATCCAATCATGAACACATAACGTGATTCATAAATTTAGTGCTCAAAACATAAGCAGTAGGTAGGAGTAAGTAAGTATAGGCACCATAGCTACTCAATCCATCATAGCCTATTTGACTAATAAATTATTAATATGGAGACTACAAAAAATCAATCAAGGTTATGGCCCATCAGGACTTAGTTATGGCCAATCAGGACTTGGTTATGGTCCAAATGGTATTAAGGCCCAGTAAACAATAGTGGGAGTAAGCATAGGCTAATTCGGGGCCCATATACCTTACAGACCCTATTTTGGCAACTAAAAGCGCAACTGTCACTTACAGACAATTTAGGTCATCATACCTTATATACCCTATTTTATGCATAAACCAAGTAACTAACCTAGGTCCCTTGAAGAACCAAACATTTGAAATTACCAACTTCCAAAACCAGCTATAATATTGTAATAGAGTTATGGAAAAACAATACTTTTGACAAAATCGATTGATCTCTTCCATTTCATGGAGTTAAATAAGAACATGTCAAGATAGTCTTTGAACATGTCAAGATGTTAAGTAAAAAGCCTCTTAATATCTGAGTTCCAAAAGTAAAATAATAGGAGAGAATACGTTACTTTAACAAAAAGTCTACATGGCCTGATGCCAGGCCGATGAGTGGGGCCACTCATCGGCCTGGCCACTCATCGGCCTGGCATCAGGCCATGTAGCAGGGCTCTATTTAAATCATCATACCATTACGAAGGAATGAGAGTGGGTGGGTTTCACAGTCATTAATCAATGACTAAAGATCAATAATGGGGCATGTAATGGCAGCAATTACTACTGTGTAACGGCAGCAACTTGCCCAATAAATTTTCCAACTTGGATAAAAAAATATTAAAGTATAAACGAAACAGTGGAGCATCATCCAAATCAATAGATTTGACCCATATGTGTGACTCACACTATCATGGGACAGTGTCATGGCGTAATCATGGTGATGGTCCTGGGGCTGTTCGTTTATTGTGTGCTTCGTTTTTTACTTAATGACTTGATGGGACTTATATCTCAATCTTTATTTTTTCAATTTTTCTTTTTTTATGAGTTTTTCAATGGTGCAAGTGACCTGTTTGTTGGGCAACTCTGCAACTGGCCCAGATTTACAAGTGGATACTCAAGCCGGGCCCATTTAGCGTGTGATCTAGATCCGAGCCCATTTAGCTGAGATTAAAAACAGATTGACAATTGGAGAAAAGTAAAGATACAGAAATACCATAGAAAAAAAATCTTATTTTGTCAAAATGAAAAGAGGAAAACCCTTATATTTATATTTTAGGCACATTTTATCATAGATTCCTTGGAAAATGTAAATTTTCACACAGGGTATTAATTTTGGCACCACACGTTTTAATGTGCACCACATTTTTGTCAGGCATAAAAAAACCTTTACTTCAATCCCATCATCGTGCCTCGTTCTACACCCTATTTTTTGGACAAAATTACCCTAGTTGACAATATCGCCAACTTAGTTGGCAACATCGTCAACTACCTGTATTTAAACCCACGAATTTTTCTTCTTCTTCTTTGTGAAGCACTCTTCTCTAGCTCTTTCTCCCATTCATACCTTTAGTGGAATATAAATTCTAAATATTTTTGAGAGGCGGAATTTTCATCGTGATGCCCAACACACTTATGTGAGGTTGTTAAGTTAGTTTGACACACATCACACATGCCAAAGGGATTCATCCTGTGGTTCTCAAGATAAAAGTATCACTCAACCAACAATAAAAAGAGAGGAAACTCTTCACTTTGACCTTTCTTTTTTGAGATAAGAATTTAGCTGGTATATATTTTATTTTTTAAGCTTGTGTAGACAAGGATTTACCTCAATTGTACAAAGATAGAGCAAGGCATCATATAAATCTCATTATTTTTTTCCTATTTTCTACAATACACCTATTGGGACAACGTAGAAAAGAATTTCTCCTTTCCATTTTAACGAAATACATAAATCATCCTTGCAACTTTTGTAATGGAACAGTGCTAGGAGATTACAGAATCAGCCACCTAAGAAAAACAAAAAATAAATTCATTGTATACTGCAGATAATAATATTCGGTTGGTTTTTTAATTAAAACTAACCACCAAACCGAGCCTATCGGTTTTTTAATTAACCAATCCGTTCCAACCGATGGCGAGGGCTTAGACGGAACCGAAGTATTCGGTCGGTTAAACCGTTTATTTCTTTATTTATTTATTGAAATCCAAAAATTAAAAATTTTTAAATGAGGACACCCCCATCCTTTGAATTTATTCCAATGTTTAGGGGAAAGATAAAAAACCAAATACTCAAATATCGATACAATTTGATTATTTTGATAGATTGTGGGATCATCCTTATAATCCACCTATATCTTGATTTTGTTTTTGTCAGAACTGCCTCACCCATACACATTAAAAGCAAACTCAAACTAATTAAACTGATTGATAATATGATGGGAGATGAACTGAACCATTCATCTTCTAATCGTAAAAAGGACGAGACTTACTGCATGAATGAATGAATTTAGTTTTTGGCTTTGACCATTTATGTTGATGATGTGAAAGATAGATATACATTTGTTTATCTGCCTTTACTTTTTTAATAAATAAAGAAGAGTAGTAGATGAGATGGAAGACAGGGAAGAATGAGAATGGAAATAGCAGTACTAGGACGATCATCTATCGGTAGCCCCGATCAGCCTAAGAATATACGCGGTGAGATGTGGACCATGTGGGTCCCACATGTTAAATAACCCATGCAGGCAAATTTAAATATTATCACCATCTGATCTCAAGCTACTAAATGAGGGATTTTTACGAGAAAAATTAGCTTAAATTTTAATCAAAAGATTTTACGAAGAAGGATTATAAAATGATGAAAAAGTTGTTCATACATTTATGGGTCAAAATCTTCTCCTACAACCGGAAATTTTCTAAATCGGGTTTTAATTTGAACAAGATGGAGGTTGAACAATGATAGGCCCTAATGTTAATAATTGTTTAATATGATATTAACAACAGTTTGATTCTAGAGGAGAGGGAGGAAGAAAGGGCAAACGAAAAACCAAAGTCTAAGTACGAAAACCAAGATGTACACGTATGTGGCAGGAAACAAATAAAAAATAAAAACTTTGGTTGCAAGCAAACCAAGCCAGCACAGCACAATGTACAAAACCACGATGGATGCTTTGGTTGCCCGTAGACCAAGGAAGCCACAAGCTATTGATTTGATGCAAACTGATTTCTCTTCTCAATGTACAAATTTGATGTAAATTGTTGTACGTGAATCGAGGCAAGGTGATGCTGCAGCAGACCAAAAGGAAGAATCTTGCACGCAAGCCTAGAAAGAGGGTGGTGCGGATATTAAAAATCGTGGTGCCAATAGGTCCCAACCAACCCATATATATATAGCCCAAGCCATAATAAATATAAATTTAGGTGAGAGAATAAGGCTTTTTAAAAGAATTTTTTGTTGAATTAATATTAATTATTTAAACATAAGCAGGTCGAGTTTGACCGAACCACTTAAATATATTTGTCATTCTCCTTGGTTGTGTTCTAATTTTTAATTTTATTACTGAAAAGAAAGAAAATCGGAAAAATAGATATAAGAGGCACGCCTGGCATGCCAGCCTAGCCCATGGCGGGCCTTGCCAGCGGGCAGTGTCGTGCCAAGCTTCTTTCCAGGCGGGCCGAGCTTGGAAACCTGGCACGGCCCATTTAACATGCCTAGGCCTATCCAATCCAAGCCTTTAAATAATTTAAAGGAATAATGGCATCATGCAGGCCAACGGATTACATCACGCAAAAAAAAAAAAAAAAGAATTTCCATACAATTTAATATAAATGCCAAGGTTTCGGATTATCTGATTCGCAACCAAAATAAATCTTATCCTCGTGTGAGCGTGCCAATAAAGGCACTGATACCAATGAAGGTTGTAGATACAGCGAAAGCACGGATCTATAAGAGATGGCTGCTACAAACACGATAAGGAGGCATTGGTGTAGAGATCTATGACTGTTTACGAGAGATCAATTACATATAATTCACTCTTCAAGATCCAAGGGTAAGGATGGACACCCTGGATGTAGAAGATGATGATGGAGAATCGTAGATCTAATGGAACACTACAAAAAATTTGGGGTTTAAGGACGACACAGATTTATCCCAAAATGTACACATTTCGTCACCAAAACTAATTAAGACGAAAACTTTTCGTCACCCGTTTTGTTGCCAAAGCCTCGTCTCTAAAAGGTATTGGAGACGGAAAAAAATTTTGTCATTGAAAATTAAAAGATAAATTTGTGACGATTTTTTTTTCTCCAATACACTCTGTTGGGAACATATTTGTAAGTAATTAGTGACAAAATATTTTGTCATTAAAGAAAGAAATTAGAGATAAAAACATTTTGTCATAAATACAAGAAATAAAGACGAAATAATTTTGTCCCGTTTAATATAAAGAAAGATAAAAAAAAATTTGTCAAAGAAGCTATCAGTGGATGACGAATTTTTTTTTGTCTCCAATCAACTCTGTGGGAACATACTTGTTAGTAATTAAAGACAAAATATTTTGTTATTAAAGGAAAAAATTAGAGACAAAAATATTTTGTCATAAATATAAGAAATAGAGACGAAATAATTTTGTCGCGTTTAATATAAGTGAAGATGAAAACAATTTGTCTAAGAAAGTACCAGTAGATGACGATTTTTTTTTTTGTCTCCAATCTACTTTGTGGGAACATATTTGTAAGTAATTAACGACAAAATATTTTGTCATTAAAGGAAGAAATTAGAGTAAAAAATATTTTGTCATAAATATAAGAAATAGAGACGAAATAATTTTGTCGCGTTTAATATAAAGGAAGACGAAAAAAATTTGTCAAAGAAGCTACGAATAGAGACAAAAATAAATTTACGAATTAACAAAATAAAAATAACCATTCATCATTACAAATAATTTCATCCTAATACAATAAAATAGTGTAATATCCACAAAATATCCACAATTGATCAATTATACAATTTATCCCTCTAAATGTCAATGGATTCCTCTCCCTTTGGTAAAGGGAGACGGTTACAAACTCAGCTATACACAAAAATCTACCACCTTTCTTGAGTGATTCAAAGGCTACTTCATATTCCTTTGAGTCACATCATTCCTCTTTTCATCTCTGGAAATAGAGAGTATAAATCTATTATTTTTCTATGCTTATCCCCACATCTGCACTTCCATGAGAGAAGACAGTAGCTTTCATCTTTCTCTTCTTTGGATAGTACGGTAGATGTACTCCTATGTGGAGGAATTACCAAAGTAGCCATGCAAGGCCTGGAGCTAAAGCACTTGTTTACACACATGGGAGGCCTTGAACCCAACACCGCCAGTTTCCTTTGCCTGTGGAAAGTCTCACCAAACTTGGAAAAAACCAACCCAACTGCCAGAACAACAAAACAAGAAAAAGAAGGACATCTATCTATATTACTAAAGGGATGTACCCTTCCTCACATAAAGACACCTGGCGCAACCTCAAACTTTTTGCAATACCATTTCCGGAGTTGCCCTTATCCCTAAAATCTCTATATCTATTACACACTTAAAAGACCTAAAATCTCTCCATGAAGAGTCATCTTCCACTCTAAAGCCTAAAATCTCTCCATGAAATCCCTAAATAAGCCAACACACCAGATGTGCTACATTTCTAAGTGATGGTGCCTTCTCACACACGTCTATGGGCCCCATTTCTAATTAAATGTAAGGTCTATGATAATTTGATCCTTTTGATCTTTATTAATCAATTCATGGGTACCAGCTCGCATTATATGGTTTTATGGACGATTAAAATAGAGATGGTGGACCCCATTCATTTGGGTCCCACTTAATGATTTTATGGACGATTAAAATGGAGATGGTGGACCCCATTCATCTAGGTCCCACTTAAATATATTTGGTCTATTTGTTAGGTCTGTGATCATTCGATCCTTTGATCTTTCTTAATCAATATATGAGTCTCATCCCGCATAATATGGTTTTATGGATGGTTGAAATAGAGATGGTGGACCCCATTCATCTAGGCGGGTTCCACTTAAATAGGTTAGGTTTGGACAATTTGTGAGGTCGACTATGATCATATGATCATTTGATATTTATCAATCAATCCATGAGTCTCATCCCGCATCATATGGTTTTATGGATGGTTAGAATATAAATAGTGGAGCCCATTCATCTGGGTCCCACTTAAATATGTTTGGTCAATTTGTGAGGTTTATGATCATTTGATCCTTTAATCTTTATCAAGCAATTCATGGGTCATATCCTGCATCATATGGTTTTATGGATGGTTAGAATAGAGATGGTAGACCCTAGTCATCACGGTCCCACTTAGATAGGTTACGTTTGGTCAATTTATGAGGTCTGTGATCATTTGATCTTTATCAATCAATTCATGAGTCCCAGCCCACATCATATGGTTTTATGGACGATTAAAATATAGATGATGGACCCCATTCATCTGGGTCCCACTTAAATACTTTTGGTCAGTTTGTTAGGTCTATGATCATTTGATCCTTTGATCTTTCTTAATCAATATATGGGTCCCATCCAGCATAATATGGTTTTATGGACGGTTAGAATAGATATGGTGGACCCCATTCATATGGGGGGAGGGGGGTTCCACTTAAATAGGTTAGGTTTGGTCAATTTATGATCATTTGGTCTTTATCAATCAATTCATGGGTCCTAGCCAGCATCATATGGTTTTATGGACAGTTAGAATATAGATGGTGGAGTTCATTCATCTAGGTCCCACTTAAATAGGTTTGGTCAATTTGTGAGGTCTATGATCCACCATCTCTATTCTAACCATCCATAAAACCATATTATACGGGATGTGACTCATATATTGATTAAAAAGATCAAATGACATAGACCTAACAAATAGACCAAATATATTTAAGTGGGACCCAGATGAATGGGGTCACCATCTCCATTTTAATCGTCCATAAAATCATTAAGTGGGACCCAGGTTTGGTCAATTTGTGAGGTCTGTGATCATTGATCCTTTAATCTTTATCAACCAATTCATGGGTCATATCCTGCATCATATGGTTTTATGGACGGTAGAATAGAGATGGTGGACCCCAGTCATTCACGGTTCCCACTTAAATAGGTTACGTTTGGTCATTGTGAGGCCTGTGATCATTTAATCCTTTGATATTTATCAATCAATTCATAGTCCCCAGCACACATCATATGGTTTTATGGACGATTAAATATAGATGATGGACCCCATTCATCTGGGTCCCACTTAAATACTTTTGGTCAGTTTGTTAGGTCTATGATCATTTGATCTTTCTTAGTCAATATATGGATCTCATCCCGCATAATATGGTTTTATGGACGGTTAGAATAGAGATGGTGGACCCCATTCATATGGGGGGAGGTGGTTTCCACTTAAATAGGTTAGGTTTGGTCAATTTGTGAGGTATATGATTATTTGATCTTTATCAATCAATTCATGGGTCCTAGCCAGCATCATATGGTTTTATGGACAGTTAGAATATAGATGGTGGAGCTCATTCATCTAGGTGCCACTTAAATAGGTTTGGTCAAATTTGTAAGGTCTATGATCATTTGATCATTTAATCTTTATCAAGCAATTCAGGGGTCCTAGCCTACATTATATGATTTTATGGACGGTAGAATAGAGATGGTGACCCCATCCATCATGGGTCCCACTTAAATAGGTTAGGTTAGTCAATTTATGAGGTCTATGATCATTGATCTTTATCAATCAATTAATGAGTCCTTGCCCGCATCATATAGTTTTATGGACTGCTAAAATAGAGATGGTGGACCCCATTCATCTGAGTCCCACTTAAATATATTTGGTCAATTTGTTAGGTATATGATCATTTTATCTTTCTTAATCAATTCATGCCTCACCTAAAGAATAAAACATCTGAAAAAAAAAACATAAATATCAAATTAGCAACAAAAAGAAGGACTCACAAGTTTGCTAATTAATAAATTTATTAAAAATAATTCGTATTAGTATGTGTATTTGGTGGTTCCGTGGTCCATGCATAGCACGGGGTTTTGCTAGTTAATAGCTATTAGCAAGAAAGAATAGACATTTTTCATTAGCTAGAAACAGGAAATGGAGAAGACCCATATGGGATTTTCTCCTCTGATGAAGAGATAGGATGGTTTCTATACTGGGAAATGGGGTTGTTACCTGGTCTTGAGGCTAGAAATGTGAGGGAAAAGATGAGAATTACCACTGCACTACAAAACCCATTTGGGTAGCTCCTTGGTGAAGCCATCAATGATCAATCAACCTGCTTTCAGAAGAAAGAATGAGAGAAAGATGGAAGAGATGGGGAAGTCTTGAATAACTTATGATGGGTTTGGTGTTTGAATGGATGGAAATCTGATGGGAGGATTTGAGACAAAGTGATGGGGTTGTTGTCTACCAGAGAGACATGTTTCTGGTACTTGTTGGTTACTCTTCCTATTAGTGTAAATCAATTCACAATTAGATCAATTATACAATTTATCCCTCTAACAGACTTTTTTTCAAGATTATGGAAACAAAAAATTAATGGTCCCTCCCAAGTTGGTTGTTCTTGTTTTTGGGCACTTCTATAGCTGTTTAACTATTTGGCCCTCCAATAGCCTTTTTTGAACTAGTTCACATCTACTTCACAAATTAGCTTGTTGGGGTACAACAATCCACAGCCCAAGCTTCTCACCGAATGCATGCTTACCTAGATCATGAAATCGGTCAAACCGTTTCCCGGGTACCATCTCATGCATCTCAACCATTTGCCAAAGGGTGTACAATGTGATGATCCACGATAAAACAAGCATGGCAATCCCAGGACCCCTGAAAATGACATCAACACCATTTTTCAACGCGAACAAGAAAGACATCTCTTATCTGCTCAGAATGCACAATTAAGATGATTCGTCTAGTTCTTAAAAATGAATGACTGGTCAAGTTTTCAACTGAAATACTCTCAAATTACTATCATAGTACTAATTTCTAAAACAGTGTTTAATTATTTGGTGAAGATTAATGACATGGATGCTAACCTTTTCACAAAACTTCTCTAAATTATTAGAGAAATCCATTTATAAGCATATCGAAGTTCACTGTCTATAAGTTCATATAAATATTGTAGAAAGAGACTCAAGAACAATTTACATCAATTTGCTTGTAAGATGACAACTAAACTGCAGAACAAGCTCTACTTAAGAAACTTGTCGACAGTGAAACTATTTCATCTACAAAACTAAGAAACAAGTGAAAAGTCCCAAATCATAAAAGAATACATAATGCAGATGATCAAAGTAAGATGTCTATGGGGAAAAAAACTTGCATTTTAGTGTAAGTTACTGTTGAATTCATATATGCCGAAAGCAAGCAGCATGAGATTCATAATTCCTATAACAATTTCTCACTGCTACTACCAGACAACAAAACAAACAACTGGACTCAGAAAGCAATGAATTACACTAGTAAAGCATAATAAAAACTAATAAAGAGATAAAATCAACTAAAAACCGCAACAGTGTCCAACTAAATAAATAATTTGAAACACATTAACATTCTTAAAACCAAGGATACCCAATAACCCGACTAAACATAAAAAAAAAAACAAGGACAATAAAATATGTGTTTAATTTTTCACTTTTAAAGATCATTAATAGAGAACCCCACCAGATAGAGGTTCATGATTCAAAATGTAATCCATGTGGAACAATTCTTCACTAGAACTACAGGATAGCAAAAAGGATCTAAAACTAGATATGGAAAGCAATGAGTTCACTTTAGTAAAAAACTGCAATATGAACTCAAGAGATGATACAAAAGAAACCTATAGATACTTGAAAGCAAAGCATATCCAACAATCAAAATACAGAGAAAAAAATAGAAAAACAAATACACAATGAATTCATTTTTCAAGATCTTCATTGATTGTGAAAGCTTCCACATATTTAAGATTAATGAACTCAACAACCATAAGCATTTATTCCTCACTTGAACACTACTGGAAAACAGAACATGATCAATAGTATGGAACATGGGAAAACAATTTTATTTTTCAGTCCCATTTACAAGTTTAATATTAGCTTTTAATTGAGCTACAATTTGCATTTGTAACCGGAATGGTATTCATTTGATGCAGAAACCACCCATGAATGGAATGTGGGAAGTGCGAGAAATTGCTTGTGCTTCGGTTGAAAGTATGCTTTTGCTTAAGATCTAGTAATCATGCTCCCTCCAATCTAGGGGTGTTCATGGCCTGGTTGGGCAAACAGAGAGGAGGTTCCGTCTCATGCCAGGTACAAAAAGCGTCTCATGGAGCACCATGGTCTTTCCTGTAGACGTTGAGAGATAATAATCACCGATTCCCAATATGTCTTCTGAAGAATTATTTCCCATGTAGAGCTTGTTGCAACCGACATCTATTGACTGGAACTCCCGAAAACCACTCCTATCCTTTGTCACGTGCTTGGTTGCCCCTGAATCAATTATCCATCCATTAGAACTTTCATCCACATAAAGTGCTTTGGAGCAAACCAAAGAGAGTGACAAAGTTAGGGTGTTTACCGATTTTCATTTGGGGCAAGTTTTAGCGATGTGGCCAAGTTCCTGACATTTATAGCATTTGGTTTTGGCTAAGTCTCTTGGCTTGTTACGCTTCCGATGCTTCTTTTGGTCTTGCTTGGGTGCACTCTGGTCCTGTTTAGGCTTCTTCCGGTTGTCTACCCCATTTTGAGAAGTCCCATTTTGAAACTTACGTTTACTTTTAGTCCCCTTAGTCCCCGACCCTGATACAGGCTGTTGTTTTGCAAAGAGTGCTTGTCCAGCGATCTCTACTTGAACTCTTTGGGCTTCGAGTTCGAGATGGCGACACAGATTCTTAAAAGTTTTGACTGCCTCTGTGTGGGTCAAAAATTGTTTTATTGTGCGCCAAGAATCAGGTAAAGATCGCAGGACCGCAATGATCTTTTGGTCCTCAGTTAGTACATTCCCTGCCCTAGCAAGATCCGCAATCATTTGACTCATTTTGCGGAGGTGGTCCCTGAGGTTTACACCTGGGGCCATTCTATACGCATCAAATTCCATGGTCATTACACGGGTCTTACCAGCGGTAATTTCACCATATTCTCCTTTTAAGGCATCCCACATTTCCTTAGCCGTGCCGTAGGTTTCATAAGTGGGAACTAATTCAAAATGCATACTACTCAGCATAATGTTGCGAGCAGTCCGATTATCTTTATCCCATTTCTCAAAATCATTCAATGCGGGCATGGGTGCAGCGTCATTTGCTAATTCGGGTCGGGTCTTAATTGATTCCAAGGTATACGTGACCTCTTGTTCATCGAACAAGTAAATCATGGTACGGTACCACTTATCATAGTTATTACCATCTAACTTATCTCCCTTATTAAGGTCAGCAATGATATTTTTGGAAGCCATCACTGAAAAAGAAATAAGATAAAAAAATATGATGATCAATGAATGCATAACATTGGCAACTCACACATACGTTTCGATTGCCCTTTTTGCACTCAAATCATTCCGAGAATTAGGACATTGTAGTGAAAACCCTTCATGCCTAGGGCTAATTCGGGGCAATAAAAAACAATTATCGTAATTACATGGGTGATTTGATAGCATCATGCAATTTAATACTTTGATGCAATGACAAATATGCATATAAAAAATACAACAAAAGACTATTATTGGATGATGTGAATCCTTTTAATAGGAAAAAATTGTTGTAAAAAGTTTATTATCCCCTGCATCTATTAGGGCCTGTAAAGAAATGCTCAACTGGATAAAGCATGCACCTAAGCCTCCAATTCGGTCTTATGAAATCAAATCAATCAAGTAAGCCCCCAGGAAAGTGGTGGGGTCACAATGGTCCCGCTTAAAAACCACTTTCCTCGAACATAGACTGTCTCCCTTTAGTGGGACAAGGCTTTTCTTGGAATCAACTAGATCAAAGAGCGCAATTGGTGCAACTCGGTGGTCTTTGTCCTATTAAGCAAGAACTCCTAGGGACTGGCCATAAAATACTATGACTTGGCCCAAAAGATATACGGGGATGCATGTAATGCTTATGCTATGTATAGTGAAGACATCAGGTCATGAACACATAATGTGAGTCAATAATTTAGTGCTTAAAACTTAAGCAGTAATTGGGAGTAGGCATAGGCATCAAAGCTACTCAATTCATCATAGCCAATTTGATTAATAAGTTATTAAACATGGAAACAAAAAAAATTAATCAAGCAATGAATTAATGGCCTTAATACTAATTGGGCCAAAACCAATTCATGATGACATCTTGCTGTATTCAATATAGTTTATGCTATATATAAAAAATGTGATAAAGGGATAGCAAGTAGGTCCCGGAACACACATGTTCAACAAGAAGACAAACTCATAAAAATACTATCCATAGAACATGATTGACCTGGGGTGCATGTCCTTTGTATAATACATAGCATGTACACGCATGATGGCATAATAGGCATTTAGATCAAATTAAAAGAAAAGAAATTTATAATAATGTACGGTCCTCAAACCATACATGTGTCCAGCAGTCACACTATTAGGGTCTAAGTGAGCCAACAGACGAAATTAGTTTAAAAAAAAAACCAAAAAATGAGGCTTAAAATGTGACATTGGTATTATCCAGTAAAGAAGAGCTTAAAACAGACTCATCATATGGTCCCATCAAACAATATACCAATTATTAATCGGAGCTTTCTCTTTTTGTTAGCAAACTATTTCAGATTTGAATGACAAATGGACTAGATGAGTACACATATCCTACCATTCTATTTGTCTCCACATGGCAGAATTAATGGCAGAAGCATTAATTCTTATTCTATATAAGAGCTGTGAGGAGCATTGCGCTGTGAAGGGTCCCTTCATATGTCTGACACTAGATGAGTCAGGCACACATTCTGAGCTCTTATATATATGAACGGTTCTGACACTAGATGGCCCAATCATGGCTAATAAAACATGGATCAGTTGCAATATTTATTATCCCGATGATGAGCAATGTGAGATCTGATTCGCATGGTATCATGCAAAACATATATATTAGCAGTCTTGCTTGTAGACTGAGCACCCAGGTGCAAGGCTGCCAAGTAGTACTCCTGCGGTCCTTCCTATAGATATATATATAGAAAAGGAAACCACAACAACTACCTGGAAAAGGACACCCTTTCTCCATCATATTAATGTGATCACACGGTTTATATAAAAAAACATCCAATTTTATATACAATCTAATAGTATTATCAAGGTTTCGGGTTACCTGATTCGCAACCAAAATCAATCCAATTCCCGCGTGAGCACGCCAATTAATGCTCTGATACCAATAATTTGTTGAAAAGTGTCTCAAACTGATATCACTCATGTCTATATATAGCCCTTTGGCTAATGGTTGATACGATCTCTATTTAAATTCGAATTGACAGATGATTAGGATAAAGTATTAGATCAATCTCTCTCAATTTGAATTTGAATGTAGATTTGATAAAGAGATAGAGAGTTTGATAAAACACAGGCTATTCTTATCCATATCACCATGAGACTCCTTGTGAGGGGTGTATCTTTGTGAGTGGGGTCTACCCACATGTAAACACAAGTGGGCCCCATCACAAATGCCAACACTTCTTCCCTCCTCATAGGGCTTCTTTATCTCACCCGAAGTCTACTTTCCTCGCCAGAGGGGGAGGGTCCCAACCCTATAGTATTCGCATAAAAACAAAGCATTGAGAGGGACAATATAGCCCTTGATAAATAAAATAAGTGAAAGAAGAAGATAATTAATATAAAATAACTTTAGGAAACTGAAACTAATCCAAATATTCTCTCTTCTCTTTACTCAGCCACTCTTTTTTTTTTTTTTTGGTAAAGTTTTTTTTATTTTATTTTTTGGGTAAAGATTTAATCAGCCAATCAAAGAGCCATACACGTTTTATTCAAGCAGACAAAGAACCCAAGGTGGCCGCCACTCTTGACGAATAGGTATTAGGTACAATCAATTACCTGTTGTGTTTCATGCCTTGCTACATGCGACACATACAGACGGACACGTGAAGAATTTGACTGAACTGAGTAACACGACCACAAACGAGACCCATCACTCTGCTGAAAGCCTGAAAGGCACCATAGTTGATCAGTAAGCAGCCCTTCTACATGGCCTGATGGGGTGGCCTGAAAAGTGGCCTGACCCCATCAGGCCATTTAGACTTTTTCATCAATAAGTCTATATGGACCAACTGGGAAGCCCGATTTCGGGACTGATCCTATGTGGACTCCCCAAGTCGGCATTAAGCTTATTTAGCACATGAGTCCTGCTACATGGACGAACTCATGGACAAAATCATGGACTAACTCCATGATTTTCATCCAAATATTTAATCCATGAACTAACTCCATGAGTTAGTCCATGTAGACTTTTATTGGCACATTTATAGGGTGACTGTTGCGCTTCACATCTATGTGCCAAATAACCTTGTATTCTCCTTCGTACTCGATGTGTGAAGCCAGGGCCGGCTCACCATATAGGCAGGTGAAGCAAGTGGTGGGGGCCTCACCATGAGGGGGCCTCATAATTTTGTAGGCCTGGGTGGCTTGGTTGGGTTTTCTTCCCAGTTCCCACTTCCAAAGTCGAATCCCAATTTCCAAACTCCAAAACCAGAACCAGAGAAGATAAATGAAACAGAAGCACAGTAAGATTACTATTCTAAAATAAGTCTGTTTTTAAAGGTATCAAATCTCACTGGGAATCATCTGAAATGAATTCAAATGAACCCGAGTTAGAAGAGAAAATCGATCACAATTTGACCCGTTTTCTAATGAAACTGAAATCATCGAAAAATTCCATCATTGGAAAATTTTCATAAAATCAAAATTACAAATAAGTCCTTTTTTTATAGAAAATACTCTTTTTTTTTCATAAAATGGCATTTCAAATCAATATGACTCCAAAATAAGAAATGTCCAACACAATTCCAGAAATTCATTGATACCAATAATTCCATATTATCTTATCATATAATTAATCTAACACATTAATCAACACTAATTAACAACTAATCATGCTTAATTTGTAACTAAACATAATTAATTAAATAAAAACACATTCCCAAAAATCATAATCTGATGTCTAAAGGCCTGTTGGATTGGTAACATTAACATGATAATAGAGCTCTTTCTAAAAAAATAAAAGAAAATGAAAACAGGGCATGTTTGCCAATGAAAACCACATGCTGATATGCGTAATAAAAAAAATGAAAAAAAAGGAAGATGGGTTTCGAACCCATGCACTGTTGTGACGGAACGTCACTTGTTTTGTACCGTCCGCCGTTTGATGTGGTTTTATTTCATGTGCAAATCACATGCGATTCATTTTACCACCCCCTCACATGTGAAAATTAAATCTGAGTACGAAAATAATACCTTTTTACACATCATTTACACATCAAAATTTCACACGTGATGCGTAAATGACCTCAACCAAACATGAAGGTGTGTAATGATTCACATATGAGTTATTTACATACGTAAATGCTCTCAACCAAACAACCCCTAAAAGAATTGTATATGGATAACGCTTGACCTCTCATTGTTAACCATTACTCTGATAATTCAGTAGTTTTTGTCATCACCGTTAATGATTTTATCCTCTTTTCGGTTATTTCATTTAGCAGAAGGATTTAAATTCAGGGCTGCATTTTCTGTTTGGATTAGATATTTGGACTGCGCGTGCTCTTTTGGGATGAGGGTTTTCTCATGTCACACATAGAAGCTAGGGGCCTCGTTTATACTTTTGCCTGGGGCCACATATTGTCTTGAGACGGCCCTGTGTGAAGCACACCGACCACAACTGACAGAAATCTTGGGCCATTCGTTTCTGCATTCTTTTGAGTCGGGTGGGGAATCGGGGCTCCTTATAAATAGCGTATGTATGGCTCACACACCAACAAAGAGTTGGTAGGGTTTTCTGAAGAGAGTTCAACTGAGAGATTTCCATTCATTAAAGAAGAAGTTATGGATGTAATGAGAGTTCTTCACATGGTTGGAGGAGCTGGAGATACCAGCTATACTAGTAACTCATCTCTGCAGGTCTCTCTCTCTCTCTCTCTCTCTCTCTCTCTCTCTCTCTCTCTTAAACTCTCACAACACTGGGAAAATAGTTCGGGGCACAATAAATGCAATGTTAAATTTAGTTCACCCATGTGTGTTGGGTGCAATCTTTAGATATAATTTGGTTAATTAGTCCATTTTATCCTAATGGATCACGTACCTTATTACAGTCAGTGATTTTGTTCTTTATTTGACCAGTTCAAATTCAAGTATGTAATTTGTAAGTCAAGACTTAACTTGATTCAAGGCTGGGTTCATTTGATTTGCTTTCTGATTAATCTGATTTGCATTTTGAGTTCAATGAACTAATTTATTTGAGTCCATACTATATATCCATAATGGGTCCGTATTTAATTCATATTGGCCGAAATAGTTGTCTTTCTCTACCCCAAATTTCACTCTAGTCAAAATTAGCACCCTAATAGATTGATTATTGGTAAAATACATAATTGAAATGAAGAAGAAGTAGTACAATCTTTTATTTAAAAGTGACCGACTTAAGGTAGGGCCAGCTTCGACTAGAGTTTTTTTTTTTTTTTTTTTTTTTTTTGTACCCTAGCCATGGGGGCTGTGACAAAAGAGAGAGCTCACACAAACAGGAGGAAAAAGTGGCGAACCCATGACTCGAATCCGGGGCAGGCAGGTGAGAACTGCCGCTCTTTGCTCTTTACCACTTGAATAAGGAGTTGTTCTCTCCAACTACTAGAGATGGACTAGACTTTATAAATAAGTTGTACTGCATTCAAGCAATTTGAATTTATTAGGTTGGATTTATTAGGCCTTAGCTTAAAGAGTTTTACAAGAACATTTCGTAAACCAAAGTAATTAATAACACTCATCTTAAAACAATTGTTCGAAACAAATAGTTTGCAAATTGAAAGAAGCATTGGTGCACTCTCTCTTCGCCCAGAAATGATTTTTCAATGGAAAACGATAAAAGAAAAGGAGATTTTGGTTGTATAAGTACCCATAGAGTTGGTTTTTGCCTTGTAGGCTAAAAGAGTGCTGTTACCAACACACTACAAATAGCTCTCCACACACGGCACTTTTTAAAAATAAAAAAGTTCCTAAACTACCCATAACCCTTTCCTTCATTCTATCTCCCTCTCCCTGCTCCAGCCACCTCTGCCCGACCCCACCGCCGACCCATCTCCCTCTCCTCTCCCTTCTCCGGCCACCTCTGCCCGACCCCGTCGCCGACCCCATCTCCCTCTCCCTCTCGGCCTTCCTTCCCTCTCTCTCAGTAGCCCTGCTCCCACTTCCCTGCACCCACCCACATCCCCACCCCCTCCATCCCCTCGGTGCTATCGAAGGGGAGGGAACGACAGGGAAAAAGGGACGGCGAGGGAGAGAGACAAGAGCGGGAGAGAGGGAGACTTAAACAACTGCACTTCATTACAACCGAGCCACCATCTGCAGCGACCCAACAAACCAAGCAGAGTCAACCTGCACCTCATCGTCACGATACATCATCTTCGTCGCCACTTAATCAAACACACCAATAAAGATCCCACCTTCTCTTTTTTATCACTTTCTTTGCCCTCCTCATCATTCATAACCATCTCTTTTCTTCTCTCTGTTTTTCTCACCAACACATTCATCTTCACCCATCCACTTCATTACAACTTCGCCTCATCAGTTCCTCTTTTTCCCACTCACGTTCATCCAGCACTGATCCCATCTCACACACTCACCTTTCTCCAAGACCAACCCACTGAAACTTCTTTCACCCCAAGATAACCAGAACCAACTCTAAAATCGAGCCCATGCATCCGACCCAACCACTTGCACAAACCGGCACACATATTATCACAAACTGACCCACACTTCTGGAACCCGGTGTTGGGGATTATATGTCAATAACCCCTGCAGAAATGACGGTTAGTGGACGGGTGGGATTTGTGTGACGTTTTGATATTTTATATATATATTATTTTATTTTATTATTATTTAATTGATTGTATATTAATTAAATACGCGATTAGTCTAAGTGGGGACCACGCTAGACTTAAGTTTGGTGAGTTAGGCTTGTTGGATAGGTGTCCTAACCCATAGCTAACACAGGCCCAATTTAGTGGTATAATTCTTTTCTAATACAAACTCTTATCTTTTTAGAAAACAAACTCTATTATTTTTAGACTTTAAGTCAGATTACAATTCCTACCCTTATTTCCTATTTATACACCACACTCTTTTATTTTTACACACAATTCTCTCTTTTCCAATTTTTCTCTGGGATTGCACCTTGGGTTTTAGGAATTTTAGACCGTCTCCATCAACCGCGGACATCAGGCAAGTACCTAACCATAATTTGTAAATCTAATACTTGTGTTTTTCCTTGATTTGTGTGTTGATGCATATAGAAACCCTTCGATGCCCTCATTTTTATGATAATTGTTTTAATGATAGAGATCGGAGACCAACGATGATTCAATTGATTTCTTCAAATTATATTTTACTGTTACGGTAATTCCAATTTTTTTTAAGTTAATCACCGTCCGACCCACCATCTAATGGTTTTAAGAATCAGAGGCGTGACTTAATATGGAGGTGTTGTCTTTTGTTTAATCTGGTTGTGGGGCCCACTGGTCGATTTGACCATGGATCTGGTCCGTTCATATCGCCATACATGGCTGGGCGACCATGTTTGTGAGGTTAGAATTGTGATCTGTGGGGGTGAATGAGGAAAGATGTTGTGTGTATGGGTTGTGGCCTGGACACGTTGTACAAGGGAGTGGAGGCCACATCTTGATGAAGGTTCTGTGGGGGTGAATGAGGAAAGATGTTGTGTGCATGGGTTGTGGCCTGGACACGTTGTACAAGGGAGTCCACATGTTCTGATGTTCATAACATTAACTGGATTCTTAGAATGACTACCATGCCCATGAGTTCCTAGAATTTAGGAAGAATGCCTATGATAATTTTAATGAACCCAAATTAAATCCTTGGGCCCATTTTATAAAGGGTTGAATTTGGAAAATATCATAGAATCCTCGGGTTTTTCTAAAATTATAAATTAAGATTGGTATTTATCATTATTATTTTCAAATTAATTTTGAATGATATCTTTGGTTTTTAATGTGTTAAAATTCTATTTTTATACTTTATTAATTGGATCTTTGGACCAAGTAAATACCGTCCGGGCATACGGTATATACTAACGTGGGGTTTAGTACCTGGTATGACCTCGGGAAAATCCTAATTGATTCGAGCTCAACTCATCTTTATTGGAAAACCCTTAATTGGGTCTATGCACCATTGATTGAGAAGGGATGTGTTGATCTTTTATCTATTTAGAGATTCCTGTGGTTGTTGGGTACAAGACCTTATGTTTGACCTTAGGATTGGCTTGTGATTATTCCTTGACCATCGGGTTTGCATATATGATTGTGATTGATGTTGGTCTATTAGCTGCATACCCTATGTGGATTGGATATGGACTGTGATGTGGCTAGCTTGGCATTTGATTGAGATATTGTGGAGGTTTATTCGAATGATTTGATTGGTATTCGATTATGCATTATTGTGCAGCCAGTCCTTCACCTTGACTTAGGTTTCTGTGTCAGAGCTTTACAAGATCATTAGGTTTATTCTACTATGATATGTATATATATGTATTTCGATTGGGTCATATTCGAACGACTGCAGTTGTAATTGGACGGTTGATCACCGATGTGTACGGACACTGTAATATCCGAATTTCGAACCGGTTTATCCGGCCTACGATTACGAACCGGTTTATGACCGCCGGCCTTCGAACGGGTTTTCCCGCTTTATAGTTAGGGCTGACCACCCAAAGCAGTGGCTTTGCTTCTGTGTGAATATTGTATTGCTCTATTGTGTAGATTGGATTTAGGATATTCGTTCTTTTTGTCATTGATACATTGTTATTCTCTTATGATCATTACCTGTCATTACTCACTTTGTTCTTGTATTTTATTTATGAATTATGCTTTCGTGCTTGCTGTTTACTTTGTTTATTGGTGCATAGGTACGAATCCCTACCCTATCAAGGAGACGGTGGAGGGTCAAACGTTTCAAGCGTTTGAGCCAGTTGACGAACCCGAGTGGAGAGCCGATGATGGCCAAAGAGCCGTTTGAGTCTGTGCCGGAGTGACTTTTATCATAGAGAGAAAATTTTTACTAGCAGATTATTCATAATGAACCTAATTTTATTTAGTTATTTTGTTTAAAATATTTTGGAAACTTTAACCTTAAATATCCAACTAGTTATGTGTTGGTTTGATTTTTAATATTGATACCAATTGATTTAATGCTTCCGCAAATATTCTATTTGACTCACCATGTTTTGAAATTTTTGTGGGTCCATATTTGGGAGCTTGTGTTGCATTAAACACAGGAAATTGAATATTTATTCTTATTTTTCACGTTTTCCCCTGGTTGTATTTTGGGGACGTGACAGTTGGTATCAGAGCCAGCACGTTTCTCGGAACTTAAAACTGGATAGAAACAATTAGGACGTGGTGAGGATTTCGATCTCGTTGGACAGGCTTTACGTGCTAACGGCAAAGTCTATAGTGTTGTTTGTTAGATTATTGTTAGGAATCAACTACTAACACTCTTTTGCAGGAAATGGCACACCAAGAAACTCAATCGCAAGATAATAATGGAAGTGGGTCGAGCTCTAATGACGACCGTTTCAATCGACTCTTGGAAGCCTTTATGCAGTCGCAAGCTGACCAGATTGAGCAAAGACAGCGAGAAAAAGAAGAACGAGCCGCTGAAAGAGCACAAGCTGATCAAGATAGGGCGGGATTTCAAGCCCAAATTCTAGAATTAACAAATCGGGCAGCTCAGCCGGTGCAAGTAGTTATGCCTCCGAAAGTAGTGGATCCGAATGACCTTTATGAAAAATTTAGAAAGAGGTTTCCTCCAGAATTTCATGGTTCAGAAGACCCCATGGTAGCGGACGATTTCATAGAACAACTCGAGCAGATATTTGCAGTTTTTTCGTTGCACCCAGAAGCAGAAAGTTAGTCTGTCAGCTTACATGTTTCGAGGAATAGCCCTCCAGTGGTGGAATTCAGTTAAAGCAGTAATCCAAGCAGACACCGTGACAGAAGAAGATGCATGGAAGACGTTCACTGAAGAATTTATGGATAAGTTCATTCCTAAGTATGTCAAGGATCAGTGGAAGAAGGATTTCCAGAATCTTAAACAAGGTGATATGTCAGTGCAACAGTATGAACAACAATTTATCAGGTTGGCTAAATATGCTCCTACACTCATTACCCCAGAAGAAGAAAAGATCAGGCGTTTTCTCGATGGCCTTTCAGCTGATATTTACATGATGATCGGAGATAATCAGCGCCCACTATTTCAAGATGCTGTTAAGAGTGCATATTGGGCGGAGGGTGCGCTGAAGAAAAGAGCTATGGAACGACAGGCTAAGATGCAGCAGAATCAATTAGGGCAGTCGGCAAGTCAGAACGATCAAAATAACTCAAAGCGACAGAAATTTCAGAGTCCACCCGCAGCTAGTCCGATACTACGTTGTGAGCGATGTGGAAAGAATCACCCGACAGAACAGTGTTACAGACAGACTGGTGCATGTTTCCATTGTAAGCAGGTTGGACATCGAATGAAAGATTGTCCTAATGGGGGCAGTCAGTTATCAACAGCTCAGACAATGGGATCTCATGTGCCTTCACAGCAGCAGTGGAGGACAGCGCCTCTGCAGGGACAACAACAAACAGATCAACAGTTTCCTTGGACGCCGCAGCAGCAACAGCAGCAATTTAGGGCTCCTCAGCATCAACAATTTAGGGGACAAGCTCCACAGCAGAGACAAGTTCAGGGTCAGCAAAGGCAGCAGCAAGGGGGTCAACAGAGGCAACTTGGGCCAGTACAAGGACAACAGAATCAACCCCAGCAAGGCAGGGTGTATGCTTTTACCCATGAAAATGTAGATGGTTCAACGGGCGTCGCGGAAGGTACTTTTTAACCTCTGTGAAGAAGCAGTACCTGCCTCTCTTTCCAGAGTTATGCTAGTCATTTGGAGGACCAAATGTCCAAAGGGGGGGAGAATGTGACGTTTTGATATTTTATATATATATTATTTTATTTTATTATTATTTAATTGATTGTATATTAATTAAATACGCGATTAGTCTAAGTGGGGACCACGCTAGACTTAAGTTTGGTGAGTTAGGCTTGTTGGATAGGTGTCCTAACCCATAGCTAACACAGGCCCAATTTAGTGGTATAATTCTTTTCTAATACAAACTCTTATCTTTTTAGAAAACAAACTCTATTATTTTTTAGACTTTAAGTCAGATTACAATTCCTACCCTTATTTCCTATTTATACACCACACTCTTTTATTTTTACACACAATTCTCTCTTTTCCAATTTTTCTCTGGGATTGCACCTTGGGTTTTAGGAATTTTAGACCGTCTCCATCAACCGCGGACATCAGGCAAGTACCTAACCATAATTTGTAAATCTAATACTTGTGTTTTTCCTTGATTTGTGTGTTGATGCATATAGAAACCCTTCGATGCCCTCATTTTTATGATAATTGTTTTAATGATAGAGATCGGAGACCAACGATGATTCAATTGATTTCTTCAAATTATATTTTACTGTTACGGTAATTCCAATTTTTTTTAAGTTAATCACCGTCCGACCCACCATCTAATGGTTTTAAGAATCAGAGGCGTGACTTAATATGGAGGTGTTGTCTTTTGTTTAATCTGGTTGTGGGGCCCACTGGTCGATTTGACCATGGATCTGGTCCGTTCATATCGCCATACATGGCTGGGCGACCATGTTTGTGAGGTTAGAATTGTGATCTGTGGGGGTGAATGAGGAAAGATGTTGTGTGTATGGGTTGTGGCCTGGACACGTTGTACAAGGGAGTGGAGGCCACATCTTGATGAAGGTTCTGTGGGGGTGAATGAGGAAAGATGTTGTGTGCATGGGTTGTGGCCTGGACACGTTGTACAAGGGAGTCCACATGTTCTGATGTTCATAACATTAACTGGATTCTTAGAATGACTACCATGCCCATGAGTTCCTAGAATTTAGGAAGAATGCCTATGATAATTTTAATGAACCCAAATTAAATCCTTGGGCCCATTTTATAAAGGGTTGAATTTGGAAAATATCATAGAATCCTCGGGTTTTTCTAAAATTATAAATTAAGATTGGTATTTATCATTATTATTTTCAAATTAATTTTGAATGATATCTTTGGTTTTTAATGTGTTAAAATTCTATTTTTATACTTTATTAATTGGATCTTTGGACCAAGTAAATACCGTCCGGGCATACGGTATATACTAACGTGGGGTTTAGTACCTGGTATGACCTCGGGAAAATCCTAATTGATTCGAGCTCAACTCATCTTTATTGGAAAACCCTTAATTGGGTCTATGCACCATTGATTGAGAAGGATGTGTTGATCTTTTATCTATTTAGAGATTCCTGTGGTTGTTGGGTACAAGACCTTATGTTTGACCTTAGGATTGGCTTGTGATTATTCCTTGACCATCGGGTTTGCATATATGATTGTGATTGATGTTGGTCTATTAGCTGCATACCCTATGTGGATTGGATATGGACTGTGATGTGGCTAGCTTGGCATTTGATTGAGATATTGTGGAGGTTTATTCGAATGATTTGATTGGTATTCGATTATGCATTATTGTGCAGCCAGTCCTTCACCTTGACTTAGGTTTCTGTGTCAGAGCTTTACAAGATCATTAGGTTTATTCTACTATGATATGTATATATATGTATTTCGATTGGGTCATATTCGAACGACTGCAGTTGTAATTGGACGGTTGATCACCGATGTGTACGGACACTGTAATATCCGAATTTCGAACCGGTTTATCCGGCCTACGATTACGAACCGGTTTATGACCGCCGGCCTTCGAACGGGTTTTCCCGCTTTATAGTTAGGGCTGACCACCCAAAGCAGTGGCTTTGCTTCTGTGTGAATATTGTATTGCTCTATTGTGTAGATTGGATTTAGGATATTCGTTCTTTTTGTCATTGATACATTGTTATTCTCTTATGATCATTACCTGTCATTACTCACTTTGTTCTTGTATTTTATTTATGAATTATGCTTTCGTGCTTGCTGTTTACTTTGTTTATTGGTGCATAGGTACGAATCCCTACCCTATCAAGGAGACGGTGGAGGGTCAAACGTTTCAAGCGTTTGAGCCAGTTGACGAACCCGAGTGGAGAGCCGATGATGGCCAAAGAGCCGTTTGAGTCTGTGCCGGAGTGACTTTTATCATAGAGAGAAAATTTTTACTAGCAGATTATTCATAATGAACCTAATTTTATTTAGTTATTTTGTTTAAAATATTTTGGAAACTTTAACCTTAAATATCCAACTAGTTATGTGTTGGTTTGATTTTAATATTGATACCAATTGATTTAATGCTTCCGCAAATATTCTATTTGACTCACCATGTTTTGAAATTTTTGTGGGTCCATATTTGGGAGCTTGTGTTGCATTAAACACAGGAAATTGAATATTTATTCTTATTTTTCACGTTTTCCCCTGGTTGTATTTTGGGGACGTGACAATTTGCACAGCGAAATGATTGGAACAGTGAAAGGAAAAATATAGACAAGCACACCAGATGTACGTGGTTCGGCTGTAATGCCTACGTCCACGGGAGGGAAATGGAGTTTATTATTACTCAGAATAATAATAACAAGCCACTGCAACACACTGCAGTTTACTATTCTCCCTCATACACTTCTCCCTCATGCACTAAGCCTCTTAACAAGAGCTTTTGTTTTGGGTGTGTATTCCCTCCTTACGTTGACCCCCCTTTTATAGGGTGATCAATTGGTTAATGCAACAACCAAAAACCACTAACCAATAATGGTTAATAATGGCTGCCCACTAACCAATAGTGGCTAATAATGGCGGCCCACTAACCCATAATGACTGCCCACTTTGATTTAAACAAAAAAAACTCTCTCATAACTCTCTGCCCACCAAACATTCTCACCAACCAAGGTGAGGAAACCAACAATTCTCCCCCTTCCGAGCCTGGGGAAAATCATGTCAGACACGATCAATGAGAAGAAGAGGGCGCCATGCCCATTCCGGCATTGGTACAGCAGACGTTATGTTTGCCATTAGGCAAACTCTTTGTCATCATATCGGAGCCATTCTCGTCGGTATGGACTTTCTCCAAGTAGAGTTGCTTCTCGTCGAGAACATCTCTAATCCAATGATACCTCACCTGAATGTGCTTGGACCTCGAGTGGAAACTGGCATTCTTGCTGACGTGAATGGCACTCTGTGAATCACTGAACACCACATACCTTTCCTGTCTCACACCAATTTCTTTAAAACAATCTCTTCATCCACAGCATCTCCTTACAACCTTCAGTAATAGCAATGTACTCTGCCTCCGTAGTAGACAGAGCGACACACTTTTGTAACTTGGACTGCCATGAGACAGCTCCCCCACCAAAAGTGAATAAGTAACCTGATGTCGATCTCTTCGTATCAACATCACCAGCCATGTCTGAATCTGTATACCCCGTAAGATGGGGTTTGGCATCACCGTAACAAAGACACAACTTGGAAGATCCCCGTAGATATCTCATAATCCACTTAACAGCCTCCCAATGGTCTTTTCCTGGGTTTGCAAGGAATCTGCTAGCAACACCAACTGCAAAAGCAATATCCGGCCTTGTACACACCATTGCGTACATCAAACTCCCAATAGCAGACGCGTATGGGATCCTATTCATCTTCTCTTTATCTTCATCACTCTTCGGAGACGAAGCCTTGCTCATCTTGAACTGAGGAGCCAATGGACAACTCACAGGTGTTGCCTGATTCATGTTGAACCTTTTGAGAACCTTCTCAATATACTGCTCTTGTGAAAGCCACAACTTCCTTTGACTTCTATCACGAGTTATGTGCATTCCCAGAATCTGCTTGGCATGGCCCAAATCCTTCATTTCGAAAGACTTTGCCAAGTTATGCTTCAACTTTGAAATCCTTTGCATATTCTGGCCCACAATCAGCATGTCATCCACATACAAGAGTAGAACAATAAAATCACCAGTACCAAACTTTTGCACAAAAACACAGTGATCTGATGACGTCTTTCTGTACCCTGTTGAGTCATGAATGACTCAAACTTTCTGTACCACTGTCTCGGTGCTTGCTTTAATCCATACAAGCTTTTGATAAGTTTGCACACCATACCTTCTTTGCCCTTGACCTTGAATCCCTCTGGCTGCTCCATGTAGACATCCTCCTCGAGGTCACCATGTAGAAAAGCTGTCTTGACGTCAAGTTGCTCCACCTCCAAATTTAGTGTAGCAGCTAATCCCAGTATCACACGGATAGATGTCATTTTCACCACCGGAGAAAAAATTTCATCATAATCAACCCCTTTCTTCTGGCCAAATCCCTTGACCACCAACCTTGCTTTGAATCTCGGATCGGACTTCCCATCCTCTTGTTTGATCTTGTAGATCCATCTGTTCCGTAGAACTTTTCTGTCCTCTGGTTTCTCAACAAGCTTATAAGTGTGGTTCTTGAGGAGAGACTTCATCTCTTCCTTCATAGCAGCTACCCACTTCTCCTTGTGAGAATCTTCAAGTGCCTCTTCGTAGCAAAGAGGCTCACCACCATCAGACAGTAACACATAATCCGTTGCTGGGTACTTTGTTGACGGCTTGAGACCTCTCTCAGATCTCCGTACCTCCTGTGGAGCTTGAGGTTCTGCAGGTTGTTGTTGTTGGGGTTGACCTTGGTCTTCTTGTTGTGCCACCGGTTCTGGCACTTCAACATCATGACCCATGTCTTTTACATGATCATCTTCATGGTTGCCATCATGGAAAGGCACTGTCTCTTCATCGAAGTCGGACTGTGCATCTTGCTCCCCCGCAGGAGGAACACCTGGTTCATTATCTTCAAAATCGACCAAGTCATCAACGTAGTCTTCCAGACTATCGTTCTCTGTGAAATCCTTCAAAGTCTGGTTCTCAAAAAATGTAACGTCTCTGCTTCTGATCACTTTCTTGGCAACTGGATCATAGAACTTGTAACCAAACTTTTCGTCACCATACCCAATAAAGACGCACTGATGAGATTTGTTATCTAACTTCGTCCTTTCATCAATTGGTATGTGAACCAATGCACGACAACCATACACTCGCAGGTGTTGGTAGTCCATGTCTTTACCGAACCATATGCTGTCAGCAACATCACCATCTAAAGGCTTGGAGGGAGACAAGTTGATGATGTGACAGGCTGCCTGCAATGCTTCACCCCAAAACGATCTTGGAAGCTGTGCCTGTGAGAGCATACATCTTACCTTTTCAATCAGTGTTCGGTTCATCCTTTCCGCCACCCCATTGTGCTGAGGGGTTTTAGGGACAGTCTGCTCATGGCGAATGCCATGTTCCTTACAGTAAGCATCAAATGGACCAATGTACTCTCCCCCATTATCTGTCCGCATGCACTTCAGTTTTCTTCCTGTTTCACGCTCAACCAAGGCATGAAACACCTTGAATTTCTGAAGGACTTGATCTTTGGTCTTCATAGGATACACCCATAATTTTCTGGAGAAATCATCTATGAATGTCACAAAGTATGACGATCCTCCTAGAGATTTTACCTTCATCGGACCACATACATCCGAATACACACGATCAAGCTTCCTTGTTGTTCTCTTCAACTTCTTGGTAAAGGAGACTCTGTGTTGTTTGCCCATTAAGCAATCAACACACTTATCAGCTGGATCACCTTGAAGATCTGGTATAGACTGTCTTCTACAGAGAAGCTTCATTCCCTTCTCGCTCATATGTCCTAACCGCTGGTGCCATTTATCAAACGACCCTTCCACTGTATTCAGCTGAGCTTTGCAAAGCTTAGCCTGAGTCTTGTAAAGAGAGCAGTCTTTCTTTCCCTTGGCCACAACCAAGGAACCCTTTGTCAGCTTCCACATACCGTTGCCAAACGTGCTATAGTGGCCTTCATCATCGAGTTTGCCTGTGGATATCAAACTCAATCTCAGATCTGGAACATGTCTTACTTCCTTTAGAAGTAAGCTGCAACCTGTGCTCATTTCTAGTCGGATATCGCCTTTTCCGACTATTTCTGCAGTGTCTTTATTTCCCATCCGCACATGACCATAATTACCTGCTGTGTAGGAAGAGAAGAATTCCTTGTGTGGTGTAACATGAAAAAGAAGCCCCGGAGTCTATCACCCATTCACCTTCCTTGAACGTGGTACTTGTACAAGCACCAACCCATTCTGAAACTATCACCAAGTCACCATCATCTGTAACTAAGTCAGTCTCAGATTCTTCATGTTGCACCTTTGGCCTTGACTTATCATTGGTCTTCTTCGGCTCCCTGCACTCATTTTTCCAATGCCCAAGCTTTCCACAATTATGGCATGGTTTGTCCTTCTTGAAGTCTCTTGACTTGCTTCTGGACTTTCCTCGGTAATTTTTCTGCTTTCTGGTTCTGGTTCTCCCCCGGCCTTCTGTCATCAATACTTCGGACTTTGAGGTAGAAGCGGTACTGCCATCATTACCCCTTCGAATCTCTTCTCCAAGAAGAGCTGCTGTCACTGATGCCATTGAGAGCTTTCCGCCTGGAGCGGAGTTACTAAGAGAAACTTTCAATGTCTCCCAGCTTTTGGGTAGAGACCCCATGACCATCAAGGCTTGTACTTCGTCATCGAACGTGATCTCCATGTTCTTTAATTGAATGAATATACTCTGAAATTCATTCAGATGTGCGGCAATAGATTTTCCCTCCTGGAACTTTGAATCAGACAATCTGCCAATAAGATGTACCTTATTTATTGCCGTTTTACAGGCATACAAGGTGTCTAGTTTAGACCAGACGCCATATGCTGTTTCTTCTTCCTCAACGTGATGTATCACGTTATCGCCAACCCACTGACGAATGAAACCGAGAGCTTTCCTGTCCAGCTTTTTCCATTCGGCTTCTTTGGCACTGTAATTTGCCGGCATTTCTCCTTGATTCTCTATTGGCTCTGCCAATTCTTTTACATAGAGCAGATCTGCCATCTTGCCCTTCCAGGTTCTATAGTTCATCCCATCCAGCAATATCATTTCTGGCTTTCCCATGATCTCCCAAAAGCTACAAGAATCTAGCGTAGCCAAACGCCGTCCTCCTTTGTAGCTTTAGATATGGGACCCAACGCTCTGATACCACTTGTTGGGGATTATATGTCAATAACCCCTGCAGAAATGACGGTTAGTGGACGGGTGGGATTTGCACAGCGAAATGATTGGAACAGTGAAAGGAAAAATATAGACAAGCACACCAGATATACGTGGTTCGGCTGTAATGCCTACGTCCACGGGAGGGAAATGGAGTTTATTATTACTCAGAATAATAATAACAAGCCACTGCAACACACTGCAGTTTACTATTCTCCCTCATACACTTCTCCCTCATGCACTAAGCCTCTTAACAAGAGCTTTTGTTTTGGGTGTGTATTCCCTCCTTACGTTGACCCCCCTTTTATAGGGTGATCAATTGGTTAATGCAACAACCAAAAACCACTAACCAATAATGGTTAATAATGGCTGCCCACTAACCAATAGTGGCTAATAATGGCGGCCCACTAACCCATAATGACTGCCCACTTTGATTTAAACAAAAAAACTCTCTCATAACTCTCTGCCCACCAAACATTCTCACCAACCAAGGTGAGGAAACCAACACCCGGAGGGAGAGGGAGAGGGAGAGGGATGGGTGGCAGCGGGGTTGTGCGGAGGTTGAAGCAGGGAGTGGGGAGAGAGAAGGAAGGAGAGGGATAGGAGTAGTTTAGAAATTTAGGAAAAAAAATTTAAATACAATGTGTGGAGAGCTGGTTGCAGTGTAGGTAGCAACTCTAAAAACAAATCCTGGTATAATGAGAAACAATGTAAAACACCGATTTTGCCCTTATACTGTGCACTATTCTACAACAAAACCCAGTTGATCCGATGATTCAAAGACAAGAAAGTTTCTTGAGTTAGGAAAAAAGGTGAGTATCTGCGATATCCTACTTAGAAAAGCAACCAGAAAATTTGCCTTTGGGGGCCATTATGTAAATAAAAAATCTTTTTTGGGGGAAGGGGGGTTACGAAAAAAAAACTACTTTTTTTTTAACATTGTATGATTCTTTTAGAACTTTTTGAGGGGCCACTAAAAAATGAAAACAAAATATTTGCACCCCATGGTGTGGTTTCAAAAGGTCTTGATGAGACTTAACTATCTACAAGATTTAAGGCCCATCATATAGTACTCATCCCTTGGTTCATGGCCACAAATCAAAAGGTTTTATATTAATAGATTAAAATTTTAATTGATCCAATGGTCCGATCCATTCGGAGATTGGTGCAAATCCATGGGATCGGTGACTATTAGCGGGGTCCCTATCTATGGGCAATTCATTGGTGATCAGGTACGTGGCAATTCATTGGTGATCAGGTGGACCCTGCTTTGATGTGCACAGCATGCACACCTCACGCGGCTGATCAGCTTTTGGAACAAAATGATTTCTGAAAGGCTTTAAATTAAGCACCATAGAGGTTGTTTTTCACAAGAACCTACCCTACTATGAAACCAAGCAAAATGAAATTAAACATCCGACTACTTTCCATTATTCCCCCCCTATATATGAAACTTTTAGCAGCGGAAAAAAGAAAAGAAAAAAACACTCCACTAAAGGCTTTTTTCGCAGCTAAAAATCACTTTTTTTAGTAGTAACTGTAAGGATTACTTATATAAGACATTCCAACTTATTTCAATTTTTTATTTGGAAACTATACAGTTGTTATTATCAGCCAGAATTGTTTCTTGATCTGATTTAAGTGAAACTCAACATCAGGCTTTCAAATTGACCGAATTAGACCTAAGGCCTCTGTGAACTCAACCAAAAAAATACCGAGTCTGGCTGGTTGGGTTCAGGTATTGGGTCCAAGTCCTGATGAACAAAATGCTAGGGTGATGCACAATCAGATATTTCGCCATTGTACATCTCACTTTCTCACAAAAGACAATAGTCACACTTTCTCAAATCCCTACAGATCTTGGACAGTACTTCTCAAAGTATTGGGGCAGGCCCAAATTTCAGTACAGTCAAAGTGCAGCCCACCTTTAGATTGTTTTTGTGCCAAGTGTATTTTTTTGCGTGCAAAATAAGTAGTCAAATGGAGTTAACTAGTAGATTATAATACAGTCAAACTCCTCTGCCAACCCAATTAAATCTAATAGATTATAGTAGTAACCATATTTGACCCAATTGAACCCGATTAATCGGGTCCAGGTCCACCATATATGTACCCATGTATTTCATTTCTCTATTCTAAATCATCACTGAACTGAGAACTTCCTGACCTCTTGCATTCTTTGACCAGAAAATAGCAATATCAAAGGCAAGGTCCATGGTAGAAGATTCTGTCCTTAATCTCTATGGCACCAGTTTTCCAGAGAGCTTGAACATAGCAGACTTGGGTTGCTCTTCAGGACCCAACACCCTATTGGTAATGAAAGAGATCATAGATGTGACCCACGAGAGATGCAGTCGGCTACAACGCAGCATGCCCGAGTTGAGATTATTCTTGAATGACCTTCCAGGGAATGATTTCAACACAATTTTCATGTCTCTTCCAGAGTTCTATGAAACACTTAAGGAAGAGAAGGGCCTCCCTCTTGGAACATGTTTCATTGCAGGGGTGCCCGGTTCCTTTTATGGGAGGCTTTTCCCAATAAATTTCCTGGACTTTGTTCATTCTTCCTACAGTGTCCATTGGCTCTCTCAGGTGAGCATTTTTCATATTTCAGCAGTAATTATAGTTTTTTTTTTAACACGGTCAAGCTCGGCCGAGTTAGCCGAGTTATGTGGCTCCATTAGAATGGTCTGGTTGAGGTTGGGCCCCTGGTTGATATCCAGAATTATTCAGCCCAATTCGAACGTGACCCAATTGAATCCATCAGCCCTTGCTATAGTTATTTCTTCTGAATTCTGATGCCAAACCATGAATTAATGAATGTTTAGGTTCCTCAAGGACTTCAAAGTGATATGGGTCTTCCAATAAACAAGGGGAATATTTACATGGCTAAGTCAAGCCCTCCTGCTGTATTTAAAGCTTACTTAGACCAATTTCAAAGTGATTTTTCATTGTTTCTCAAGTTTCGGTCAGAAGAAATGACTTGTGGAGGGCGTATGGTCCTAACACTAATGGGGAGGAAAGCTGAGGAACCCTCTAGTGGAGATTGTTGCCACATTTGGGAATTATTAGTGCAGGCACTCAAGGGAATGGTCTCACAGGTAATCTAAACTTATAAAGATGATATCCTTTCAATTCCAACTATAAAAAATGTTAGACAATGCCCCTCTTTTCTCTTTTCTTTTTTTCTTTTCTTATTTTAGATATATGCAATATATAATGGTGGTATTGGGTAACTGGGTCTGATGAACCTGGACCCAAACCATATTTGGGTCCATGAAATGAACCCAAGCCCTCCAAGTAGAAATGGGCCTAAGTCTTGGATTCATACCCAAAATTTACACCTCAGCCCTTATGGGTATTTTGGTATTTAAAAGCCCAGTTCAGCCTATATCCTTGTACTCCAAAAATGAGTATAATTGTTAAGGTTAGAATTGGGATATATTGCTCAAGTGACCATGCCATTTCATTGATTGAAATCAGGGAGTCATCAAAGAGGCAAAACTAGATTCATTTGATCTACCCTATTACACCCCTTCTGTCAAGGAGCTAAAGGCTGTGATCGCCATGGAGGGTTCGTTTGTTCTTGATCAACTGCAAATTACTGAAATAAATTGGGATACTAATGACAATGATGATAGTGAATACAAATTTTTTGACAAGAAGGCCAGCGGTCAGAATGTGGCCAAGTGCATAAGAGCTGTGACAGAATCCCTGATTGCAAATCATTTTGGGGCAGAGATAATAGATGAGTTGTTTGAAAAGTATGCGGAAAATGTTGGAGAGCACCTGGCAAAGGAGAAACCCAAGCATGCCAATATTATCTTTTCCATGACTAAAAGGGTCTAAGATAAATCTATATTTTGAGTGTGGTTAGATTAATAAGTAGGTGATCTCCTACAATGTAATGGGGGCTTTATTAATAGTTGTGACAACTATATATGCATTTTATTCCCATATCACTTGTGTAGCTATATATGTACCCTTTACCTTTAGATTTCTATCGCAGTATATACCGATTGTTAAGGAATATGAAAAATTGATAGTGCTTAGTGTGCTAGACATGGACCCAAGGGTACACAAGTGAGTTGAGTTTGAGTAGAGCCAAGCTCAAACCTCAGCCCTTCTTATATCAATAGACCAGCTGAACTCGTCTTTGGGCTCGGGCTCGCCTCGTACTCTATATACATTTATGATTTACGTACATGAACTTAATTGAACCATCTTCAAACGTGAGCCAAGTCTGTTGAAAAACATAAGCAAGACCATAGATCTATCTAGAGTTCGATAAATCAATTGTCAGAATTTAAAAATATGATTTAGCATAACTTAAACCATATCTATCGCCATGATGAAATCTGAAATGAGCAGTCTGGTCCTATGATCAGGCATTTTGATTACCCAGATAATTTATGAGATATTTACCTCTATTCCTCCCTTCGACATTGGAGATGGAATCGTCTGTGTTTTGTATACAAGGCTAGAGCATAGTTATTGATATTGTTTCGTTTCGGCCATCAAGCCAAAACAAAATGCATAGTATAGTTTTTCGGTTTGACATTTACTCAATTTCAACCGAAAACATGGATTTTGGCAAAAATTTACCGAAATAGAAGGAATTTCTGAAGTTTCCGAAATGAATGAAATGTTGTGGGGAATGTGTCCAAACATCAGTCTTAAAAGTTATTAACTTTTATTATTATGAAAACTGTGTTTAAACTTTATTGTGGTAATGAATGTACTTAAATTTTACACTTATATGTTATAATATCATTTTATCATAATTAATTGAATGCATAAATCTATTTAATTTTTATTTTTTAGAATAACTTTCAGAACCCAACTCCAAAATATTTCACTGAAAATCCGAAATCGGCTGATACATTTCATTATGGAGACTAGACCGGTCGAAAACGAAATTGATAACAATGGGCAAAAGGAGCAACAATGAATTATATTAAATGATACCAGGATGATTTCTTTCCATCATAGAAATATGAGACTAATACTATCTTTGTCAAGTGGAAACCCTAAATGGGTTTATTTTCAATGAACCGAGGACTTGTTAATTTCAAAAGGAAACATTCAAGGGATTTGTTGTTGTGCCACCTTGAGATTTTAACACTCTCCCACTTGGTCCAAAACAAAACATATTAGATTTATTTTATAAAATCATTTAAAAAAGACACTTTCTTGGTTCAAACATTTGAAAACTTGATGAGTGCACTTTGATTTTAGAAGAAAATAGCCTATATCTCTATTTGGTTGAATATACTCATCAAATGCAGTTATATATATGGATCAAATCATGTCACACTACTTACATTCTCATTTCTCATTTTCAAATTAAGTCGTCAATGTATACTATACGGATAAACATACTGTATTGGAGTCCTTAGATCTATCTAATGGTTCACTTTACTCCAAGACCTATTTATAAATTGAAAGTGCACTGTTTTAAGTAGGAAAACAAAACAAGAAACAGAATGTCCATGTCCATGTCCATACTAACTTAATTGTTGCGTATAACTGACTATGCCCATATGGTTACATATATATGATCTTTATGCATACTTTGCACCAATACGTTGGTCAGTTGATGCAACCTTATGTTGATGTGCTCTATGAATACATATCATTTTTTCACTTTGTAAAAAAAGAATTTGTGATGTGGCATCATAGCATGCCACGAACTTTGATTTTATTCTAAAGTTCATAATTAACCAGTGATTGCTTTGCCTCTTTCATGAGATTGATCCTCATACTATTAAAAAGATACGGCCAACAATAGGTTTTTCGCTATTGAGGCATGCTATGATATTAGAGTTTGAATAACCGATCACCTCAAGCAAGTCGGCTCATCTTTATGTAATCATAAAATCCTTTGTCCTTTATTTCAAAGTGCTAAGTCAACAACTTTTTAATCTCTTATAACTCTTACCGGCCAATAAGATGTCAACTACATAATGTTGGATCATTTATTTTGTGGCCCAATATGACCACATAGGTTAATTTAGTTGTCATTCTTAAGTATGCTAATTGGGGGAACATATGAGGGAGGTTTTTGAAATCTTTCCTTGAAGGGAGGAAAGTCCCTCCCTAAAAGAAACCCTTAGTTCATCACTTAAGAAAGAATGAAAAGAAAAAAAAAAGCTTCAGAAAAGTTGTAAACCCCTTACCAAGACCAGCCTTCGATAGGAAACAAGGGAGAGCTATGGATTCTGGTATGAGTCTATCATATCTCAAATTTATTATTCAAATATATGCATTATTTGGAATCAAACTCAAATAGCTAGAGAAAGTTGTTTCGTATATTTGATAAAGGGTATTCCTTGACTTGAAAATAATGGCATCAGAGATTACAGTGCACAAACCAATCTGAAAGAGGTTGGGAATTAAAATTTTAGTTTTTGTTGATGAAATTTAAGAAATTAGAAAGAGGATTAAACATTTGTGGCTTTAATGATTTATTTATTACTGCCTTTGATCATTTCATCATAAAAAAAATAAAATTTTTGCTTATAATATATATATATATATCTGTGCATGCATTGTGCACAGAACGTGCACAAATCTGTGCATATTCTGCTGGGCCTGGCCAGGAAGCTCAGACCGGCCCCCGATCTGCACCAGCCCTGCCTTGCTGCCTAGGCCAGGTCTGGATCTGGGTTCAGGTTGACCCACCTGACCTGGCCCGTTCTTCTCTGGGTCAGGTTAAGTTAAATTTGGGTCATCTTTGGGTCAAATCGGGTTGGGCTGTCCCATTAAGGGCCCACTAGTCCCAAATCAATTTGGATAAAAGTTTTCCAGAATGACCCACTTATTAGATAAAACCTAATGGTAAAATCAATTGGCCCAAAATAGATCCAGAACTGATCAAATTGAAGCCTACAAGTTCAGCCCTGATTTTGTATTCTGTACATACTAGTATTTACTAAAAGTTCAATGTGACTTGCTGATCTGGACATTCTGGACATAACTGTGGACCATTCAAGGATGTAAAAGATAGATCTGAGTTTAACACTATCACCACAAGACTATCATAAAACATGAAAATCACTTCAATACACATCTAACCATCCAATCCTTGGGCCATTGATATTCCAAATGAGATCAACCCATCCATCAATGGCCAAAAATCCATGAAAACATGCTCAAAGGTAGATTTAAAAATTCTAACATCATTTGAATGGAAAATTACAGGATGCATTCTATGCTAAATAAGTATATTGCACTTGCCTCAATCCAATAGCTAGGAGATAGAGAGAGAAAAGCGAGATCTAAGTTCAAAAATGCAAATCCCATCTCCTAAAGCTTTCCAATCACACCACCGGCCCCAAAACACATATCTAGAGAAATCTCTAACACCGATACCCACATCCACAAGAGAATTGTTATAAGGAAGGGAAATCTAAAGAGAGAAAGAGATTTCTAGGGAAGTTGAACTAGAAAGGGGTACATACCTTGATTAGAAGAGGGGAAAGAAATTATCAAAATAGAGAGAGATCTTTATAATAAGTTTCAACTGAGATTGATGTAGATAGCCTTCTTCTTCTTTTTGGAGTTCTAGTTCTAAGGTTCTAGAGAGAGAAAGGGAGGGAGCTGGGAGAATTGGAGGGAAATTGAGTGAAGAAGAGAGAAAAGAGAGGGAAATGAGAGTTGAGAGTTTCACATACGTATGGAATGAGTGAGGATTGTAGTTATATAGGTTGTGGTTGGTTGGTTACAAAAATGCCCTTTTAGTTAATATAAGGATGGGGATAAGGCCATAGGTATTTAGGTCTTTGGGTAAGATTTCTAGAAGCTTCTCAAGTGAAGACCCCTCTATAGTAATTTCTAATTGCTAGCTAGGGCCTCTAACCAACTAACTAACTGTATAAATTATAAAATACACCTTAAGGACTCTATAAATTACACAACAGGGGTAATTAAACTAAAATCTAGGAAAATACCTAGTCAATATAAAGAATAGTTATCTTCGATGATTTGGGTTTTAGAACTTGTTGAACTCGAATTGCGAATTAGACGAATTGAGATTCGAATCATATGAACCTAATCCATCGAATTCATTGATCTAGCAAAGACTCGAATTATGAATTGCGAATTAATCGAATTGCGAACTAGGTAACTATGGTATGAGATTCTTTATTCACAACCTGTTCTTTTGTATAGACTGTATACTAAATAGTTTTTCAAGATCAGTTAGCAATTGCTTCTCTCTCTCTCTCTCTCTCTCTCTCTCTCTCTCAAAACAAAGTATAACATTTATCGATAGAAAAAAAGGGCTAATTTTTCAGTCCTTTTATTTGGCCTTTATGTTTGTTACTAAGATTGTGTTTGCTTTCATGCAATCAGGTTCCTCCTGCAGAATTGGAGTAGCTGTTTTTTTCTCACCTAGATATTATTGACGCTGTTGTGATTCCGTAAGTATGGGATCAACATGCTAAGATGGGCTGCATTGGCCATTTCAGATAGGACCACCACTTCTCGTCGATTTAATATACCAGGGTGATTGGTGGTGGATCATTTCCTACCAGATGAGATTATTAGCTGTTCCCTTGTTATTGTTCACCTTGAATCCTTGACTTTGCACCTTTGATAGAAAGGCCTGTTTGCAAATCATAGAACTTTAACACCTGATAAAAGAAAGGGATGACCTGTCGGAATGTACAACTGAAACTTGAATGAATAATGTATATTTTAAATACCCATACAAGGAGTTTGGAATCTGGATCTTTGTTGGCAACCAACATTGAATTAGCCAATTAGTGGGTCCCACCTTCATAAATCAATTGAGATCAAAATCACAAGCACTCCATGTAATGGAATCGATCAAACGTCTTCTGATAACATGTAAAACACTGGAATAAAAGCATTCTGGCCTGCCTTTATAAATCAATTTGGATCAAAATCACCCGGTTCCTGTAATTGAGTTGGTTCCAATGTCTGTTTGAGCATGTGTCAAACGTTAGAAAAACATATGAGGGAGATGTTCTTATCTTGTATGAAACATGTGATCAATGTTGTAAGTGCCTGAAAATTTCGGGCTTTGGATCAGGGATTAGGACCCTGTCTTGAGTGGTTTAGATGAAGATGATCGTGGCTCCGGTCAAACCTGAAGAGGAAGAGAAGAAAGCACGTCAGAGGACCTTGGCTGTGGGCAGCGCAAGGCTCTCCGATGCTTAAGTTAGTTCAGGACTAATGTAAGGGAGATGGAGAGAAAATAGTAGAGTGAGTCTGTGTATTATGGGTTGCGTACCTTAGAATGGAGATGGAGATGCTATTTATAGGAGATGAAAATGTTTTGCGTGGGCGAGTTCCAGGATGGGCCAGGCCACTCGAGTGGCCCTGTCCACTCAGCCCTTGATGGACCGCGCTCCTGCTCGGGTTCTACCGAGGTCGGCGGACGTGGGAGTCCGTTTGGGTCCGACCCTTTCGTAACCGGGGGGCAAGGGCGTGCATCAACATTTCTTTTTTTGTGTGGGTGTGCCAGATTTTCTATTTTACTTGGAATTGCAAGTGGTGATCCAGAGATCAACCTTCGCAAGTAAAAAAGAAATCAACTTCTTTCAAGTTTTCCATTGCACATATATTTAAGAAAAGAGACATTTTCTTGGTTTGCCGTGAAAGGCGATTTTTTTTTTGGCATTTATAGCCGATTTTGGCGTTTATAGCCGATTTTTGGCGTTTATAGCCGATTTTGGCGTTTATAGCCGATTTACAATCCTTATCAATAATGAAAGACAAGAGTTGTGATTTTTGTCTCTTTTGAAAAAATACAAACTACAATGAAAAGCAAGAAAAGGAGGATCTAACTTCTCAGGAGATTGTGGGGGACCCGTTTAGATTGACGGTCGCAAGCCATATGTGGGCTTCGCCATCATCCATGCAGATGAGAACAGAGGATGCTATTGATTCGCTTGGCTTGGCTATAACCTCAGATTTTTAGAGAACAAAGACCAAAAGAAGGTCCTATGTCCAATGAAAAGCCGAGTAGATGGGTTTGAAAAGCCATGTCTAAGCCATTAGCGGCAGAAGGAGAAGGCAAGGACCTTGGGGGGAGTACCCCCCAAGGGACTTTTGTCACCTTGTTGCGGTGGTCGGTGTAGAACTTCCGCAGAGTTTTCTCTCTTTTTTCTTTCTCTGGATTTCTGTGCTTTGTCTGTCTGTGTGTTTGTGCTTTTTTTGTGATCATCTTTCTTCTTGGAGAGCTCTCCTATTTATAGGCTTTTAGGTG
Organism: Litsea cubeba; assembly: GCA_012931725.1. NCBI lineage: Eukaryota > Viridiplantae > Streptophyta > Magnoliopsida > Laurales > Lauraceae > Litsea > Litsea cubeba. Next base: position 19,600,708 of record CM022952.1, on the reverse strand, counting down.
GCCATTTAGGAGGGTTTATGAGCCTTGATTGTCATAAAGCTACATAAAGGGAGGAGTTACAAAATTGAATTTTTTATTTTGTAACTCCTTTTTCTTGGCTTCTGATTGGCCGGAGGAGATTGAGGGCATTTAATCGCCTTTAATCGCCATGATGGGAGGAGTTTCATGAGTTAAATGCCATGAATCTCTTGACTTGTAACTCCCGGATGCTTGCTTCTGATTGGTCCGTCCAAAGAAATGGATTAATGACTGTAATAAAGCTAGTCAATTAATCGCATTAAGTGGTCGCCGAGAATGTGAAGAGTCGCGGGCCGTGCCGCGTCTTTTGGGATTCTTCTGGTGATGATCATCGACGGATCTTCCTGTAGATCGACATCAGATGACCATGTAATTTCAGGTGTTTGTTGCCAACAGCGGGTCGGTGCCATCTGTCCTGTCGATTTCTCGATCGGTCGGGTAGAAAGCACACTTTTTTTGGTTGACCGGGTGGCGATCAATATTGTTTTCGATACTCTTGATGATTGACCCGTGTTTTGGACGGATGTCAGAGGATTTGGTGTCTCAAAAGCATGAATTTTGGAAAGTACCAGAGGCTGGGCGCTTCGAATCGCGAAAACGGTGAAAACCGGGGTTTCCGGGGCCTTCCCGGCGACCCCGGGCTCCAGGGTCGCAGGGGTCGGCGACCATGGGGGGGTTTTCCCCTTTTTGTCCCGTTTTGTGTCCGTTTTTGCTGTTTTTCGATTCTTTTTTTTCTTCTGTATTTTTCCTTGACATTTTTTACCATTTATTGGCCTGATTTCCCTGTAGGAAACCTGATGAGAATCCTTACATTTTATTTTGCAAAGTTTCCAATTTCCTGAGAAAGCCGAAGACTTTGTAGCGCAGAGCTGCCGATTTTCCGTCAGAAGCTGAAACTGGGTCAACGATGTCGGAATGACCTGAAATTTGGTGTGAAGCCTCCTGAGCAATAAATAAGACCAACCATAGGCTTTTGTTTGAGTTTTGAACCCGTTTGGGGTCCTATCACCAGTAGACTTGCTTTTGTCGCGATGAAGATGTCGCGGTTTGATGTGCGGTCAACCGATGTCCGATTGACTCGAAATTTGACAGGAAACCTATTGGAGTCATTTCAAGATGATCCATAGGCTCTGTCTTGGAAACCATGGTCCCGGGGAGCTTCGCCACCAAGAGGCCTGATTTGGCTTCCGAGCGTCAAACTATGGTCAAATGTTGTCGAAATGACCTGAAATTTGACGTGTAGCCCTTTATAAGCATTTTGAAGCCGTCCATGCGCTTTATCTGATGAGTAATGGCCTCGGTGGTTCTCGCCACCGAGAGGCTTGATTTAGCTGTTCGGGGGTTGATGTAGGGTCAAACGTTGTCGGTTTGACTCGGAACTTGACGTGGAGCCTTTTGGAAGTATTTTGAGACCATCCATCAGCTCTGATCGAAGATTTGGTGTCTCCGATGCTTTTGCCGCCGAGAGCTCCTTTTCGGCTGTCGGAGAAGCGAAGTTAGGCCAAATGATTTTGAAATGGCCCGAAACTTCTTGTGTACTCCTCTTTTAGCTGTCTTAAAGAATCTTGCAGTTTTTGTTTGATTCTGACAAGATTTGATTTTTTGAAAGTATCATTGCCTATTTATGGCAAGTTGCGACTTCATGTAGCTCTTTGGATCTTGAAGAGGCAAAGTGACATTTTTGGTGTCAACAGCCCTCAATTCATTAAATGCCTGTCTTACCTACCCATGCTTCATTAAATGCCAATCTTATCGGGTCAGGCGGCGGTTTGACTTGGGACCTGGCCCGAAGCCATGCTTTGGGGGCGCATATGCTCTGTATACGCCGTTTTGTCAAGAATGATGGGTCGCAGGGCACGCCTTAGTACGCGCCTCCATCCTGTCGACAGTCTCATCAGCGCCTGTCAAATCTGCCGCACCGAGGTCGGTGTACAATGTCCCGTGCCACCTGATCTCGGAGGTGCTCATCTCGGCGAGTGCCGCGACCCTTTAGCCGCGACCCGTCTCGGCCGAGAGGAGGTGAGATTAAGCTCTTAAGACCGGGCCTAGCTTTGATCTTGGCTTAGTGAAAACATCCCCACACAAATGTAATGGTGAGTTCAACTCCAGTTTCAATGAAACTTAATTTGACATGTCAGCAATGAAAAGGAGCCTGCAATCTTAAGTGGTTTGGATTTAAAAAGGGCTCACTCATTCATAATGCAGGGCACATTCATAGGAATGATCAGCATGTGTTTTTTTTTTTTTATTATTATAAAAGTCTTAGAAACTGAATATCCTGTAGTTATTTATTTACTTGTAACATCCGAAGCTCTTGAATTTGATTATGTGCTAAATATGTCCAAAAAATGCAGGTACCCAGATGAAGAATCAGGTCAAGTGCCTATGGCTTTTGTGGTGAGACAGCCTCAGAGCACACTTTGTGAAGCACAAGTGATCGACTACTTCGTCGCTAAACAACACTTCTTTTTCACCAGATCCCACTCTTGAGCAAATCAAAACACAAAACACAAAACAACCTTGTTAATTTGACCCTACTAACCCAAATGAAAAAACAAAAAATGGAGGCATGGACCAGATGTTTCTAGCCTTGATTCAAATCATTGACTTGCTTTTGGAAAGTTAATGGAAAAGCATATTCAACAAAAAAAAAAACCAACCCTGTTCTTAGCAGCAAGTCTGTCAAGGCCTTGACCATTTAATTAGTGAGCTAATCAATATTCAGGTCATGATCCAACACACAAGTGACAAGGTCTGAATGTTGAATTGGCTAATATATCTTATGTCCATTTGTGACAAATATATTGGGCTGGTCTAGGCCTGTAGTTGGGCAATTAGATTATATAGGCCAATGCCTAGCCCATTCGCAATAGGGCTAGAAAAGGGGTCTGAGCCCAGGGCCTAGAGACACCACCTAACACCATGGTTTAAAATATAACTATGATTTTCACATCTTTTGGTGTAGGTTGCACCTTACAAGAAAATAATAAAGGTTTCATTCATCAATTCCATACCAAAGAATTCATCGGGTAAGCTCCTGAGGAAGGATTTGATAAAGCTTGCAACCTCAACTTCATCCTCTTCAAGGCTCTAATTTCTATTGCTTTCATTGAAAAGGGAACGATAGACTGTAGACTGTCTATAGTCCAGCTGTTGTTAACATTTCTATTTAATAAAGTATGGTGTTAGCTCCATCGCATTTGCTTTCTTGGGAGCGAAATAAGATGCATGTATGTCTTACGACCCCAAACCCTATTAGTGAATAAACTAGATCCGGGGTGTGAAATTTAGGGCTAATTAAAAAGAAAATCGCCCTTTGGCCTATGGATCGTAAGTCCGCTGTGAGGATTGTGTATTTGAGCGTCATTAATTATAATAACTTATGAGACTTACCCGGTAATCCCATTTCATAATCTTTATGAAGATATCAAAGCAACTATGAATATCATCACCATTATATATTTAAGTTTCAAAAGGCAAAAGACATAGAGTTTATATAGATATGATCAAGACCATCCCAAAAACTTAGGTCCTGGAACAAAAGATATATAATAATATAAGACAAGTCCAAAAGATTGAAAACCCAAATGATGGAATCTGAGTGGCAAGATAATAGATGTCCTCATGTATCGCGCACAGATGCCAAGAGTTATAACGCTAAGCTACGTCATCGACACCCCACTTACGTAACTCGTCCTCCTTGCCCGGCTGAGGATCGTGTGGGATTGCCTCAAATTAAGTCCAGGTTGACATAGTAGGTGGTGTCGTCTGCACACCAACGAATAAAGGATTAACATTATGTTGGTAAGAAGATAAACAATATATATTATTCATAACATGTTTCAAAAGAGAATAGAGACAAGTACATGATTGTAAGACATCAAGGAAAGAAGTTAGGCATAGAAGCAAGAGTAAATATAAGCAGAATCAAGTAACCATGTAAATCCTAGCAAGTTATATAAGAATAATCATCCATAAAATGCAATGCCAAGTAAGAGGAGACTCCAAGGATGTCATAGCCATCTCCCGGGGGTATCAATGCCAACCTAGCCGACTACCAATATCCTAAAGTCCGGCTCTAATGGTATCCAAAGATACCTACTAGGAATAACAACACCATCCTAGTCGACTGCCATTATCCTGCACCATGAACGCCGTCCTAGCCGACTGCTCACGGTAGTGTCCGAGTAACCGGCCCACTCTGTAATCATCAGACTACAGCAGGTCATGAATGCAAGATGATAATAATGGTTTAGCACGTGACACAAGATCGACAAGCACATGGATAGATTTCAAACACTAGGTAATAAATTGAGGGCTACTCCAAGTCAAGCTGAGATACAAGATGATAAGTCCACAATATCACATATTTAATTCATTATTTGACATAAATTTGTGGACTTAATTAAAACAAAATGCATTGAATTCATAGATTTTCACAAAATCATGCAATTAGACTCTTTTGGTTGAATTTAAGTAAAAGTCTCATAAAAATGCATGTCTTGGTGAAATTATCAAAATCTCATAACATCATTCCTTTTAATAAAAATTATTCTTTCTGAATTAGTTTTAATTATTTTGTAGAAATTCAGAAACCAGGACACACAAGAACGAAGAATTAAGAAGAGGTCAAAAATCATAGCAGCGGGTCCCACGCCCTAGGGGTGCTCACTTGAGAAATCACCTATCATTTCTGGACCTCTGATTGCCTCGAAAGCCAGCTCATCGTGACCTACTCGCCGAGAGCTTTTCGCCGATGTGTAGAACTCCAAAATCCGACAGGGGGATCAAAATCTGCGAAACCTGGGTCCCGACAATGATGGCCTGGACCAAACCCCACTATGGCCCACCTTTTGGGCCCCAAACCTTCGATCCAAACCCTGACTTTGGCCCAATGAACTCCAACCCAAGCTGAACCTAACCCGATCCAACCCATTAAACCAAGTCCAAATCCCACCTAACCTAACCTGACCCATAGCCCTTACTAGGCCTAGCCCATACAAAACCACTCAAGTGCCACCCAAGCCCAACCTAAGATAAATCAACCCAGGCACGACCTGGCCCGCTGCATGGCCCATCACCTGCATGAGAGAGGAGAGTCCATGAGATCTGGACTCTCCCCTCCCCTTGATATCTCTCCCTAGTCTCCCTAAGATCTCTCTCCCCTCATCTCTATCTTCTCTCTCACTCACAAATCCCCTTAAACCCCTCATCCCCATCTCTATCCCAGAAGATAAGATAAGCGCAGAAGACCCCATCTCTCCCTCACGTCATTTATTTTTCTACTTATGCTCTCTCTCTCTCTACTTATTCTCTCTCTCTCTCTCTCTCTCTCTCTCTCTCTCTCTCTCTCTCCATCTCACTCACGTATTATACAAGGCCAAAGGAAAAATTAATTTTGTGGAAGAAGAAGAAGGATGGAGGGGTAATTGTCTACTTGTAATCTAAGGAGAAAGGGTGTAAGTTGTTAGTTTTATTGATTTATTTTATAGGTGAGCAATTTTAATTCAAAATCTGGTTTTTGACATATTAATCTATTTCTTTATTTATGTCTTTTTGATGCCTTATTTTTGAATGATATATTACATGCTTAAAAGCCGCTAAATTCTGAGAATATTCGAAGGAGACTAGAGTCTTTCTGAAATTTCTCAAACATTAATAAATCTGATTTTTCAGATTTTGGGTCTTAATGAAATCGCCCATACTTTTAGTATTTAGAAAACAACTGAACCTTCACCCTTAGATTGCAAGGCTCTCATTCAATCTTGAATTTCAATTTAATTATTTCTGAATTTTTAACATCTCCAATTGGTTTTTTGATTATTTTTATGGTGGATGCAGTTTTTAGTATAGTTTTATTAGATTAGGTTTCTAATTTAGTTTTTTTTTTCTTTAAATCGGGTTGTAATTAATTTTATTCAGATCTATAATTAATTTTTAATTAAAGTAGGATTTGTGAGTTTTATAGATTCTTGATAGGCTAGCACTAGTTTTCCAATAAGACAGTTACATCGCGATCAGTGGCTCCTTATGGATCGACCTGGTTTCACTGATTATTACTACATCATGATGACCATACACTTGGGGTGCGATCACAAGACAAGTTCCCAAATTCCACGAGTAGTCCTCTTAACAAGTCTATCCATATGTGTCCATGAAATACAAGACAAAAAGGTACCTAAGGATACACTCTAAGTCCGGTCAAATCCTAATTTATAAGTTAAGTTACAAGTTATAAGAGTATTCAAGAGTATAGTGTACAAGGTACATCAAGCTACGAGTCAAGGGTGAATAACAAGTCAATCCTAGGTCAAGGGTCGTCCATCGGATATCGTACGTATTCCCAGCGGAGTACTTGCAGAGAAAGAGTCAACGTTGCCATAGTGTGGTGAGCCCTTGGTATACAGAAGTTATTGGGCACCAATTGACTAAGTTCCGTATGTATTCTACTAAGTTGCAACCATACACGAAAGCCCGGACAACCGATCAAGCACACCAAGCCAATCATGCTCCATTTTCAATTCCCCAAGTTGGTCAGGTAAGGGTTGGGTCATAGGGTTTCAACCTAGGGGTCCAACTAGGTTAAGAGTCTCTTTCCAAAAGAGACAAAGGCTTGGTTCATTGATCCAAGTATCCACTTGTTTTTTCCAACCTCTGATCATTAGGATGAGTAGACCAATGAATTCTACGCTTCTAGAAATTTCCAACAATATGTAGAACTCCAAAATCCGACGTACATATCAAAAGTAATAGCAGTTCGAAAATCTGCCTAAATTCAGTCAACTATCAGAATTATGAGTTTTTTTCAAGAATAGCATCCTCAAGTAAACTAATTCCCATAATAGCACCCATTTGAAATAATACCCAGAATAGCATCCCGAGCCTATGTGGCATATCCAATCCTAACAAAAGAACCAAAATTACTGAAACCAAATGAAACAAAAGTGAATAAAGAGAAGCAACAATGCTAACCCACAATTACTGATCCATGAATTCTAATTAGACCCAAAATCTTTGCTGCAAATATTTCATAGAAAAGAGACTGCACAAAGATTTTCTTAAAAGTGATACTTGGCTAGAGTTTGTCATCTAGAAGAGGAGGGTGTTTATTTTTAATTATGTTTTACATTAGGTGGGCTAAACTCCTTTAAATTGAAACTTAGCTAGTTCTCAACTTCTCATAGAAGAGAAGGGCATTTTTGTTGAGAGATTGATTATTAATAGGTGGGTCCTATGGGGGTGTAACAAAATTTATTGAGGCCGGGCCTCTGGGGATTCCGGCTTTGGTTAGAGGAACCACTAGAAAATGCACCTCATCACACGTGACCTTCACTGGATATTAGAAAATGAAAGAACTGTTCAATCATTGCTCAATTGCGAATCCAATTGAAGGTAAGTATGAAAGTGATATAAGTTGCATCTTTTTTCAGCCTGATGTTTGTGTGAAATTAAGTACATGGGAATTTCCGGGCAAATGGGTTTTTGAAAAGATGAAGGGTATATAAGGTGGAAATGTAAATGAGACCTCCACTGGTTCCATATTAATTTTCCACTAAGGAGAAATTAATTGATGGTCATTTTGGTCCTCACCTTTCTTATATATTAACCACTTTTAACAATATTAAAAAAAATTAGAATTCAATTACATGAAACAAAGGGGCCCTTGGACTGATCCTGATTGCCTCCCAATGTTCTATGGGGCTGATCATTCACAAGAAGAAATTATTTATCAAGGCTCATTTTATAAAGTGGAACCAAGGAGAATGGTCTCCTATGGGCAAACTGCATATGAGCTCATATGCAGTCCAACTGACGGGGTGCCACTTAAAAGCACGTCTATCATGGTAGGGCAGATGGAAAGGACTCTTTGTTTAGGCAAGGGAGAGTTGAAAATTCAGGCTCATCATATCATTCTAGCCCTTGATTTAATTACTTTAAAGCTTGTTAACATTGTAACAATAGTTTTTTTTTTTTTATAGATTCAAGTCAATGGTGGGTGAAGGTTCCATGAGCATAAAATTGGGCTTGTGTCTTATCATATAATGACAAGGACATCAAAGGGACAACACTGTACATAACATTCATGGTTGAATGGTGTTGGCAACTCAATATTACAAACACACCAAGAATTGAGCCCGGGTCTTCTTGTGGAAAGTATTATTCCATATTATTATTTCATATCAGTTACCCTAGCTCGGCAATTATAAAAAGGGATTTTGACCGTACAAATGCCTTGAGATTTAAGACTTGTTCATCAACGGTTGAAGTTTAATCATTTTCAGCAAAGTTATTTGGATAATTAAGATGGGTTAAAACTTATAAAAATAGAATAGGATATCACATAATGCGATATCTCACAATTCGAGAAGCACAAATAACTCTACAGTAATTTTTTAAACTTTAATTTTTGACGGACAAATACTTTGGTCACCAGGCAGCATATGGTTAAAATTTTGAGAATGGGTTACATACTGATGAAAAGTGAGCTCAAGTGGGGCCCACATGGAGAACATTTTTCATTGGACTAATTGGGCCATGATGCGGATAGGGTCTCGGGTAGCTGGCATTGGCCAGAAAAATGGGGCTCTTGGTCTCTTGGTTCATGTCATTTTCCTCTTATTCTAGGTTTCGTCCCAATCCTATTTTTTAATATATATATATATCTCCCTATCTAGGTTTCAGTAATTTTATTTTTTTGTTAGGATTGGATATGCCACGTAGGCTCGGGATGCTATTCTGGGTATTATTTTCAAATGAGTGCTATTATGGGAATTAGTTTACTTGAGGGTGCTATTCTGGAAAAAAACTCCAGAATTACCAAGAGTTCAAACGTTCAAGTGCAGGTCATTCTAGGCCAATCACCTGAGAAGGCAAGTGCAGAAAGTTCTTTTTGTTGAATGTTTTAGTTCTATTCATTCCAAACCATCTCCACTCGTTTCTAAACCATTCCAACGGCTATAACCTGTACAAAATTGTGCCACCAATGTCTCCTCCAAAATACAATCCATTTCATCCATCAAGTCATACACCCATCATCAAATTAACTATCAATTAAGGTCCATTCAACCCATGATACCCAATATAGCATATATAATCAAATTAACGATGACAATCTTGGAATTTAAAGAATTCTAAGCAGTTGAATTAACAAGAAACAAATAACAGACATGCATGACAAATAATAGATATGCATGCTCAATATATAAAGAAAATCCACTTGCCTCTACAAAGGAGAATGGAATTTATGAGAAATTAAGGAGAAAGAGCTCTCCACACACACCCTAGCCAAACCCACTCTCCAAAAGGCTCATACACTCAAAGAACACAAAGGAAGGGAAGGAAGAGAAATTAACTAACATGCAAGACATTTACAGCAATAAGAAGAGAAATTGGAAGAGATGAATATTAGGGCTGCACAGAACCGGACCGCAGACCGGACCGGACCACAAAACCGGACCGGACCGGACCGGATTTGCGGTCTTGGTGGTCCAAATCCGGTCCGGTCCGGTCTGGGCCTTTTGTGGTCCGGTCCGGACCGGACCGGACCGGACCGCATTTATTAAAATAATTTTCTTTTAATTTTTTTTTCATAATCTTTGAGCCCATGAGGCATGAGCCTAGCACCCATTTGTAAAACCCATCATTCATTCATTTGACATTTGCCTACTTTTTAGATGTGAGGTGAAAATGAAAAAAAAAAACAAAAAAAAAATGAAAAAAAAATGAAAAGAAAAAAAAAATGGAAACCGGTCCGGACCACTTTAAGTGGTCCAACCGGACCGGTTTGGACCGGACCGGACCGAACCGGACCGGACCGCTTATAAGTGGTCCGGTCCGGTCCTTCATTTTGGGCCGGACCGGAAATCCGGTCCGAAAACCGGACCGGAAATCCGGTCGATCACCCCTAATGAATATATAAAGTAAATCCACTTGCCTTTACCAAGGAGAATGAGATTTGAGAGAAATTAAGGAGGAAGAGCTCTCCACACACACCCTAGCCAAACCCACTCTCCAAAAGGCCCCTACACTCAAAGAATACAAAGGAAGGGAAGGAAGAGAAATTAACTAACATGCAAGACATTTACAGCAACAAGAAGAGTAATTGGAAGAGATGAAGATGATAAAACTTACCAAATTTTGGATCAAAAGATAGAGGAAGAAGATGGTGCTCTTAGCTAGATTCACTTGGGATGGTCTCTAGGTCCACATGCAAGAAAGAAAAGTAAAGGAGTGAAGAAGAAGAAGGAGTTCCAGTAGCAATTCTCTTTCTGAAAATGAAGGAGTGAAACGGATGGAATGGCTGAGTTGAGTTTAAAATGAGGGATGGAGAGGAAAAGTCTGAATCGCCCTTCTTGAGTGAAATGAGAGAGAAGTGATTATTTGATGGATTTTGAGGCGTCAAATCGTGATGGGGAACGGAAATCGATGAGCACGACGAGATCTTTCCAACGAGCTCAAATTCGGCGAAAACTGAATTTTTCAAAAAAAACTCTCAGTTTTCCTAATAATCACAACCTGACCCCCTATTAGGACTAATCACACTTAGAATCGAACGAGACTTTGCGAACCTCTCTCTAATGATAAAAGAAACTCACTTAAATACTAAACCCCACCTAATTAGCTAGAATCACAAATAATTAAACTAATCATCAAAATTAAGAAGCTAAACACCCCATTAAGGCCGGGGACCTTACAATATACTTATTTATCATCTCAAAATTCTATTGATTATTATGTTGGACCTCTCTCTCAGTTTGATTATTATGTTGGAACTCAATATTTATTGTTCCACAATTGTAGTAATTTATAATGACTTTAAGGGGATGTGGATGCTCAATTTCCTTTCTTTTTAGCATGAATGTGCAGTTGGTGCTAGCTCCTATTTAGTAAGGGAAGTAATGTAGGTGGTTTGAAATTAGAATTTAGATTGTTTTTGGATAGTTGAATTTTCCTGGGAATGTACTTTTATTACCTGAAAATAGGATTTTTTTTTCTTTCTCTTCTTTTTTTGGGTATGGACTCCGACACAATTTGACATGCCCCTCACAATGTTTAAAAATAAAAAATTTCTCTGTACTTCATACGGTCGGTACATCATGCAAAAAGATTAAAATTCCCAAATACAGTCAGTACACCATGCAAAAAGATGAAAATTCCCAAACTATTGCAATATTGTAGAATTCGCAAAATCTTGTGATATCGTAAAAAATCACAGTATCACACATTCACACTAAGTGTATTGTAATCCTTGTTGTTGGATATAACATTCAGAAGTGTTTATGACAATATAGTGTACCTACATTACTATAATCCCAATGAAGGATTTTACCAAAAAATTCCCCTTATCCTGGGTGAAGACCAAAAAGACCTTCAAATTTCAATATCGACCCACCAACACAACCCTTTTCTCGTTCTTCGATCCCATTTTCTATTTCACAATTGATTGTGGAATCAAGGAAAGAGGTTTTGGATGCAATGAGAGAGAAGCTGAATCGAGTCTTTAGAGACCAATCACAAGGTGGGCCACACCGTTGAGGTTGGCTTCTCTCTTGCTTCCTTTTTTTGTTGCAACTATCAATAGCCCTTTTTGTCCCTCAAGTGAACGGAACCCAATTGACCAATCCCTCTCTTCTTCTCCTTACTCGAACAAGCCCTATCAGAACTCCTCTCCTCTTTGCTTTAGAACTCAAATTTCTTAAAGTTTGTAATTGATCTATAAAAAAGGAGGAATAGTTCTTGCAAAAACTAGTTGATTTCACAATGATCTTTCTCCGAACACCATCTTTATTTTTTTATGAAGAGGGTCTTTAATAGTACCAAGCGCTGGAGTCTTTATTTGTCTACTGATTATATTCTGTCTTCCTAATTATTGTTTTGATTCTCTTGTTTTATTTTCTTCTGATTGGGGTTTTTTTATGCCTTTTCATTTTATTCTTTATTTTAGCCCAAGACTTGAATTTGTTGAATTGGATGTTATGACAGCGATCAAATTCCAGCATACCTCTTTGAAAGAAGGGTTTTGGGGTTTTGGTTCTCTTCTCTTTCTCTTCTTTATTCGATTCTATTTTCTTGAATTGGGTGGTGGGGCTTCTTTTTTGTTGGTTGTAACCAAGGTTTTTATTCTTTTCTTTTTCTTGATTCGGGTTTCTTGAAATGCATCTGGTTTCCTGGGATGGGTTGAGGAGTATTACTGCGAAAGAAGGAGAGAGAAATAGAAGATACCAGTGTTTGAGCCAACTTCTCGAGACAGGGCTCGCTATAGCGAGTGAAGCGAGAATGCCCAGTTCCGAACTCTAAATTAGAGTCTGAGTCTGATTCCTCTTTCTTAGAGAGAGAATTATTCTCTAAAGCCATTGAGAGATTATTCTGAAAGGCTGCTCTAGAAGGTTTGAAGTTCTACTTCTTTGTAAAAGATTGTGCACCTCAGTCTCAAGGTGTTGAAGGGATATCAAGCATAAGCGGTGCGCGGCGAGTAATAGTGGCAGCGAGGAGTTGTGCAAAAACAACTACAGTCCTTAGGTCGACGTACTGACTGCGAGGAGTTGTGTAAGAACAACTACAGTCCTTAGGTTGACGTACTGACTGAGATAAAGAAGCCGTGAGTATATCTTATAACCATTCAATAGTGATTGGTTCTTCTGATCGTGGTTTTTCTCCCAAAAAGGGCTTCCACGTTAAATTTGTTTTTGCCTTCTTGTGGTAATTGCTTGGTAGTTGATTATATAGACTAGCACCCATTCTACTAAGTTTGTGGAACTTTCGACCAGTGAACAACAATATCCCCGCTGGGTAAAACAGGTGAGTTGCGATATCGCCGCTCATCGAAATGGCTAGAAAAAGAAAAAAATAAGCAGGGATATCGCCGCTCACCTATTTTGCAGAGCATTTCTTCTATTTTTGTTGTTTTTCTGAGTGACTGAATGAGACAAAGGCGGTGTGGTCGTTTACAAATGGTCGACCCTATTCCCCTTTTGCAGTAGGCAGTGCCTGGTTGCAATATCTAAGAGATAGAACTGCCCTTCTCCTTCATCTCCCTCCTCCTCATTCTATATCTCCATCATTTTAAGAAATCAAGACGAATAGCTGGTTGCAGTTAATAATCTAAAAGATGTAATGTAAACAGAGGATTGGGCACTGTGGGTACTGAGGTTGTGCTGAAAAATTAGGCGAAGTACCTGACTGAGATAGTGAGATTTGGTTAACAGTCTCTCTGCAACAATGTCCAGATTAGGAGAATAAGAGTTTTGATTCTCAATGGGTCTACTGATCTACTCTATCATTCCCTGATGTGGATGAAGAGTTTTGAGATTTTCAAAATCTTTTAAATACTCCTTTCGTTGCTGTGATATGCGATTATTTTACTACTTAAAGAATGAGAAGAAGAAGAAGAAGAAGAAGAAGAAGAAGAAATCCATGTCTGTCCATTGAAGGAATGAGAAGAAGTAGAAGAAATAGTATGATTAAATTTCCCATAAAATCTTCTTTCCAATAAGTAAAGAAGTGCGATTATAATTTGTTGTTAATATTGTTGCATTATACGTTGTTATTATCACATTACGATTTATGAGCTAAGGAGTGAGTCTATATATGAGTTATCCCTGCACTTGTCTTTCCTTCAACCTGCACAAATCAATAGTATCAACGACGAGGCACTGGTGTAACAACTGGGTCAAGTGTGTGACAAATCTTATACTTAAAATATCTTCACAACCAGTGATGAGACTGGACATCTCATACTGACAAGGTTGCAGCACTTTGATCACTATGAGATAGTGTGATTTGTCTCGATCAACAGAATGGAAGATTCTGGATCATAGTGCTGGTACATAGGATGTATTGAAGGACCATGAGAAGCACCTTATAAACATTGTCTTTATTTTAAGGTCTGCTCTCATAATTCCCTAGTAATAGGCTCTCAATCCTGAGACATTAATGAACTCAAGTTTCTATCTATTCATTTGCCTTGAGTCACCAATGAGTGAGGCCAACTGTAGGTCAACACCTCGGTGATTTGGGTACATGGTAGTAGAGCTGTGGGAACATTCAATGGTCAAGATGGAATCTATCTCTAATATCCCCTTGTGCCAATTAATGGATTTATCATTGGTAAGTGCGCACCCATTCCGATTAAGAGTTAATTGGAAAGGTACCTATTGATCATTATAATTAATTGGGGCTCAAGAACAATAAGATATGAATCTAATTTGGAAGACAGGTCCAATTGATTCATGGATATTGATGGAGGGGCCTACTTGTGGTAATAGGAAAGTTTAGGGTCTTCTATGTAATATTCCTAAGACTGGAGTTCAATTGCATTTATATAGCGGAATTATTTGCAATTAACTGTGGGCCCGGATTACGCATGAGATGTGGGGTCGCGTGTCCCAGTTGGAGCCAGCTTTCTAAGGAATCCCTAGTGGTCCCCACGCTAGCCCAATTATTAGAAAGTATCTAATTCTAGTTGAACTCTAAAAGGAAAGTTACTATTCTATTTGAAGTGAGACTTCTAATAGTGGTAATAGTAGACTTACTAATTTTAGTAGAAGTGAGACTTCTATTTTAATTAGAAATGAATTAGAAAGATACTAATCATATTTGAAGTGAGACTTCTAATTATGATATAGTAAATTAATAATTATTGTGGAAGTAAGACTTCTATCTTAACTAAGTAATAAAAGAGAGTTACTAATTGTTAGGGAAGTAAGACTTCTATTTCAATTAGAAAGAGGAGGCGGCTTGCAAAAGCTATATATATAGGAGGCTGGATGTCCATGCATTATTATTGCATTGGGATTCATGCCCAAATGTTGCACGAGTTCTTCCTCCTCTCCCTCTTCTAGTTCTCTTTCTAGTTCCTCCCTAGAGTTCCTAGTAGTTTTCTCTTGGAGATCCCACCATCTTCTTGAGAAAAAGGAGAATCTAATACGGGTCATAGCGTGGAAGATCAAGAGGTCTTGGAGATCCCTATTTGATTAGTGAAAGCGTTTCATCATCAAAGAAAGACGCAACTTCTCCATTATAGCACAACCGGGCTCCAAAGGTTTAATCTATTTCCTTGCATGTTGTAGATTTATTTGTAGCTTATATGTTGCTGGTTCTATCTTTAAGATGGATTGTCTTACTGATCATGATAGCTGAGATTGAGGACTTGAATCTTGGATTGGGTTTTATAGCCTTCTGGATAGTTGATCCCTGCATCAAGTGGGTCAAAAGTTTTGAAACCTATCCTAGAGGCCCACCCTATTTCCAACAATCCCTGCACTTGTCTTTCCTTCAACCTGCACAAATCAATAGTATGAACTATTTTTCTTTTTCTTTCAATTTTTATCTAAATATGGCAAGCATTTCTAGCTGGGAGATATGTAGGGCTTAATATTCAAATGTTACCATACCCACAAGTGCCAATATTGTATACGAGCGCAAGATCCAAGCCATTCATGAGGTGGGGCAGAACACAGACGTTCGTGCAATTGAGATCTGCTGTAAGAAGGTATTTAGTTTAAAACAAGTGCAAGTCGATCCAACGACCCAATCCATTCGGATGGGTGCCAATCATGGGATCTGCACTATCAAGGGGTCCATGTTTTATGGTCTACTCAAATGGATCATAAGCTTGACCCCACTAGTCATTTTGGCACGCATTGCTCACTTTATTGTGAGCACTTGTGCTCAGTGGAGGGGATTCTGCCCTTAATAGAAGATGAAAGTGTCTGCAAAAGCGCGAAACTTATTTATTGTAAAGTGTAAGACCATGTTTCTGGTTTGGCCTGGCTATAGCACAGTTGGCTAGGGACATGGGTAGAATGTATGAATTTGAGTCCTTCGTGTAACAAACAGAAAGGAAAAGAAAAGAAAAGAACAAGCTCTTAACACAGCACCAACTCTCATCTGATGCGGTACCTAGGGTACAATTAGGTTAGCCCAAACATCAAGTCAGGTCCGATCCCACTTGGTCCGAGCCATATATAATTGGAAATTGGGTTGGGCTTCACGGTTGGATCACGCTGTGTCTGGGTTTAAACCTGCATGAACATCAAGTCAGGTTAGGTTTGGGCTTAATTTGGGTGGCCAAAGTAGATAACTTAGGTACGAACATACTTTTTTGCTATATTTGCTTTGGGTGACTATTTTCTTTTAGAACAGCCACTCCTCCGTTCTCTTTTGGGCTATACTAGTTAGTGATGCTTTAAACTTGACCTTGGTACTGACTTATCTATAATAATAGACTATCAACAAATGTCCGGGCTTAAATGAAGATATATTATTAATATTTAAAGTTTTTTTTTAATATTTTAAGAGAAACAAATCTAAAATATAAATATATATTATCTATATACCTTTCATCATTAATATTTATTCTATGCTTCAAGATTCCACATTAAAAAAATATAAAAAAACTGAAATAAACTTACAAAAACTACAAACCAAATTTAAAATAAGAAATTCCTACCCAGTTTTATTTTCATGTCATATTTCGAAAGAAGAAAAGAAATATGCTATAAATTAGGTGCTGCAATATTTCTTAAATTACATAATTATTCTCAATGTTGAAATAGAAAAATTGAAGGTGGACATGATAATTTAAATATAAGATTTTATGTGAATCGTTTGAATTATATTGTACAAATACTAAAGTATGTTTATGTTTATAATTCTTTTGAAAACTTTTTCATCATAAATCATGAGTTTTTTTTTTTTTTTTTTGAAATCTGAGGATATTTGCCGATGAAATATAGGAGAGGTGGAGGGAGCATTCTACTTAGCCCCCTCACTAACTAATTTGACCAGTAGTAAGGTCATCTAAAACCAGGTCACATGGGTGTGCCCAAGTCCATACAAGTAAATTATAAAAAGACACAAACAACAAACAAAAATAAAATCAAATAAATGCTCAATAGGTTTTCACTCAATTTTATTCAACTCATACATGAGGGTGTTCATGGATGGGTAGAGCTGGGCTGAGAAATATTTAGGCTAGGCCTGACTTTTAAACTATAGGCCCAAGCCCATTCAAAGCCCAAGCAGAGGACTTGGTATGAATCCAACAATCAATTGCTATAGGCGCTATGGATGTTTTTGGACAGATTGCATCGTCTCAAGTATCAATTTTGCATCTAGTGAGAAGAGTGTTGTTCCCACCCCCCCAAAAAAAAAAAAAAAAAAAAAAGACAAAGAGTGTTGTTGGAATCTTCAATGTCTATATCCCATCATTATTCGGCGTGTTAGAATCACCATGAATCAATCCATCATGAGTTGATTGATGTATTATTCCATTCCAATATGTAACAATATGCAAACTGCAATAACACATTCACAGTTAAGAAATACACATTTCAACTGATGATCTTTCTAAAAACAGAATGAGACATCTTTGAAGAAATATTCCATCAATAAGATCAATCGGACAATTAATGGGGCCCAACCCTTTTAAACTGAAAAGTTAGAGGGGTTTGGATGGGACACATCTTTAACGGTACATATTATCTCTTTGTGGGTCCCACCCATCATTTCAAATCCAGACTGAGAACTTAGAGTGGTTTGGATGGGATTCATCTTTACCGTTCAGATTATCTCTTTGTGGGACCCGAGTTTCGGCATTGTGTCCCACTCATCGTTTCAAATCTGGATTAGGATCCGAATGTGAATTATAGTTTCACTTTCTGCTGGCGCATGATAGCAATACCACCCAACCTATCAAAAACCAGCAATGAAAAAGGCCAGAGAGAGAGAGGGGGAGAGAGGGTATGACGTTACGGATCAGCACCGCTGTCACATCCCGGTCCCGAATCACCCTGCCCTACGGTAATCTCCGAGGTGAAACACACGTACTTCCGTATAATTGTACCTGTCGCGAACCAAATACAAGCACACGAAGGAAAAGAACTATTCTACTTGTTAGTCAAAACTCACTAAAACCATTAATCATAGTTAAAATAGCGGAAGCTTGAACAAAATGAATATCATATCCCTGTACAATTCATCTACAATATTCGAGTTTGATACAAAAAGAATTGTACATTTATAAACATTGTTTTATACAAAAGAAAGTCTACAAGAATATCCTATGAACCAATACCAAAAGTAAAATAAGATAGACAAAAGCTAGTGTGACCCATACAAAAGTAGTCAGTCACACTTCTAACTATAAGCTCTCAAAATATTTTGGCACTCTTCGTGACGAGGAGTCACTACATGGGCCCTACACCGGGCCACTCCTCTAATTCTGAAGGTACCTCTTGGGTAACCTCCGCTCCCTCCTGGACCTTAGCAAGGCTGGGAGTTGTAACTGTACCTGTGACACCAAGCATAGTATCTCAATACAACGAGATAGCAAGTATAGGCAATAAACAGGATATACATAACTCTTGAGGAAAATTAAATAATAAGAACCACAAAATAATGATAAAAGGAAATAACTAGACAATTGTAGCAATTGAGTAAAATCATACTTTCAAATTTTAATGAATAATAAATATATCTATACAAACTGGCAACTACATTAAACTTCTTCTCTCAATGAGAGCAAATCAAATCTAGTTGGGATGTCTCCAACTGCCCAGCCAAAAGCTAGCTGGCTACCCGGTTCTTGAGTTCCGGTTACTCCAGACGACATACTGTAGTAGTCTCAAATAATATGAATCAAATAACCCCGTCGGGTGTCACAAATTTCTGTAGTGCCATTTCAAATGAGTCAAGTAAAATCGAATCGAATAGTTTATGTGTTTAACTATAATTCAATTCGAGTAATATCTCACATAGTCAAATACTTGTCCAATTCAATTCCTCCATCAAATATTGAATAATTGTGTGACAATTAAATAGCAAATTGGGGAGATGGGTGATAGGATCGAATATTGTAAGCAATATTACTATTTATCAAATAAATTTGATATGAATAAGAATCAACAACCTCTATATATTATAGAATATTTAAGAAATTAAGATATTTATTAACTAATTTAATTATTCATATAGCCTATTACCATCCAATACAAGATCAATTAAGAGAATCAACACATTATTATTACTTGGTGTCACTTATTATGGAATCATATTGAATCTCTAAATTAATATTCATGGCATAATATTAGGCTAATGACATCCATTGGGCTAACTAAATTAGTTTATGGGTTCCATCTTTAAGGTCATAAGGTTCTTACAAAGCCTAATTTACTATGGAATAGGAATTATGCCTTAATTATTCAAATGGAAATATTTAAGGTGGTCTAGTAAGGGCTAAGAGGGGTAAATCCACTTGTACAAATGGATTAAAAGAAGCCCTGAAATCAGCTTCAGGTTCGCTCGAGCGGACCTCATCCAGAAAGCAGGTCTCTCGAGCGCACCCCTTGGTCGCTCGAGCCTAAGTTTAGGTATCAGGTTCGCTCGAGCGAACTGTCTAGGGTTTCAGAAACTCGAATTTTCGAGTTTTCTTCTTCTTCTTCTCTCTAATCTCTTCATCACTATTAAAACCTACAATTATGGAGCCTCCATGCTCCCAACATAGCATTAAACTCATCCATTCCTTCCATAAAAATCAAATCCTATATATTCAAGGAAAATACATGCATTAAAATCATTAAGCTTGAATGATATGAATCAATGTGCATAAACATTATGTATAACTTATTTAGAGCTTATACTTGCCTCAATGCAAGCTCTCAAGCCTTCTCTTCACAAATCTTAGTTTTTAGGGCCAAAATCCCCAATTTATCAAACCCTAACAATAGAAAAACCATGAAAAATGATAAGAATGCAAATGCATGTGAGTGTATGAGTCTATTTGACTCTAATTGAACTCAAAAATCCAAATAATGGGGTTTGTCACTTACCTCTTGAGGAGGATTTCAAATTTAAGAGGATTTAGGGAAAGGTGGAGAAAGTTCTTGTCCACAAGTAGAAGAAGAGGTTGAAGAAGATGATGATGAGTCTAAGTCTTAGGTTCCAAACACATGTACACTCTCTTGATGAAGATTAGGAAGAAGAATAGGAGGAGAGAATAGTGGGAAGAGTAGTAGAGATGAAAAGGATGAAAAGAAATGAAGAGAAAAGGACAAGTGGTGCTTAAAAAGGGGATAAGGTTGATCCTTTTGCAATTAAGTCCACTAAGTTTGGACATTCTCATATTGAGTCAAATGAAGGCCCACTAACTTAATGATTGGTCAAATGGAGTCAAGTTTAATATGAAAGTTAGTGTGCTCGCTGAGAGACACGTGTTAGTGACAAAACTGACGTGCAAATGATGCAATTTACGAAAATCAATAATTACGAAAAAAACCCTTAATTCTACTAAACTAAGTCAAATCGGTCTCAACTCATCTATTTATGGCTCAAGACTCAACTAACTCAACTCAAACATATTAATTAACACTAATTTACCATAATTAGTAACTAATCAAAATTAATTTAGCTAAAACTCAATTTATTAGTACTAATTAAGATTAATTAGGTTCAGGGGTGTAACAACCACCAAAAAGTAAGCTCTATGAGGTTAACGTTCCAAACCCAGACATTTCGACTATCCATAACCCCACAAGCCTAAGCCGACACTTGTCCATGTAACACTTCCCCTTCCTGGCTTGTTCCAGTTCACCATCACGTTCTTCCTGAGGGTCCATTTGCATCAGAAACTTCCATCCTTGGCCGTCAATCTCTCCCGCTCCCGTGATCCAACATCCGTCGCATACTTCACCAGCACCACGTACCACCGCCTCACCTCCACCGGATAGTCTCTCTCCTTAGCGAGTTGGATGTGTTAGAAATCTTTTAGGTTCTCAACCCTCTCTGGAATCATTCCAATAATACTACATATATTGAATCTAAACCATTAGATGAGTTGAAGTATCTGATTACATCATCTTAAGCATCGATCAAACAGAATGTTGGTCTTCAGTAGGAATCACAACTCTACTTGTCTATTGCCTTTCTTCTCCGATAAGTGATGGTGTACAGAGATTCATTAGTAGGCAAGAGAGTTACCCAAGACCCAAGGATATATTTATAGACCCAAGATGCTACAACCTCTCCTCCATCAAGAAAGAGAAAACTTCTCTAAGTTGTCCCTTGATTTAGGGATTAATGGCAACTAGTAAAACCTTTCAGTGACCATAAAATGGAAAATAGAGAGGACTGATCCACACTTAAATGTGGGCCATGTGGGGCACACCAAGGAAAATCGATCCAACAGGATGGTCAAAGATTATCGTTCCATAAT